>JAPPVO010000002.1:154455834-154534112 GCA_030407325.1 Camellia japonica
TCTTTTTTTAATTTAAAAAAAAAAATTCCCAAGAGTTTTAGTTGGAGCATCAATTGTGACATGAAAGAACATAAATGCATAGTACACAAAAGTAACCACATTGACTTAAAAGGCCCGTTCGGGGGCCGAAATTGTGAAATGACCACCGAAACCACCTAAACTTGGCACGGACAGCTTGTTCAAGCCTAAATAGACTTGTAGGAACAAACGGGACCTCGATTGGATCTCCGGTTAGAAAATTAGAAGGAAAATTGTAAAATACAAGACTTAAAAGGCCCGTTCGGAGGCCAAAATTGCGAAATGACCACTGAAACCACTGAAACTTGGCACGGACAGCTTGTTCAAGCCTAAATAGACTTGTAGGAACAAACGGGACCTCGATTGGATCTCCGGTTAGAAAATTAGAAGGAAAATTGTAAAACACAAGACTTAAAAGGTCCGTTCGGGGGCCGAAATTGCGAAATGACCACCGGAACCACCAAAACTTAGCATGGATGGATTTTCCAAGCCTAAATAGATTTGTAGGAACAAACGGGACCTCGATTGGATTTCCGGTTAAAAAATTAGAAGGAAAAATGTAAAACACAAGACTTAAAAGGCCTGTTCGGGGGCCGAAATTTTGAAATGACTACCGAAACTACCGAAACCACCGAAACTTGGCACAGACAGCTTGTTCAAGCCTAAGTAGACTTGTAGGAACAAACGGGACCTCAATTGGCTCTCCGGTTAGAAAATTAAAAGGAAAATTGTAAAACACAAGACTTAAAAGGCTCATTCGGGGGCTGAAATTGCGAAATGACCACCGAAACCACCGAAACTTCGCACGGACAGCTTATTTAAGCCTAAATAGACTTGTAGGAACAAACGGGACCTCGATTGGATTTCCGGTTAAAAAATTAGAAGGAAAAATGTAAAACACAAGACTTAAAAAGCCCGTTCATGGGCCGAAATTTCGAAATGACTACCGAAACCACCGAAACTTGGCACAGACAGCTTGTTCAAGCCTAAGTAGACTTGTAGGAACAAACGGGACCTCAATTGGATCTCCGGTTAGAAAATTAGAAGGAAAATTGTAAAACACAAGACTTAAAAGGCCCGTTCGGGGGTTGAAATTGCGAAATGACCACCGAAACCACCGAAACTTGGCACGGACAGCTTATTCAAGCCTAAATAGACTTGTAGGAACAAACGGGACCTCGATTGGATTTCCAGTTAAAAAATTAGAAGGAAAAATGTAAAACACAAGACTTAAAAGGCCCGTTCAGGGACCGAAATTTCAAAATGACCACCGAAACCACCAAAACTTGGCACGGACAGCCTTTTCAAGCCTAAATAGACTTGTAGGAACAAACGGCACCTCTATTGGATCTCCGGTTAGAAAATTAGAAGGAAAATTGTAATACACAAGACTTAAAAGGCTCGTTCAGGAGCCGAAATTGCGAAATGACAACCGAAACCACCGAAACTTGGCACAGACAGCTTGTTCAAACCTAAATAGACTTGTAGGAAGAAATGGGACCTCGATTGGATTTCCGGTTAGAAAATTAGAAGAAAAAATGTAAAACACAAGACTTAAAAGGCCCGTTTGGGGGGCCAAAATTGCAAAATGACCACTGAAACCACCAAAACTTAGCACGGGTAGCTTGTTCAAGCCTAAATAGAGTTGTATGAGCAAACAGCACCCGATTGGACTGACCGTTACAAAATTAAAATCAAAATTGTGAAGTTCATATCGAGGTTTTTTTTTTTTTTTGTCAATCTAATATTGTTTTTTCTTTTTTCATGTGACAGATTGGCAATGGTGGAAAATAGTTTGGGCTGCATCGGAAGATTTGATTTTGTGTTTTTGGAAATATTTTGACATAAGATTTTGGTAAATGATTTATGGATTAAATGTTTAGCATCAAAATATTTGGTGTTGTGTTTTTGCAAATATTTTGACATAGGATTTTAGTAAATGACTTGTTGGTTAGATGTTTAACATCAAAATATTTGGTTGTAATTTTGAAAATATTTTGACATAGGATTTGGTAATGTATTTATGGGTTTGATGTTAGTAGTTTGTAAGTACTTAGGTATGCATGTTTTAGATTGTCAAAGAATTGTAATTATGTTTATTGGGATTTTTCATAACTATTAATTTTGAATTAGTATGAATGTCTTGCACAGGTGTATTATTATTTACATTACATCTGTGTATATATTGTGCACAGGAAACAGGTGTTTTGGATTATTTTGAACAGGAAAATTATTAAAATCAAAATTTGTGTACTGAATTTTTAGTGACAGGTGGTATTTTGGTCGCTGTTAATATATTTGGCGACAACATATTGTTTTTGTCGCTAAAAGTTAGTAGTTATTCCAAGAACTTTTAGCAACCAAAACTTACTCGTCGCTAAAAACGTGATTTTTAGCGACCAAATTAATTTTGTCGTTAAATAGTACTTTTGGCGACGCATTTATTTGTCGCTAAAACTATATAGCCTATCCAAATTTTAACCTTTTAGCAACAAATTGTAATTTTATAGCGACAAAATATATGATTTTGGCGACCAATTTTGCTCGTCACTAAATGTCTACATACGGTAACAATTTCTGATTTCGTCGCCAATACTTTTAGTGACAGGCCTTTAGCGGCAAGTTGTATATTTGTTGCTGATTCTTTTGGCGACGGAATTTGTACTTTTGGCGACAAATTTTTGGGTCGCCAAATGTGTTTTTTGTTATAGTGTTTTCTTGGAATGTTATGTTATTACATTTGAGAAAAGTATACTAAGAAATTTTTTAGTGTGTTATGTTGAAGTGTTATGTTTGGAAAAAAACATACTAAGAAGTTTTTTTTGGGGAATGTTAAGTGTTTATGTTTGAGAAAAATACACTAAGAAATTTTTTAGTATGTTACACTTGAATGTTACGTTTTTGGAATGTTACATTTGAGAAAAGTATACTAAGAAATTTTTTTTTTTTTTTAAGTGTTTGGTTTAATAATTTTAACAATATGAAGAAAACTCACATTTGTCCCTCAACACATAACACGCACGCGTTTATGCTTGGCCCTTTATATAATTCATACTAAAATGAGACCTTTGGGTCTATAAGAAAAATGAGATAATCAAATAGTTCATAAGATCGTTATTTGAGATTTATTAATACTTCACCCTTACAATAATACTCTATTTTATTTTCATTTTGACATCTAATATTTAACTATGCTTTGAATTTGAAGTACACCTAATAATTTGTTTTGAAAAGTGAAATTTTTGTTACAAAATTTTTTTGAGATCAATTCTTGTCATCATAAGAATAGTAACTAAAATGCCTTCTTAAAAAGTTAAAAAAAGATTTTTAGTGATTTTTTTTTAAATGTCGGTAAAAAATGCACTTTTAATAACGAAATAATTTAATCTAAAAATGATTAATTTTTTTAAATAAAAAATTTAGTCCAAACAAGATAGTAATTCATTACTAAAGTCTAGTCAACTTATTTTTTTTCATAAATGATCTCCTCGATAAATTTTACAATTTTAATTATTCAAATTACTAAAATAAGACCTTAATGGACCAAAAAAAAAAAAAAGTACAAACTGGACCACTCAATCCAAAACATAGAGTTGAGGCAAGCCTGCCCATTCATAATGACAATATTTTACACTATCCTTTTATAATAAAAATAAGGAAATGTCATTCTCAACCTACACTTTTCTAAATGCCCTTTATATTCGCTTTTGGAAAAAAAGTAATTTTTTACAATTTTAATTTCTTTTCCTCATAAAAAATGCTCTTTAATATTTTGTTGCCACTTTAAAACTAATTTATTAGTGATTGTATTAGTGATAGTGGAGATCAACTTGGTGGCAGATGTAGTGAAAGTGATATGGATATCAACGGGGTAGGGATAAGGGTGGGCATATAGTGCCCCACGCTTGTCCTTAATTATATTGGGGACGGGACAAGGCAAATTGGGAATGTAGTAGGATCGAGGCAATTTTTATAACCTTAGAAATAACAGTATTGGTAAATATGAGAAATGATATGAAATATTAGGAATAATAATTTGTAAGTGATGAGATTTAAAAATGTAAATAAGAAATAAAGAAGTGAAAATGAATATTTAAGTATAATATTTTAGTGTTTTAGTCATATTATATTAAAAAAAATAAATTATATTTACTCATATAAATATATTTAACAAGTGGAGGTGGGGTTGAACGGGGTGGGGGAGAAGAAAACTAATTCCTACCCCACTTCTTTATTGGAATATGAAACTGAGAAAAAGTGCTACCAGAAGAAATTGCCATTTTTGGCAATAGTGGTAGTGAGGTGGCAGTGGTGAAAGTGGTAGCGGTGTTGGTGGTAGTGTTGTGGTAGGGGTGGTAGTGATAATAAAATTGTGGTGGCATCCGTATGATTTTGGTTCAAAAATATTTTTCACTTTTCAAAAATAAGAAATTATGTTCTACCAAAATAAGTTTAGTTTTCATTCACGATAGAAAATATTTTTATTAATTTTATTTATTTATTTATTTTTTTTTTGTATTATAATATTTTTTGTCGAAATAAACAAGTCCAAAATTCATTAATTTTTTAACCAAAAATTCACATAGTATGATATAGAATGATTCTCCATGCGCACTAGAAGATAGATTTAAAATGCATTTATAAAAGAATGAAGTGAGAATAACAATTCCTTGAACAAATTGATTCATGTGGGGAAGTATTTTGCGAATGACGTCACATGGCCGAGATAGCTCCGAGATGTCGGCTAAAGTGCCACGTGGATGAGTCATAATAGCTGAGGTGGTTGTAGTGTTGCCGAGGTTTAGTGCAGTAGTGTCAAAACCCCGATATATTCAAATAAGGGATAAGAGTCCTAGATCAGAAGAGGTTCTTAGTTTGGATAAGGATAAGGCTCTTGAGGAGTTTATCCCTATCTAGCCGAGAGTTCGAGATGAGCATTGAACTTAAGCTTTACGAAGTGAGACTTCTAAGGGACTAGGTCACTGTTGGTTATAAAAATGAGACACTTTCGTGGGTGTAAGGTATGTTTTTTCTTGTGAATTGAATACTTGTGCGATATCTGTAAGAGATACGATTACTGACTTGATCGTCGGAGTATTCCTGAGTGGACAAACCATCGCAGTATTCTCATCTTGTTGTTGGCAGGTAGTTGGCTCAATCTATCTTGCCGTGTGCTCTTCAGCTAAGTTTTTTGTTTGGTTGTGAGGTCGGAAATCTACACCCACAATTCATAATTTTTTTTTTGGCTCTATCTACAACCTTTCTCCTCATATGTCTAGGTTTGTATAGAAAATGTCAAAAAATATGTGTTGTCAAAAAAAAGATACAATTATTAATAGAATTTACATCTCCGACTTAGGGTTTGATTTTTTAAAAGTTATTATCTCAATTTGAAAGAATATTTAGATTTGGTAAGTTCATTTTGAGACTAATTTTGATTCTTCAAACTGTTCACCTTTTAAGACTTGTTGAGTAAAATATTCATACAAAAAATTAAGATCATTAGACAATGGTAGCTATATATTTAAAAAATAAACAACAAATATAATTTTAACAATAATCATTCATCTTTTGTAACACAAATTTGGTTTAAATATATAGCTACCGATATCTAATTATATTAATTTTTTGTATGAATATTCTACTCAACGAGTCCTAAAAAGCAAACTGTTTAGATTACTGAAATCGATCCCATAATGGGCCTACCCAACTTAAGTGCTCTCTTAAATTGAGATGATCAACTTGAGAGAAACCAAACCTTTTATATATATATATATATATATTTAAGAAAATTTTATTTAGACTCTTATACTTTATATTAAATTTCACTTAATTTTCGTAACTTTTTAATTGTTCTAATAAATTTGCCTAGCTTTCAACCAAGTTACAATTAGACTCATTCATATAATGTCATTTCGAAAATTAATGAAAAAAAACAATGCAATAGTATTAATTATATTTAGTATTCTAGTACACTTTAACTAAAATCTTACACTTTTATCAAAATTAATCTCACTGGTGTTTTTAAAAACGTTATAAGACATATTTTTCTTTTTCTCTTTTATTAACTCTTTCAGAAAAGATAAGATTTGGTGAATCGAAAACAATTAAGAATATAGTGTTTTTTTTATTATTTATTTATTTATTATTTTTTTATGGAACGTACATATCAATATGCGTGGATCATACCTTTTGTTCCAGAAGAATATCCAGGTAATAGATGTACTCCCTTAGGAATGAAAAAAAATCAATCACTTTTATTTGGTATTTTGGCTTAAATCCCTTAACTCCTCGATACTCAATCAAATCCTCTGATTCGCACTAAATAACTAGAACAACTCGCGATCAAAAGAGAAGTTTTGTCAATCCAGCCCGCGATCAAAAGGGGGAAGACCGAGGGAAAAGACGTGATTAGTTTCTCCACAAGAGACCTAGAGCGCATTCAAACGCCACACAACGACGCCCTAGTGGTCACCCTCCGCGTCAAAGAGTTCGATGGCCGGAATGGCCGCTGCGCTTAATCGATTCATAAGCCGGTCATCAGATCGCTGCCGCTCTTTCTTTCGAGCCCTGAAATCCAAGTTTTCGTAGGACGAGAAATGTAACAGGGCTTTGGCCGAGCTAAAGGCGTATCTGTCTTCTACTCCATTATTGGTGACACCAAAGCCCAGCGAAGAACTCTATCTTTATCTGGCTGTTTCTCAGCATGCAGTTAGCGCAGTGCTTGTCCGATCAGAAGAAATCCAGCATTTCCCCATCTTCTACGTGAGCAAAACCTTGCTACCGACAGAGTCGAGATACTTGCCGCTGGAAAAACTTGCCTTGGCGTTGATGATGGCCTCCAGGAAATTGGCACACTATTTTCATGCTCACACAATCATCGTTTTCACCGAGTTCCCACTCAAAACTTTGTTCGAGCGGGCGGATTTCTCCTGTCGAATCCTCAAGTGGGCGGTCGAATTGGGACAATTCGACGTCAAGTTCCAACCCCGAACTGCCATAAAAGCATAGACATTGGCCGATTTCGTTGCTGAATTCTTACCTGGAATTCATCCAGTATGCCCGGTGGATCTTGCCACGGCAACCGAGGAGGTGAATGCAGGCTCGCCAGAAATTGCACAGCAGGGCGGTGTTGGCGACGCAGAACTTGTGCGCCCCGCCATAGAACCTCCAACCGGCATAGTACTGCAGCCCAACGATGCGACGCCGGACTTAGACATAGCAGTTCAACCTGTTGGATCCGGTGCTGCATCGTCGAGGGGGGATGCAGAACAGCCGAGCGACCGTGATCCCATCGACCTTCAAGCCTCCTAGGATCCCTCAGAGTGTTGGAAGCTCTTTGTCGGTGAAATGTGAAAACTTTTTGTAGATGGAGCCTCAAATCGTCGCGGTGCCGGGCTGGGCATAGTTTTGATCTCCCCAGATGGTCTGACCATCAAACACTCTATCACACTCGGATTTCCTGCGTCAAACAATGAAGCTGAGTACAAGGCGCTGCTGGCCGGACTTAAGAGCGCGCTCCAGTTGCGTGCATCCGAGCTGATGGTTTACAGCGATTCCCAACTTGGTGTCAACCAAGTGCCTGGGTTCTACGAAGCTAAAGATGACAGAATGGCAAAGTACCAAGCTCTGGTAAGAGATCACATCAAGCGATTCCAGGTGATAAAGGTTCAACAAATTGGACGGGAAGAAAACGGCCGTGCGGATGAGTTAGCCGGTCTGGCTTCCATGGTCGACAAAACATCTCCCAGTCCTCTCCTGATTGAGTTTCTTCCAAGGCCTAGTATTGAGGAACCCGAGCAAACAGAAGTACTCTGCACCGAGCTTGGCCTTTCTTGGATGGACCCTATTATCCTCTTTCTAAAGAAACGGACCCTTCCGGCCAATAAAAAGGAAGCGCATAAAGTCCGGATGAAGTCAGAGCGGTTTTGGCTCTCTCTATCTGGCGCTTTATACAAGAAGTCTTTCACCGGTCCTTACCTCAAGTGTGTACACCTAAACAGCATGGAAGTTTTCCTGTACGAGATTCATGAAGGCATATGCAGCACTCACATCGGGGGAAGATCTTTGGCCTATCGTGCTATCTCGCAAGGATATTGGTGGCCGTGCATGCAAGCGGACGCTCAGAAATATGTTCGCAAATGTGAGAAGTGCCAGAAGTTCGCCCACCAAATTCACCAGTCGGCCAGAGAACTTCTTCCCCTCATAAGCCCTTGGCCTTTTGCGATGTAGAGGCTGGACATAGTGGGACCACTCCTAATGGCACCAGGCAACCGGAAGTTCTTCATCGCGGCTACGGACTACTTCACTAAATGGGTTGAAGCTGAGCCCTTAGTAACTATCAAGGAGAAAGACGTCAAACCGTTGGCGTCCCCAAGATTTTGATTTCTAATAATGGCATCCAATTTGACGGGCGCTTATTCAGAGGATTTTGTGAGGAATTGAAAATTGAATTCTACAACTCCACCCTAGCTTACCCGCAGTCTAACGGCCAAGCCAAAGCATCAAACAAGACCATTCTTGATGGGTTGAAGAAAAGACTTGAGAAAGCCAAAGGAAAATGGGCCGAGGAACTCCCAAGTGTCCTTTGGGCATATCGAACGACCCCGAGGCGATCTACCAGGGAAACTCCTTTTGCCCTAGCGTACGGCATGGAGGCGGTTATCCCATTGGAAATCGGCATGCCCACTATCCGCAGTGAAAATTTTGAGCCCGAGTTGAATTCTGAAGCAGTCGCCCTGGAATTGGACCTAGCTGAAGAGCGCCAAGAAAAAGCTTTGATCCACGTGGCCGCATACCAACAAGAATTGTCCAGGAAATACAACAAAACCGTGCACCCCAGACCGTTCAAAGTGGGCGACTGGGTTCTAAGAAAGGTTATGGACAACACACTGGTGCCGGGCGAAGGCAAGCTAGGGGCAAACTGGGAAGGGCCTTACAAGATAACCGGTCTGGCGGGCAAGGGGGTATACCACTTGGAAGATTTGGAAGGAAAGGGCATATCCCGGCCATGGAATGCGGCTAACCTCAAACTGTACTATTTTTAGTTTTCATAGTTTTTATGTGATTCTTTTGAGGAAGGACCTATTTGCCTTACACTTCTGAATGTAATACTCTTTTTGTCAATATAATAGAAGTGACTTATCTTCGCTGAAGCATTCTGTTGTTTTCAATGCTTACTTTGAGGTGTTAACCGAGATGTTTTATTCCGGTTCAATGAGTTGATGATTTACTCAACTTTGTAATTTCAACCGAGATGTTTTATTCCGGTTGAACGAGTTGATGATTTACTCAACTTTGAGATTCCAACCGAGATGTTTTACTCCGGTTAAATGAGTTGATGATTTGCTCAACTCTGTGATTTCAACCGAGATGTTTTATTCCGGTTAAATGAGTTGATGATTTGTTCAACTCTGTGATTTCAACCGAGATGTTTTACTCCGGTTAAATGAGTTGACGGTTTACTCAACTGTGATTTCAATCGAGATGTTTTACTCTGGTTAAATGAGTTGATGGTTTACTCAACTATGGTTTCAACCGAGATGGTTTACCTCGGCTAGATAAGTTGATGATTTCCTTAGGGCTTTTGCCGAGATGTTTTGTCCCGGCTAATGGTGTTGATGATTTGCACAACTCAAAAGGTTTAGTCGAGGTGCTTTACCCCGGCTAAAATAGTTGACGTTTTGTTAAAGGTTTTTGCCGAGATGATGAAACATAGTGCAACATGCAGTACAACAGTTAATGAAATCAGAACTTTTCATTTATGTGAAACAGAATTACATACAGTGGGACTGGCAGCCCAGTTACATTCCTAAAAACAAAAAAGAAGAAAAAGAAAACTAAACTGAGGGAGATAGGTCGGCGAAGTCATCCCCTGTTGCAGTTGCCTCCAGGTCGACCGTGGTTGTGGTTTCTTGGACGCCGGTCTCAACTTGGCCGGCCTGCTTTGGGCGGTTATCTTCCTCGGCATTTTCCTCGGCTTCCTCCGCACCTTCTTCCTCAGCCTCAGCCTGCAATGCGCTGAAGACATTGTTGGCATATGGCACCATGTACGTCGGCAGGAAGGTAGCTGGGGGAGAGGCAAACACGTCAGTTCCGGATCCTTAGCTGAGTTGTTCGCAAGTAGCCTTCCAGCCGGGTGGCATGAACTTGCTTGGTGTAGTTTTCCTCGACCTCCTTGAAACCTTCGTTGTTCGCCTCATCCAGCTCATCATTCCTTGCTTGTTTCAACGCTTCTAGCTCGGCCCGGAGAGCGTCTCTTTCTTGCTTGGTGGGTTAACTTTTTTACTTTTTATGAAAAAATGTATATTAAAAAATTGTATAAAGAAGTATGTAGGAGAAGATTAGAGATGTGTGTTATACAGCCGTACAATTTGCACAGCCGAATTGATGGTAAGAAATTATTGACTACTTTTCGGGCATTGCACTGGACAGTTTTGTTCGGCCCGTGGGGGCCATTATAGTCCCATTTTGATAATCTGAACCGTTAGAACTCGTCGAGTACTATATGTCTGTAAAAAATCACATTGATCGGATATCAATAACTATATGATCAATGTGATTTTTTACAGACATATAGTACTCAACGAGTTCTACACAATGAACGGTTCAGATTATCAAAACGGGACCCATGATCGACTCCCACGGACCGAACAACAGTGTGTGAAAATTGCACCAAACTGTGCAATTTTTCTTAACAAACGCAGCACAGAGCTTCACGGGTCAGATTGATGAGTTGTACGGTTGTGTAGAAAATTAATTTTTTAATATTTTTTTTTGTTGAATAAGGATAACTTTTTAACTTTTTATGTAATTTTTTGACTTTTTATCTTTTTAGGAAGATATCAAACTTGGCCTGTGTTCTATTAAAATATCAAAATTAATATTATATCATTGCTAATATTTCTAATAATGACGAGGGCAAAACGTCATTGTAACCGTTGGCAACGTTTGGGGTGGTGGTGAGCTCCGTTATGTGCTGAGGTGGCACATTGTGGGTGGCTGATTTCTACCGCAACCAGTAGGCATGCGGCTTCTCTAATACACGTCGGGCCCCACATATCAAAGCACCATTTTCATCAATATAGTCACATCGTGGAGTAAAAATTAATAGGATAATACTTGAGACCCCCTTTTGGGGCACCCCTCACCCCCTTTTGTCATGTGTCAGGGGGTGATTGGATGTGCAGGAAAGGGGGACCAATGAGAGAAGAGAAGGGGTCAAAAGGGGGTCTAAAAAAGGGGGTCTAAATCACCACCCAAATTAATATTAAAGGAGGGTTAGAAATTTAAAAAATTTTATCAAATATTTTATATGAGTGTAAGATTTATATAATATAGATGTGAATTCTATAATATTTGGTAAAATTTTTAGTAAATTTTTTTTGGGTCTCTACTATTTTTGTTAATATAATAGTGATATTATATTATGAGTGGTGATACATAATTTTAAAATAGTAGCTCTAATGAGAGTTCTAATGAGGTGAAAAAGAGAGAGAGTAGAAAAAAATAGAGAGAGGAGTGTGGGCCTCCATATCACATAAGTACTCTCCACATCAATAGAGTTCTATTAAAGCTCCCAAATATTATTGTTATATTATTAGTGACACATGATATTACTAGTTAGGAATAATATATTTATGGGTTTAATTTATTTTAAATTGTCATTTCAACTTAAGAAAACATTTAAACTTATTTTAAAATCGATTTCGGTAATTTGAACCATTTAATTTTTAAACCTTTGTTTGGGATGTGGGTTTATTTTTTGACTTTTTAACTTTTTGACTATTTTAACCTAAGAGCTTAAAAGTTTCATTTGGGATGAAATTTTTAGTTTTTAACTTTTGTGAGAGAAAAAATAAAATGATTATACTTTGGATGTGACATTTTATCTTATTAATTTTTTAGTTTATTTTGTCTTTTTGTGACTAAAATAGCCAAAAAAACTCATGCCAAATATAGCCCAAGACTCGTTAAGAAAATTTTTATGTAAAAAATTAAAATGATTGGATATCAGTAACTATATGTTTGAGTCATATTTGTTTTAAAAAAATGGACGAAAATATAATTTTAAGAAGGGAAATTTAGCCAAAACACGTTGGACCCTTATTTGGTGAAAATGACTGCCCAATTTATTTTACTTCATACACCCCCTAAGGAGAAAATACATAATTATGACTAAGGATAAACTAAAATATATATTTTTTTCTTGGACAATATTGCTAGAGTAACATGTTACTGTGAATCAGAGTAACATATTGTTACTATTATATCAATTTCAACTATAATAGATTTTTTTTTTTTTTTAAATTCCATAGTCAACATGAATCTTATTTGATAGATCTTGATAAGAGAATTTTAAAAATATTAATTTTATTAAAAACCGAGATCTACATAAAAAAATTATATTATTTTAAAGTTTAATATTTTGATAATTATTATGCTTATTTGGAAAGTGAGTTGGCTTTTTGGCTTTTTTTGCTATTTTAGCCTGGAACTAAAAAGTTTGGTTCGGGAAGGGTTTTGACTTTTTTGACTTTTTTTAGAGAGAAATAATATAATAATTATGAATTGGATGTGATGTTTTATTTTTTTGGGCTAAAAAGCCTATTTTGTTTTTTATGACTATTTTAGCCAAAAAAATCCACAAACCCAACTTCCCAAACATAGGTTATGTGTCAGACTTTTCAAGAAAATTTTTTTATATTTGTCCTTAATACATTAAAGTTTTATTATGAGGATGTTTTGACCAAATTTCCGTGTTAAGAATAACCATCTATTTTTTATAATACAAATTTAATTCAAATATATAACTACTGATATTTAATCATCTTAATTCTTTACAAAAATATTTTACTTAACAAATCTTAAAATGATCACTAAAATAGATCTCTAAATATGCGTGCTAAATCTAAACACTTTTTTAAATTAAAATGACTACCATGAAACAAATTCAACCCTCTATTTATACATGAAGGATAAACTCTCCTCACACCACCTTGCTGCGTATATGTAAGGCAAAAAAAACAACAAACTCCTACTGGATGATAATACCATATTATTGGCATGATTCAGCTTGCTTGTTTTCATTTTTCAGAAAATACTTTTTAAAAAATTTTACTTTCTTATTTTCTGTATTTTTTTATTTTTACTGAATTTTTTTTAATATTTTAAGCATTTTTTTTTACTTTTTAGACACACCAAACATAAATACACCTAAAAAGTAAAAAAAATTATAAAAACAATCTTTTAAAAATTCACTAAATACCAAAAATATAAAAAAAATACAAGAATTCAGTACATTTTTTATATTTTTATGTCTTTATTAATTTTTTAAAATATTTTTTCACAAATTTTTTACTTTTTAGATATATCTAAGTAAGGTGCATCTAAAAAAGTAAAAAAATGTTTAAAATTTAAAAAATATTCACTAAAAACAAAAGAATATGAAAACCAAAAAACTCAACTTTCAAAAAACTTAATCCAGAAAACTTAAACTAAACACACTGATTGTGATCTTGGTTTTTTTTCTTTTTTCATCTACTTGGGTGATATCATATTAATCATTTTCTCTTATTTATTAATAGGGCATTGGCTCATAAATTAAATTTTGAATTTTATTTGATAAAAAATTCACACTAAAATGCTTTGTCGATAAAGACATACTTAAATAAAATGATCAGAATACTCATTTATATGTACTATACACAACTCTTTTTTTTTTTTGATTTGTTTGTTTCCCAAACACACACACTCTCTCTCTCTCTCTTATCTTCATTTTCTTCATCTTTGACTATCACCTCCATCGCTGTCGATCTGAAGAAGGTCCAGATCGTCAAGAGAAAGAAGAAGGGCGATCGTCGGAGGTAGATCTCACGCGTCCGCTTCGGCACAACGAAAATGGCAGAGGAGAGGGAGGTTTGGCAAAGTGTTCATCGCTCGATGAAGATCGGTGATAGTCATCACCACCGCCGCCACCGTCGGCGACTGTCAAAGCCGAGCACGATGAAGATGAGGAGGATGAGATGGAAAAGTCAAATATGATGATCTCTCAGGCGATCTCATCGAACACGATCTCGAAATCATCGAACATCACCACTTTCTCTCTCTCTAAATCTCTTGAATCACCAAATATGTTGTTTTTTTTTTTCTTCTTATTTTTTAATTATAAGATTTGAGAGAGTATGCACTTTTAGGCCCCGTTTGTTTTGGAGGTGTAAATGGTGGGATGAGATTAGGATAGAGGTGTGGTCCATTTAGTGTTGTGTTTGTTTATAGAGTTGGAGAAGAAATTACGATGGAGAAAGGGATTAAGATGGAGGTTGGAAAGGGGATTGGGATGGAGGAGGTGGAGGTGGAGGTAGAGGTGGAGGTGGTATTAGAAAATAGTGAAGGGATTAGAAATTTATTTTTTTATTTTTTATTTTTTACATGTTAGGCATTTTTTTTTGAACATTAATGTTTAATTTTTTATATTTTTTTATTTGTTTTATTATTTTATGTAAAAATAATTTAACAATTCCTACACTAACAACTATCATCAAAACAAACATAATTTTACTTAATCCCTTCACTATCAATCTTTTCACTAATAATCCCCTAACTATTAATTCATTCATTATCAATCCCCTCCATTCTACCTCTGAAAATAAACGGGGCCTTATATTGCTTGGGACAAACCAAAACTATTAGTCAAAATTATGATTTTTTTTTTTTTTTGCTCCTTTTTTCCCTACATTTATTGAGAAATTGATAATTTTTAATTGACAAGTTAGATTACTTTTTGTGAATGAGATGTGTTAATTTGTAGATTAGAGCTAGTGGGATTGTCTTGGTGCTTATTTTCTTCGTGGCTAGGTGGATAGTAGCCCTGTTTGGTAGAGCTGTGGGAAAGTACTTATAGCATATGCCTAAATAGCTTATACCTTATAACTATGAACATAAGCTGATTTCTGATTTATAAATTAAGCATCTCCTGCCCCACTCAAAGAATAAGCTGATTTCTGACTTCCAAAAAGCTATAAGCTATAAGCTAAACCAAATACATCAAAATAGCTTAAATTAAGCTGAAAGCTGAAATAAGCAGTTTTTAAGCTGCACCAAACAAGGCTAGTATCCAAATGATCTTTAGCCTTCGTTTCGCATGTCAGTTTTTTTAATTTTTTTTATTATTTTAATCATAAAAAGATAAAATAAATTTTTTAGTCTAATAAAATAAAATATTATATTTAAATTATAATCATTTTATTTTTTCTCTTACAAAAATTAAAAAGCCTATTTCAAACGAGATTTTTTAGTCACAGATTAAAATAGTCAAAAAGTCAAAAAACAAAAAAGTCAATCCATATCCCAAACGAACTCTTAATAGTTTCAGAAAGCTTAATCTCTACGATAAAAACCTTTTGGTTTCAGAGTTATTGATTTTTATGTATACATGTCATAATAAAAAGGTTGTTAACTATGAGAAGAATAAGAAGATGACGTTGATCTTCTACTTTGGGTAATTTGCGAAGGCATTGAGATGCGGTAGGTTTTAGAGAGAGAAACAGAAATGTGAAGAAGTTAGATATGATATTCTTTGGTTTTGTGTTTAACAAATAGGTTAAAAATAAGAAAAATAGGTTTGGAGAATTTCAACAGATATGGAAAAATAAGATTGGTGAATTGGACAAATAAAATTTGGATAGATAAAAAATTAAACAGATAAAAAAAATTTAATGGATAGAATTTCACACAGATAGATTTTCAGCAGATAGAATAAAAATTTTAACAGATAGATGTTAATAAAAATTAAAAGGGCAAAATTAAAAACAAAATGTCCTCAAAAATAATAAAGTATACTTCTCACCACAATATTTTACAAAGAGTGTACTTCTCACAAATATATATATATATATATTCATGAGACCGAAGGCCTTTAGAGCATCAAACTAATTAAATTTTGTTATATTTTAATTTAAAAGTTATTTTTTTTTTATTTTACATATTTTTAAATATATTCTCCAACAAACTCTCTACACTATTTAAATATTATTTTAATTTAGAATTACTTTTTATAAACTCAACACAATTAATTCCAAAATATGAAAAGCTATACTTTTTTAATGTTTGCTTACGGTAAACTACTAGCTACATTTGTTGAGTCAAAAACAACAAAATCAAAATGGCTCACTTGATAACTAGTTTGATAGAGGTGAACTTAATGATTTATTGACTATTTTAACTAAAAAACGAAAATAACTAGTTTGATGAAGATGTTTTTATACCCTTTTTAAAATAGACTTTTCACCAATATTTTCTAATAAATATTATATTTATTATTAAGATTGGTTGGTGACATTCACTTAGCAATATTTGACACTGTATATGTCTAATATGAGTATGGTTTGGGATGTTAGGCTATTTTAGTGGCTTTTTTATTATTATTATTATTTGGCTATTTTATGAGATGAAAAAAGTTGTGTTTGGGAGGAAGTATGATTTTATTTTATTTTATTTTTTTTTTTATTTTTTTCAGTAATGATAGAGATCCCCACAAAATACAATCTTCACAACCTCCAAAATAATCTGAACCATTCATGTCACTATTAGACACAACTCTAAAAAAAAATTCAAACACATCAATGATCAATACATCAATAGGGATCATGGGGGTCCTTTTTGTAAGGGTTCCAAACATTTTCTTTTTTTTGTTTTTGTTTTGGTAAATAGATGATTATGTGATTGATTGATGTATACGATGTCATATTTTTTTCTTATTGATTATTTTATATATTATATATATATATCTTTATTACTCTACCTTTTTAACCAAATGAAATCCCAAACACCATCTCACACTTATATAACGTTAAAATTTTAAGAAAAATTATGTCATAAAGTGTTTATAATTGGATAAACTACCAATAGGTCCTAATAGTTAAATTTAATTCCCATCAAATCCTATTGAAAATAAGTCTTGGTAAAATCGTTGCTAAAAATAATTTTTTTGTGACAATTTTTTACACATGTCGCTAAAAATTGACAATTAGTGACTTTTTGTTGTCATGATTTTTATAAATTGCCGCTAAAACTTACAATTAATGACTTTTTTTGTGACGAATTTTTCAGATTGTTGCTAAAAGTTGTGAATTAATGACATTTTTTGTGACGATGTTTTTAAACAATTGCTAAAACTTATGATTAGTGACATTTTTTGTGACAAAATTTTCATATTGCCGCTAAAAATTAACAATTAGTGACAATTTTTTTAATAGTGTTTAATGAAAATTGTCATTCATTATCATAAAATCTATTGGACAATAAGTCAACTTATTACAACCTACACGTAACTCTCCATAATAATTTTAGTAAAGTTTTACTTTGACATCCACAATTTCACTTTTGTCAAATTAAATTTCACACTTTTAATGGGTTCTAATATAGTCTTTTCGTCAGTTGTCGTTAGTATTTTTTGAATAAAAAAAAGAATAAATTATAAATACACCCTCTGAGTTTTGATTAAAATACGAATCGTCCTCTGTAGTTTCTCAAATTACATTCTACCCCTTGAGATTTCTCATTTCATAACAAATTGCTCCCTTTATTAATAAATCATCAACTCAATTAACAGTTTTTAATGATGTTAAAAATATATTTTAATTAATAATTTAGGTAATTTTATTATTGTATAGGAGAACGATTATGAATTTTATTTTTTTAGTTAATTCTGTTAAATAAAAAATTCTAATAAGAGGGTATTTATAATTTTTCAAACCACAGGGGGCAATTTGTATTTTAAGCAAATCTCAGGGGGTGTATTTGTAATTTATCCAAAAAAGTGATATTTGTGAAACTAAAGAAATCAAATTGAAATTAAAAAAAAAATAAATTGATGTTGTAATTTATTCTTTTTTTTTTGTAAATTAAAATTTTAACTCTTGTAATTTGACCCAAATTTACTTTGGTTACTATTAGTCTCTACACTTTAAGTACAGTTTTAATTTGATCATTCCGTTCTATTTGAACTCTAAAATTAATGATTTTATTACACATGTTAATCCCCTGAGGTGTACACATAAAAAAATTGACGATTATTTGGATTGAAAGGTCAAATTAAAATTAAACTTAAAATGTATAGATCAAATTCTACAAATTAAAATAATAGGGATCAAAATTAAATACTCAAACTATACGGGTGAAAAATATAATTTATCTCTTTTTCTTTCTTGTGCGGAATTATTAAAATTCTCAAGTGAATTGCACGTAACTCTTTCTGTCCAAAATGCTAACATTATTAATAGAGGGTCTACATTGAAGCACAACAGAAAATGTGAGGTTCAAATTGATAAAATTAAAATTACAGAAATTAAAATAAAATTTCACACAAATTAAAGGGTTCAACAGTGTAATTCACCCTAAATTTTAGATAAATTATATATTGTTAGAATAATGTCATCAACCATCTCAGATGGTTTAATTCTATTTTTTTTAAAAAATGATTTTTGCAAAGAGTTTAATTTTGATGATATAATGATGGTATTTTTATAATTAATCAATTAAAATTCTTATCATCCAAAATTTTGTTATAAAATAATAAGTTCTATTTAGACACATTACTCTGTAATTTTTTTTTTATTTATATAACATTATTTTAAATTTTTTTTATTCATATCAATGTTCTTTTATATATATATATATATATATTTTTTTTGAACTCGAGAAAACGCTCAAACAACAAGAGAATCTGACAAAATCAAGTTCCTTAAAGACAAAGGAGGATTCTTAAGCCAATCTAAAGGGAGAGCATCCTGCTGCTTAGAAAAGGCAAGCCAATGGGCCACTGTATTAGCTGTTCTTGGCACCCAGGAGAAAGACAGTGATGAAGCTTGACCCATGGACCGAATATCAAATAACAAAGCTAAGCACTCCCAAGGAGGAACCAGTTCAGAGACACAGAGTTCAATGACTGATTTGCAATCACTTTCCACTTGGACATTTGAGAGACCAAGAGCTTGGAGGAAAAAACACGCTAACCGAATAGCGCTGGCCTCGCCTTGAGTGACTGAAGATGTATGGACTGTGGAGACAACTCCATCAATGATTTGGCCTTTCCAATCCCGTAATACCACTGCCAGGGAAGTCTTCTGGCCTTTGGAGGCAAGACTGGCATCACAATTCACTTTGAACGAACCGAAAGGAGGAGGAGTCCAGCTGATGCTAACCTGGTTCGCTACATTAACATTTACAGGGCGAGTATCTGCCACACTTGCCACCGAGCAGCACTCCCTCCAGAGCAGAGAAGCCTGTCGGATAACTTGCACTGAGTCTACTTCAGATTGATTGAAGACCCATTCATCCCGAGCCTTCGAAAGGCACCACCCAACTGTGGCAGCCTTGCCCAATCGATCTTTGCTATCCCGCACCGTAGAACAACTCTCAATAACTGACTGAGTCCACTGATTTGCAGAGGAGAAAGAAATAGACCCCGTTAAGAAGCCGAGATCACACCCAAACCACACCGGCCGGGTCCAGTTACACTGAAAAAGGAGGTGTTCAATAGACTCCGGATACGAACCACAAATCGGACATGAAGGGGAAGGAGCACAATGCCGGCGATGAAGATTCTCTCTAGTAGCTAGACTGTTAGTACACACCCTCCACCAGAAATTCCGGACTTTGGGAAGCACTGGAAGAGACCAGAGTAGTTTCCAAAACTTTTCGGATGGCTGAACGGAAGTAGAAGCTCTAGAAGATACCCGTGACTGAGTTTCTCGTTGAATAAGCTGGTACCCACTCCGGACTTCAAAAGCTCCAGTTTTGGTGTGATGCCAAACAAGGGAGTCTGCCTGATTAACCGAGGATATGGGAATAGTCATAATAGATCTAGCTTCCTCCCTTCCAACCAGCCCTCGCAATTTACTAGAGTCCCATTCCGGGAGATTCGGGTTAATAACCTCGCTGACCCTCTAGACATGACAAACTCGGGGCTAAGGAGTGATGATTTGGAAATTATGGGATTGAGGAACCCATTTATCCTCCCAGAAAAGGATAGATTTGCCATTACCAACTTGCCAACGAAGTCCCTTTGATAAAAGCTCACGACCCTGAATAATGCTAGCCCATGACCACGAAGGCCTTCTACCCCTGAGACCTGAGAGAAAATCTGTGTGAGGATAATAAAGGCCCTTTAACACCTTAGCACATAAAGAATGGGGATTCGTGAGGAGACGCCAAGCTTGCTTTGCTAGAAGGGAAAGATTAAAGGAGTGGAAGTCTCTGAACCCCATACCGCCCTGAGATTTCGTCAAAGCCAAACTGGTCCAGCTGGTCCAGTGTAACCCTCTATCCAGTGGATCACCCCCCCACCAGAAGTTGCTGATGTAGGAGTTGAGATTCTTACAGAATTTTTTCGGAAAAGCAAAGCAGGCCATAGCGTAAGCCGGGATCGCTTGAATCACCGACTTAATCAATACTTTCCGCCCGGCTTGTGATAACAAATTCTGCTTCCAACCCTGCATCTTGGTGACTGCCTTTTCAATCAAATACCCAAAGGCTTCTGACTTCGATTGACCCCAAAACAATGGAAGGCCCAAGTATTTTGTTCCGCGGATGCTTGGAGACATCCCCAACAAGGTAGTGATGTCGGACTTCACTCCATCAGGAGTGTTTGCTGAAAATATGATTCCAGATTTCTCAAAATTAATCAACTGACCAGAAGCAAAGCTGTACGCATCCAAAATTGCCTTAAGAGCCTGACAGTCCCGCCTAGTTGCCTTAGCAAAAAGAAGAGCATCATCCGCAAAAAATAAATGAGTAAGAATGGGGCATCCTCTTCGCATTTTAATTCCCGAAAACAACTTCTCACGAAGCCCATTGGAGATGGATAATGACAGACCCTCAGCAATGAGAACAAAGAGGTATGGAGATAGAGGGTCTCCCTGCCGTAAACCCCGTGAAGGGACTACCCCCGCTCGATTGAGCCCATTAACAAACACGGAGAAAGAAACCGTAGACACTAACTCCATAACCCATTGGATCCAAACGTTGGCAAAACCCATCTTCCCCAATAAAGCCCGCAAAAAGTCCCATTGAACACGATCATAGGCTTTATTAAAATCAATTTTGACCGCCATATCATGCACAGCACTTCTCTTCTTCAGCTTCAAGTGATGAAACACTTCATGGGCCACAATGATATTGTCTTGAATCAATCTGCCAGGAACGAAAGCCGACTGTTGAGGCGAAATGATAGATTGAAACACGGGTTTGAGTCTGTTGGCTAGAATTTTAGACACAATTTTGAGTTTGAAATTGCACAAGCTGATAGGCCGAAACTGAGAAAGTGTCTCGGGATTCGGGACCTTCGGAATTAGCACTAGATTGGTATGATTCCACTCCTTGAGAAGATGACCAGTAGTGAAAAAATATTTGATGGCCGCACAAACATCTACACCCACCACATCCCAGTATTTGTGATAGAAAACTCCCGAATAACCATCAGGCCCCGGGGCCTTTAACGATCCAAGTTGGAAAACAGCAGCTTTGATCTCCGAATCAGTGACTGGTCTAGTTAGCCTCCGGTTCATATCTTCAGTGACGAGATGCCCCACTACTGAGAGGGAATGAGCCAAATCCCTGGCATGATCACTCTGAAAGATGGTAGAGTAGTACCGAAACAAATGAGCATCTATCTCTGCATCCGAGGTTAACCAGATACCATTTCCATCTAACAATTTAACCAACTGATTACGCTGCCTCCGTTAGGTAAAGGAGGTGTGGAAGAAAGAAGAATTATGATTGCCACACTGTAGCCAGCGAATACGTGACCTCTGATGCAAGTACATCTCTTTACGCAGAAGGGTGACTTCTAATTCCGTCTGGACTCCCCTTTGGGCCTGATCATTCGCCACCGAAGACGGTTGAGCTTGAAGATATGCTAAATGGCCTTTTAGAGTGTTAATTTTCAACTTGTTATTCCCAAACTCTCGCAAACTCCATTCTTTCAAGCCCCGCCGGCATGTAGAAAGCTTTTGGCTCAGACAAAACATGGGCGATCCTACCTGAGGGCAATGCCAACTGGCTGAAACAACTTCTTTACACTCCGGTGATGTGGTCCACATCGACTCGAACTTGAATAGTCTAGGAACTTTCTTAGGAGGAATACAAAGGTTGAGGACTATTGGGCAATGGTCAGAACCTAAAAAAGTTTCATGAAACACTTGGGCATACGGGAACATCTCTCTCCACCCCACTGTGGCCACCGCTCTATCAAGCCTTTCCCTGACTTTGTCCGAGCCATGGTGATGATTCGACCAGGTAAACACAGGCCCATTAAATTCCAAGTCCAGAAACTCGCAATCCGATAGCACTTTCTGAAACTTTTCAATACGCCTAGGATTGGGCCAAGCTCCGCCTTCCTTTTCCCAAACAGAACCAATTTCGTTGAAATCACCAATACACAGCCACGGCCTACTGTTCTCACTGGAAATGGACCGCAAGACATCCCAGAAACCATCTCTAAGCTGAGGCCGAGCTGGTGCATAAATAAAAGTTGCTAACCACTCCACACCTTGGCTCATGATCACACACCGAATCAGATTAGGGGCCTTGAATCTGATATCAACATCCACCTCTGGCGTCCACCAGAGGGCTAGACCTCCCGTCAAACCCTCAGGCTCCACATAACAACTATGAGGAAATTTCAAACTACGTCTAATTCTGTCTAATCTCGAAGTCCGATTCTTTGTCTCCATTAAGAAAACGATACCTGGGCGATGGGTTGTGCACAACCCTCAGAGGATCTAGACTGTCAGGGGTCGCCCGATCCCCTGACAATTCCAGCTGATTATTGACATAGAGCTTGTGGCTGTTGAGGGTCAGCCACCACTACCCGTGTTCCATCAACCAAAAGACTCTCCACAGGGAAGGTCTGAAGATCTTGAGAGCATCTGATGGATTCATCCACAGCCCCTGGAAAATCTTCGTGCACATCAACATCCACCCAATTCGCCTGTGGCGAAGCCTTTGTCTTCAAAATGGTCTTGCTCCTAGACGGCCTTCCTCTCTTCTTCTGCTTTGTGGGGAAGCGACTATTTTCAACCACGGGGACAGATACTAAAGAGGTGGGGTCACTTAAGAGCTCATAATCCAGCTTAAGGGTTTTCGAAGGGGTAGGAAGAAGATAGGTCTCATCGGTAGCTTTCCGCTTTATGGATAACCTAGTAAAGGCAGAGGATAACAAGCTTTCTGTGGCAACTGGACAAAGAGAAATGGAGATGGGCTTATCAAGAGGGCTTGGTGTTACAGTTTGAATTGTGGGTTGGGGGCAGTTATAGGAAAGGCTTTGTGGGCTAAATTGAGAAGTAGGACTATCAGACGGTTCGGTAACGTAATAGGCCGGGTGACTTGTACTATGGTTGTGGATCAAACGGTCACTAGGATGAATGGGCTGAGATGGGCTAGAGGGCCCCTTTGTGAGCACAGTGAGGATGGGTTTCAGGGGGTGGACTGCAGGGGTAGGGAGCTCCTCACACATTAAATGAAAGGGGCCCAAATTCAATACCCCAGTCCTATCTGCACTGGTTCCTCCCTCTGGAGTAGAGCAAGCCAAGACAGGTGGCATCACAGAAGGCACTAATACTGCTGGCTGAGAAGGTGGAGGCAGAGGAGATCGTGGTTCCACTCTTGCTGCAGTACTAGTCTGACCAATCTGAGCTGGCCCATGTACCCCACTCCCATTTGCCGTAGTCGGAAACCGCTGTGGCGAGAGGGTTGGCCGGATGGGTTCTTCCAAATCAGCTATCGGATCACGGGAATATTCAACCGCAAAACCCAAATTGCTGGCTACTCCTGTTCTCAACTCATGGCCATAACCGGAGGATTTTTCGACCTCCCGCGTAACAAACTTGCAAGACTTATTATCATGGCCGATTCTTCCGCAATCATAACAAAAATCTGATAGACGCTCATACTTGAACTCAACCCACAGATCAGTCTTCCCAGACACATCTGCATTCGATCTTTTGAGTAGAAAGCCTCGAGGGAGGGGTAGAGAGGTATCGACTTCCACCCGGAGCCGCAAGAAACTTCGTGCTAATAACAAGCCATCATTAGGAGCTTCAACCCCAATCAACTTCCCAATAGTTTCAGCGATAAGATGCCCGTTCCGCCGTGTCATTTTCTCCATAGGGAGTCCATGAACTTGGACCCAAAAGGAGAGTAAGTTCAATCCTGTGAGATAGTCATAGTTGTGAATGTGTTTGTATTGCTTTGAATTATAACTTTTTACTTTTTGAGTTGGAGTAGCCTTTTCCTTTTCCTCTTTCTTTTTTTTAACTTTTTAAAAAAATTAAGGACTCGTTTGGGAACCTACCGTTTAGTCAAAAAGTCAAAAAGTCACCAACTCATACTAAAAAGTCAAAGATTTTCTTCTCCCTACTTTTTGCACATCTTTTTCTAAAAAGTCAAAAAGTCATCCCAAACATACTAATTTTTTTTAGCTCATATTTTAGTCAAATAGCCAAAAAATTACTAAATTAACCTGTTCCCAAATGAGGCCTAAATTTGCATCTCACATCTCAAGGATTGGAAACTGTATAATATTGTTATATATGGTGGCATTTTTCAAATGCTTGTTGATTATTGCATAACATCATTTTCCCTCTTCAATCAAATTAAAAACGAGTTCTTAATTCTATAAAGTTGAATAAAAATTCAAAAGAAAGAAGAAAAGATTCTTAAATAAGGAAAAATATTCATTATGCGTTTTCAACTGTGAAGTCATTTCTTTTTAAAAAGTGTAACAAATAAGGATCGTTTGGGATGAACTATATAAGTGCACTTTTTAATTTCTTGAATAAAAAGTAAAAGAAAAAAAATTGTATATTTAGAATAATTTTTTAATTTTTTATAATAAAAAAATGTGTAATAAAATATTATATAAACTAGCAAAATTATCAAATTGTCCCTACTTACGAACATATGCAACAAGCTGTCCGTGCATTTCAATTTGTGTTTTCTATGGGAATGTGTGGCTTACATTGAGCCACGTATTGCATGTGGAGAAATTGTACTGCAGCATTGAGCTGTACTATTTTATTTTTTATTTTTTCTTTTTTTTTGAGCACCAAACAGTATAAACTTTTTTACGTTTTTAGTAACTTTTTGACTTTTTAATTTTTGTAGGTGATGCCAAACTAGTCCTAAATAAATGAAGAAATAGTGGTGTTAAATGCACCAATTAGTGTGCACACTAATGTACTAACTAGTTTTATGATATCATTAATAACCCTATTTATTATACCAATTACAAATATTTAAAATTTTTAAAATTATGTCACATTATCTATTGGTATACTAATATGTACACTAATAAATGCATATACTATTATTCATGAAGAAATAAAGATTCTTAGGGGTGTTTTGGCAACATGGCTTTTAGCCACTTTTTTAAGTTGAGCATCTTCAACGGTAGTAGGCATTTTACCTATCTAAATATTACTATAAAGTATATATTTATTTTGCCTATCAACTGTTTTATGTTTTTACTCCATCACACTATTAAAAGAAACACTTTTTGCGACCGCTATAAATCGTCGCAAATAATAAAAAACAGTCGCAAAAGACTTTTTGCGACGGCCTATGCGACGGCAAATGGGGGTCGCGAATATGGGGGTGGCAAATACTTTTTGCGACGGCAAAGCAACGGTCGCAAATTATTTGCGACCACCTAAACTACTTATGGCGACCCCTATTTTGCCATCGCAAAAAACAAAGAAAAATACTAACATGATCTTTGGCGACCATCTTGTTACCGTCGCAAAAAATTAAAAATAAAAATAAAAATAAATAAATAAATAAAAGTGTAGCGTTAAACACTTTAAGAATAACAATGACAAGAATTCAGACAGTATAGCATTTTATAGTTTTATTGAACATTCTATTTGAGTCTCAAAATTTGAGCCATATGTAAAAGAATTCAGACAGTATAGCTCCTTCATTTACACGCATTTGTTCTCCATTCCATAGTAAAAAAGAAATACTTAAATCTTGATATGTCTCTCATACTAGAAAAGGCATCCAAGAGTTTTTCAATCTTGAGCCGATTGATAGAAAGGGACCACCGACATATTATTAGTAGAATGTAACCTTCTTCACTTCCTGTAACCTCACAAGTGAGACCACAAACAAATCAGCAGAATAATAGAGTAGACCAATTCCTATATATTTGCAGTCCTTCCATAGTCTATATACAGCCAAGCAACCCATATAAATAATTGTAAATATCTTCTAACATAACATTATAGCCAACAATTCCTCAAAAAAAGAAAAAAAGGGAAAAAAAACAGTATAGACAACAACAGTTGTGTAGAAATTATACCACTATTGAGGTCCACCTAACCAAACTCATGCCAACCCCAGCAGTCAATGGCAATCCTGTTCAGCATTAAAATTCTATTGTTTAATTGGAGTTCATCAGACTGGCTTCAAAATTCAACTTTAGCCATACATGAAATATCCCAGAAACCTGCAAATAAAAGATCAATTAGAATCAACAGCATGTATTTGCTAGCTCACTACACACGTACACACACAAAGATTCGCTCTCCCCTGTGTGCTTTTTGCTAGAATCGTGTGTCTGGACATCTGATATGCAAATGGATTTGTTCAAGCCAAGCATAAGTGGAATACTTTCATTAACATGCAACAGATTCAACCAAAAACAGCGACTGAACTCTACTCGTCTATGCCTCATCAAAGAGAAACCCAATGAAACGAGACATATGACTCAGTTTTGTGTCATAATTTATACTCCCTTGCTACATGGGTTAAATAAATGAACACAAGTATTGATTCATCCCAATCTTCCAAATATTTCTAATAAGCTAACTTTTTTCTGAAACCAAAATAGTCTATCTCACTAGACACCTAGCACCAGCAGTTAGCTTGAGTGGTTCCATGCCACCCTAAGGTGAAGATTTTAATTCCTGGTTGCCATGCAGGTGCACGCATCTTAGTTATTCAAAAATAAAATAAAAATCCGAGTAGCACGTCATACAAAAGAAAGTAAAGATAGTTCGTTTACCTAATCAAATAATATATGATAAAGAAAGAAACTACAAAACATGCCGCAAGTCTACACATTCTCCGACTTGATTTCTTCTCGAACACCTAATACAATAACAAGGACATCAAATTTAATAACACTGACCCTTTAGCCAAAAGATGCAAGAGACAAACAAAAACGAAAATAAGAGAGCTGAGGAGATGAGGTTTATTTACCATCTTGAACCGATCTATGGTTCCAGACATGATTCCCCTTGATGCATCCATCTCATTGCCCTGATTTACAAGAACAATCCATTCAAAAACCAAAATGAAAAATTTCTTCTCTAAAAGAATTAATCCTGTTTTCTCAATTTCAAACAACTTACCATCCGGTCCAGCATACGGTTATGGCTCTCCACCTCCTCATGTATATCACCCGTTAACTGTCAAGAGATTATATGGTTTCTTTGTGAAGATATCTTAGATTCAAATAGTCACAAGTTTCAGTCCAAGCATAAAAATAAAAAATAAAAACACTTCACTTATTCAATTGGGCACTACAACATTTACAACATAATTTATGCAATCTGGCTAAAATATGCACATAAAAATGCAATCTTGCCCATGTGTGGTATTTTGGTCCCAGCTTTGAGGTATGTTAGCACCCTTCTTGACTGTTCCTCGCACCAATAGCTAGGTTATAAATGATTCCACGCAAAACCATTGACCTTGCTAATTTTTGAAAAATCTGAATCCTTGGCCGTCTCCTGGAGCCATTAAGCCTGAATATTAGACGATTTCATCAGTTAGTCACTCAACTGCAGCCCACACATGTAACCAATTCATGTAACTTAGAGAGAGAGAGAGTAATCTGAAATTTAGAAATACACTATGTGGACCATCTACAATGTTAGGCAAAAGAATTGATATGAAAAATTATCGAAGATAAGTTTCACCTTAAACACCAAAAACAAGTGTTCACTAAGAAATGAGAATAGAATTAGTCATCCTTCAATGATTCAACTTTAGTCCTTCATCGCCACGAATCAATAGATGATCTTAGAATGCAATTTTGTTCAATTTCATTCACTAGACCACATAAACTTGTAGAATACAATTTCCAACAAGCATAAACCAACTAGTTGGATGGGCTACTTGAATAAGTGGAGCAGATTAGATATATTGATGCACATAAAGAGACGAACGATGGAGTTGTGATTAGTGTGAGCATAGTAACGGAAAACAAGTGAATTTCAATAAGTTTGCATCAATGATAGCTCTAAGTCCTTACCTTTTAGTATTAGTTATGAATGGGTTTAGGGTTTAGAATGATTTTGAACAATAATAGAATGACTATTCCTTGGCCTCAGATCATTCTACCAAATAGTCGAATGGTGATTCCATTTTGAATGTACATCTTATTTATTTATTGAACCAAATATGGGAATGGTTCAATATTTTAACAAATTTAAATACACACACATGTAATTAGTAAGAAACAGAGGAAAGTGAAAGATGAACCTGCGGTTGTTCATGGCTTTGTAGAATTCAATTCACCAGATCCGACTTTAATTCAGCTTCTAATACTATAAATCAAATAAAAAAGAATGATGCAAATAAAACATTCGAAGAAAAATGAAAAACAAGTGAGATTAGAACTCAGAGAGAAACAAAAAAAAAATTTGATCAAAAAGAAATTTCCATTAAAACGGGACCAGAAATCAAGTTATTAGCTAAGTCGTATATATGAACATGGAAGACTCTGGCAAATTCTAGAAATCGACAAGTACAGTACAGATCGATAGGATTCAATTGTAAGGTTACATTATTATTAGTAGAATAGTCTCCCCATCTGATATCTTGACAAAGCCCGGATTAGGATACCAAGATGACATTCTTACAATGTAACCTTCTTCACTTCCTGCTTCCTTTCCTTGTCTGTATGTTGGTATTGACGAGCATAAAAACCGTCCATCCTGACTCAAACCAAATGCACATACAAACGTTGAAATAGACATCAATACCATAAAGCGTTCATTCTAGAATGATTTCATTGAGATTTTGATAAGATTAGAATCAAATGCATCGAATTTAATAGTTATTTAAACAGAAAAAAGTTCAATTAAGTGCATAGAACACAAAAATTTAGAGAAAAAAAAGAAGAAAGATTTGCAGTGCACTACATACCAATTTCACAATCTTAGATAGCAAGATCATAGTTTTAGAGTATATTGTTACAGATAGATAGAACTGTCAATCTAGTTCATATCATACAGTATGTCATGACACATAGAACTCTCTAATTAATGTTGTTTTCACGTGATTATGTTCTTTTCATGATAATCTTCATCATAGAAGTTATTAACTCTATGAAAACCATCACCGTTGGCAGTTAAAGAGGCTAAATCAAACCAAAAAAAGAGAAAAAAAATAAAATAAAATCTGATCTATTATTGACTAAAAAATCAAAATATATAAGGTGAAAAGGACATGAATGAAAAAATACCTCTCCATAAAGAGTAGAACCAATTCCACCGGTATGCTGGTGTGCAACACCATAGATGACATTGCCACCAGTGGGCATACTCAAGCTTACTCTTCTATTGTCAATGTAACCTTCATTACTGATACTGGTACCAGAGCAAGCCTCAACATCATACTCTATCTGTATTTACACAATTTCAATTACTTTTTACTATCTAGAAACAAAGACAAATTAATGAATGAAAAAAAAACCCAAAAAAACAACACAAGACTACACGGTTTTTCAATAGAATTTCACATCCCCAGAATGAAAGGGAGGTTCATTAAGAGGGCCAATTTTGCAGGACCTGGTTTTCTTTTGCTTAACAAATGAAATGTCAAATTATCTATCTAGTTTTGCATGTTAATTACGCCTTTGTAATGGTCTTGTACATATTTGTTATTAAGGAAAATGTTAGGCTTACAGAAATTTTATACAAAAAAGTGATACAGAATGTTGTGGTGGTGACATTTTTGCAGTTATATAAATCACAGCGATTAGCTCTTTGAATGGCTGTAAATAAGCCAAATCATTCTGCTTGAAATTTTTGTATAGTTTGTATAGCATTATTTATCTAGTAAATAAAATTTAAGCTCAAAAGCTTACCTATTACATGCATAGTTCTCAGGAGCAAGTAGATCTGTTATGAACTAAAATATTTCTCAATGTTGAACCAAAAAAATGCCTCAATCAATCATGATGCATGACATGGATATATATATATATATATATAGAGAGAGAGAGAGAGAGAGAGAGAGAGTGTACCGAAGAGTTAGATTACAGAGAGAGACAGAGAGATTTATTCTATTATTATTCAATCAACCTTCAAACATTACAAATTAATCAACCATTACAGAGAGTAATCAATGAAGATGAAGATTGCAGATTAATCAACCATTGCAGAGAGTAATTCATTCTCAATTTACACATCACAGATTAATCGATGAAGATGTGTCAAACATTACAGAGAGAGTTGAATCGATGAAGATGTGTCAAAAATTACAGAGAAAGACAAAGAGAAGTGTTTAGGCTTACCGATTATGAATCGATCGAAATCTTCATCAACAGCGGATTGAAATCTTCATCAATAGAAGATTATGAATCGATCAAATCTTCACTGTCGAGCGAGAGAGACAGTGAGATTCGAGAGAGAGAGAGTGGAGATTAAAAAGAGAGAATGGAGCGAGAGACAGATTTTGAGAGAGAGTTCAGATTTGGGAAAGAAGAAAAAAAAGGGACATAGGTCAAAGTTTTACATGATTTGGGCTTCTTTTTTTTTTTTTGGTTAAGAACACGTCAAGTAAAATGAGATTTTAATGTAAAAGTAATTTTTTGCGACGGTCAAGTAATCAGTCGCAAAAAAATAGACGCAAAAAGCTTTATTTCTAGTAGTGCCATGCTCTTTATTTTAGCTATTTATCCAAATACTATTAATTTTATAGAATGTCATGTCAACAACAAAGATGGAGGGAAATGATCCTAATGATTGAATACATTTTGCCTAGCGTTGAAGGCTAGCTACATGTAGCTAGTGAATATGAGTTGAGCCAAAATGCCTAATCATATGCCTAGTGCATTGAAATTGAAAAAAATGAATCACACTAGGCATTTTAACTAACAAGTATTATATGCCTAGTGCATTGGAGATGCTCTAGTAGCAAAAGCCAAAAGTTTATTTTTTTTGTCTTTTTTTTTTTCATTTAGGAAGTTGATTTTTAGCCAATGTTGAAATTACAATTTTACCTCTCATGGGTCAAAATGCGTTACATGGGTGAAGTTGTAAATATTTTAAATAAATGGGGATAGTTTGATTATTTTATTGTGATTTGACATCATAAACAAATATTAATCAAAAAAGTCAAAAGTAACTTTTTACCAACTTCCCAAATTATTTGTCTAAAAAAGTCAAAAATTTGATTAAAAGTTAAAAAATTACTTTTTACCATCTTCTTAAAATAAGCCTTAATTGGCTATAAATGCATTTGAATCATTTTATGTGACTCTAGAAATGAGTTAATGGTTCCTTAACCTGCAAATGTATCATTTTAAGGATAATTACCGCTAGGCTAATTGATGGAAAATTAAAATCGGGTTTCACATGTGTTTGTTTTACTTTAAAAGTTAAAAATTATTAAAAAAATTTAAAAACTTATAATTTATATTAAAAAGTTAAATATTTCTTTTTTTATTCACCTTTTGCTATTTTTTCGTAAGAAAATTAAAAAGTCATTCTAAACAAACTAATTTTTTTATTTCATATTTTAGTCAAAAAAATAAAAAATTATTAAAATAGTCTGTTTCCAAACGAGGCCTAACTTGGATCTTCTGGTAAAACTTAGGGTTGGGCTTCTTTCTAGTCCGTGATCAGAATGGAGGGTACTGTTGGGCCCATAGGAGCCCACCATGGGTTCTTACCATGGGTTTTCACCATGGGTTCCGTTTCGATAATTTAAACATTTCAATGTGTAGAACTCATCGAATACTATATGTTTGTAAAAAATCATGTTGATCGGATATCGATAATTATTTCATCGGATCTGATTTCTGTCAACCGTTTATTTTTTTACCGTCTATTTTTTTGTTATACAAAACTGATTTAATCAAGTAGCTATCGATATCTGATCAACGTGATTTTTTACGAGCATATAGTACTCAATGAGTTCTACACATTGAATAATTCAGATTATTAAAATGAAACTCGTAATGAATCCTCATAGATCTAACAGTACCCTCCAATTCGATCACGGACTAAAGAGAAGTCAACTCCAAGATGTATATCCATATCGGGGGTAGTTTGGGAAGAAAAAAAATCGAAATATCTAGCAAAGTACAGTGCAACAGTAAGGAGTATCTTGTACTCAATTTCAGGGTACGAATACACATGTAGGTCATAAGTGATAGAGATATTGTACATATACTCATCATTTTGTAGAGCTCACTGAGATTGAAGAGTGAGACTGCTCACCAGCTTTTTGCATACCAAGAAAAAAAAAAAAAAAAAAAAAAAAAAAAAAAAAAAACATAGAGAGCAAAGGTAAATTACGGTAATCTTTGGTATAGTTTTAGAGAACAAAGGTAAATTACGATAATTTTTGGTATAATTTTAGAATTATGATTTGAAAATAAAATTGTATTTTGAGTTTTTGAGTTTTAGAATTATGATTTGAAAAGAGAAAATTTGTTTAGTTATAAGTTTTAAGAAGAGTTTTGAATTGAATTTTGAAAATTTTGATGTGACATATAAAATGAGAAAATTTGTTGGTTATGAGTTTTAAAAAGAGTTTTCAAACTAAACACTGTGCAGCCACACATCTCAATTGGTTTGATGACGTGGCACACTTCTAAGTCACACATGCCATAAAAAAAAATTTTTTTTTTTTGAAAAGGGACAGCAAGGACACTACACAGTCTAACTGCTTGTGTCAGCGAGGATAATATGGTAATTTTACAATTTTATATAATATTTTAATACACATTTTTTTATAAAAATTCAAAAAATTAACCCAAACATCCATATTTTTTTCCTCTACCTTTTAGGGGTTGTTTGGAGTGTCCTAAATAAGTGCACTTTTTGTCTTTTTGGACTAAAAAGTTGAGAAAAAAAATATGGATGTTTGGGTTAACTTTTTTACTTTTTCGGAAAAAATGTATATTAAAATATTATATAAAATTATAAAATTACGAAATTACCCTCACTGACAAGAGAGTGCAGTACTAGCACTACACTTTATGTCTCTTTTCAATTTTTTTTTTTTTTTTTAATGGCATGTGTGGCTACACAGTGTGTCATGTAACTTTTTGACTGGGATGTGTGGCTACACCGTACCTGTGTAGTGCTGTTTTTCCCCCTTTTTTTTTGTTTTTTGTTTTTCAATTGAGAGATTTCCCTCCAAAAGAGGTAAATAGTATGAATTTTCTTGCCTTTTTAGTGATTTTTTGGCTTTTTGAATTTTCTTGAGGATGCCAAACTTTGCCTTAGTCCAAAAGGACAAAAAATGCACTTATTTAGGACACCCCAAACAACCCCTTAATTAAAAAACTTATAACTTATAACTAAGCACACAACTCAAAACTTTGTTCAAAATTTTATTCAAAATTCATAACCAAACTCTTTTTAAAATTCAATTTAAAAAAATAATTTGTCATTTTATTAAAAAAAATATAATTTTTTTTTTCAAATATTCCAAATAATAGGTGGCGATTGACAATTGGAAAAAAAAAAATAAAAAATTACACTATTCCAATCGACCGGTTAGACGTTTGGGTACACCCAAAATTCAAAAATTAAAACTCTTACCAAACATGTTTTCAAAATATGTTTTGAAATTAATTTAGAATCATAATTTGAAAACTCTTACCAAACATGCTATTTGAATGTAAAGGTGGAATTAATTTTTGAAAGCCTTACCAAACACAGCCTACATTTTTCTAGTTCTCTAGAAAAAAATATTAGATAGTTCAGAGTAGTGTATAGATAATAGAATTATGTACGTGATTTTCTTAATAAATGAGAAATAATAAAATATATTAGGTAAGCTATTTCTTGTCTCTAAGAGCATCCACAATAGACACACTAAACATGCTGTTAGTGTTAGATGCCAAGTTTTGGCCAGCCAAGTGTGTTGTTTGGTGCTGCAATGGAGCAGCTACGGGCAACGTTAGTGCTTAATGTTAATGTTAGATGCTAAAATGTGTGTTAACTGTAGTTAGCATTCTAGCTAGTGAAGGAGAGAGAGGGAAGTGCAGTAGGTCATTCGGCCGGATGTTCGGCCGGTTATTCCCCCCTCACGTCTGGACCCTTCAAGTTAAAAAAAAAAAAAAATTGGGTTTGACTGGTTGACTGACTGGACATCTGGCTGTCTCCATACCAACTGCTACATGCTGCAAACTAAAAACTATATATATATATATATTGTTTAACACACCCTTTAACACATACTTTAACATATCCATTGTATTATCATTCACTTACTATTCACTTACTAAATTAACAAACTCTTAACACATATTTTTGAGTCCCACTTTTATTACTTTTTATCATATAACACATTCATTATAGATGCTATAAACTACTAAACAAAGTTGAGTTAGTATCTCTGACCTTTTAAATTTTTTGCTATATCATTAACTGAAAACACCATGTGAAGAGTATCTTATGCTACTTCAAGGCTATCGAATAATTACCCATGTACTACAGTTATATTTTTTGAGGAAAAGCTTTATTACTTATTTCATACTTGACTCAATTTATTTGCAATGAGTCCGATTGTAATTAGGATTATTCTGGTTGTAACTTTTAGGATGTGTTTTTTTTAGCCTTGTTTTTGTTTTTAATGATTTTGTTTTGTTTTTTTTCCAATTTGAGTCATAATATTTTAAAAATAATTCTGCACTAGATGATCGTAAAAATTTGAAAAAGAATTGTTGACAGTTCAGGAAATACAAAATAAGACAACTTTATGATTTTTTAAAAATTTATTTTTATGAACAAAATTTGATTCTTTTAAATTCCCAAGGTAGTCAGTCTAGACTTACTTAACAACTAAAAAGAAGAAAAACAACTTTATGAAAAATTTATTATGAAAATAAATAAGAAAATACCAACTTATAAGCTGGTGCCAAAAGAGTCTAATTTAGCTTTATTTTTTTATTTTTTTTTGGCTAATTTAGCTCCGTTTGGGAAGAATTTTTGGCTTTTTTGGTTTGGATATGATGGTTGTGAAAGAAAAAAATAATAATTATGATTTGAATGTGATATTTTGTGTTATTAACTTATTTAGTATATTTTGTCTTTTTATACTTAGAATCTCAAACCAAGTTGCCAAAGGCAAATATAACTTAAAAACTAAAACCCCTAAACATTTGGAGCAATTCTAAGAGAGGCACTATTAGTTATTCCTAATTTAAACCAAATATTTAGTATAATTTATCTAAAAGCCTCATTTGTAAGGCTATATTTAAATTATAAATTTGAGTAAAGATCTACAAAAGAAGAGAAAAAAAAAAAAAATTGGTGAAAAGAATTGAAAAACCTGAAAATCAACTGAAGCCCAAACTAATGCTCACTTCATTACATTCTCAAGAGTTTTATATTGTTATGAATTGGGAGCATGGATCTTCTAAAGTGATTTTCTCTATAGTAATTTTTTCTCTTATTTCATGGAGAAAATAATTATATGTTCTTATCCAATCTTTATCTCTCTTGGGATTGTTTTTCTCTTATTCATATAAAAATAATTATATGTTATTGTCACATTTTTTATTCCACCCAAATGACACATAGTAATCTCTTCATATCCAATCTTTTATTCCATGATATAATTTTGGGCAAATTGCAAATAATTAGGAAGACAAAAATAATTACAAAGAGTGGGAAATCAAAATTAATTGCATTAGACATGGAAAGTTATAAAATAATTACAAAATAGTGATTAAGAAATGCAAGATATCCAAAGTACCCTCTCACTCTACTCTCCTCGACACTGGTAGCATCCCTTCCACCTCCCGCTTGACATTTGCCAGTCCCTTCCTTCCATCGTTGCCAACCACCCATACATTTCTCTACATTCCCAACACTTCTCCCAATGCCGCTAGTGATTCCAACTTATTCCAATAATCTTAACCACATTTTCATCATGTACAATCCCTAAAAAATAATGAGTAAATTACAAATATACACCTTGAGTTTTGCTTAAAATATGAATTGACTATTGTAATTTTAGAAATTACATTCCGTCCCTTGAAATTTCTAATTTCATAACAAATGACTTATTTTTATTAATAAATTATCAAGTCAATTAACTGTTTTTAATGATGTCATATATTTATTTCGATTAATCATTCAGGTAATTTTATTATTGTATTTAGCAGTTATGAATTTTATTTTTCAATTAATTCTGTTAAATAAATTTTTTTGATTAGGGAATGTTTGTAATTTTTCAAATCATAAGGAACAATCTGTATTTTAAACAAATCTTAGAAGGTGTATTTATAATTTACTCAAAAATGATTCATATAAAACATGCCAAGGATGGACTGGACTAGGGCTGCACTGCCATTAGACCCTGATGATTCAACTTTGCAAAAATTACGATGCCAATTTGGTAATACGTCTGTTGTTTGGACTAAATGGCTAACCTTTTTTTTTTGGGATCTAAAATGGCTAACCTCGTAATAGCAAATTTGGTTCAATTATGTTATGCCATGAAAAGAGTCAATATGTGCATGTACCCATTGTGAAGTGGTACACTTCATTTGGTCATGAAAGGTCCAAAAAAATAAAGGTAAAAATATATATATACCAATATATATATATATATATGTTCATGAGAGTGACCCAAATATGTCAATGGAAACCCTAAAATCAAATTTTGCATGTGATCCTTATGTTGATAGGATTGTACCGGCAGCACACTTTAGTTCAATAGTTCTAGCCCCTCCCCCCAACTAAAGTTATTGCTTTTATCTTAACTTTAATCATAAGCCTTGAATTTCATACATGAATGTAATCACCAGAAATTGGAGCCATGCCCCATTCATTTTGTTTTTCTTGTACCAATTAAAAATTAAAACTAAAATTTTTGTTTATGTGTGTGTGTGTTGACATATTCAAAGATGTTTATGGTCTTCTTGAGTTAGCCTTAAGTTTCATTAAAAGTTTGATATGATTTAAATGACATTTTTAACGATAAACGTTAAAATATGGCCTCATCAAAAGTTTCTAAATAATGTTCTGTGCCAGAATTTAGAGGGGGAAAAAATAAAATGAATTCCTCTCATTTGATTTAGTTTTTTTTTTTTTGATCATCAAAGAAAAATTTCATTAATCAACATGAAATTGAAGGTATAGGAAGATGAAATGCACTGAGAAAGATTCGGAAGTATAAAATACCCCTACTATTGCTACTCGCAACCATACAACCAACCCCTTGGCCTCACGATTTTTTTTTTTTTTTTTTTTTTAAACAAAAAAACGTTAAGAAGGACTTAACAGAAAATAAAATACAAGATTCCCACAAAATCAACCCACCAAAACACCCAAACTGCTAAAAACCTATTCTAACACCCAAGGTGGTAACCCAATAATTTTAAACACCTACTGCACTCCCAATGTTGCTGCACTCTACGCCTTTGATGCCTACGCCTATGCTGCACACAGCCACGCCTATGGTACTGCATTTCCAAAGTCAACCACCCACCTGCTATTTTTGAAACTAAAACTTATCACCTATGCTGCTCCAACTTCCAATGCCCACTTGCTACAACGCCCACCTGCTACACGCTCTTCTGCTCCTGCCGAGGACACCTCCATGGCTGGAAAGACTCCCTTGACCGGAAAAACTCCATAGCCTCCATACCCACACAAAGCCCCAACCCCAGCAGAAGCAGACTGTCAATCTCCCTTGACTGAAACTATGGCCGGAAACACCTCCAACCATTGGATTTCCAAACCCACCTCTGCCACTTTATCTGCAAGCTCACCCACTCCTGACAACACTCTACCGAGACAGTTCCTTGCCCTAAAAAACTCTATAGCCAACAGCTCCATGGCTGGATAAAACTCCACACCCAGCTCCACTCCAAAACAACGAACAACCGCCGAGAGACCACCATACATCTGGATGAAGTTCAACCCTCAAACTCCCACTCGAAAAGGAGCGCTCGAATGAAATCTTAGACAGATCTGGATCAACTTCAACACCCTAGTTCCCCCCAAACAAAGCACCGAAGCAGACTCCATAGATCCGAACCCGAGCTCATCCCTCAAACTCCCACTCGCAAAAGAGCACCCGAATGAAGATCCAACCAGATCTGACCAACCTCTATTCTGGTCCAAAACCAACCTCCTTCTACTCTGTTTTGACCCTTAAACCAAGCACCCTGTTGATACAAAACAACCCCTTGTTGATACAATGTAAACACCCCTGTTGATACAAAACAAACAAACCAAGGCACCCCCTGATGAAACAAAAGAAAGGACACCAAAGTGGAAAGAAAATTGTGGGAATCAAACTATGTCGCAAACTCGGGTCAAAATTTGTCATCAAATCTGATGATAAACACATTTTCATTGCCAAATCACCGCTAAGAAATGTTTTCATGGTGAATTTAGAATTTTTCTCACCAATTGTCAAACTAAATTTCCCACGCGTGAACAATTTGAACCAAGAGTCATAATTTAGTCTGCCAATTCTTATGGTTTTATGTTTTTGGTGACGGCGTAATTACTCATCATAGAAAGTAACCTTTCAGGGACTAATTTTTGGAGTGTCATAGAAAATGATTGTTAAAATTGTAATTTTTGTAGAGTTAGTTCATATATTTTTTCAAAGTCACTTGAATTGTTTTCCTTAGTCATAATATTAGAAGTTCAAACAAATTTTTTTTTTAAATAAATAAATTTCTGATAAGGAATATTTGGATGCCTCAGTTTAACTTATGTTTGGACTCATTAACTCTATATCTATATACATATGTTTGACTGAATGAGCATAGACACCTCAAGAAATCGAGAGCAAAACTTATCACATGATCATTACTAATACATCTCAACTTTGTGATGAAAAAGATGTTGCAATTAAACACACCTTTTTCCAAATGGATGCAATTGTCTCGGGCAGTTGATCCGAAACAAGCTTGCCAACAAAGTAAATTATTGACCTCTTTTATGCACACACGTATGTCATCGATCTAGGAATATTGCATTAGGCTAGAGATTGACAACATTAAACAAATGTGTTGATAGTGTTTGTGGATATTTTTCACTTTTTTGAGAAAAGGAAACACACACCTAGAAACAAATAATTATAAAACAGTAGAAATTATCATTGCAGTTTGGTTTATATGTCCCCTTCAAAATTATAGTAACAATTATAGCTATAATAATATGAATAAGAGGTTATAACAAATAAAGGGTAAAAGAGTGGAACAATGATATGATTAGGATTATGTTTCATTAAAAATTTTGTGAAATTTTCTCACATATGTTACGTCATAATGAAATCACGCTATAGTGAAAAAGCATAGTAAATTCCTGAATTTGAACACTAGAAGACATGCGATTTATTCGTGATTATGTTAATTGGGTCTTAACCACTGGGTTAGGCTATTTAGAAGATTTTTACGACAAAGAATATGATGATTAACCATGTCATTGGATAGGTAATCCTACCACTTATGAGATTGTCAATAAAAATTTGATCTGCATTTGTCGAGGAAAAAAAAAAAGAAAAATGTTTCAAACCCCTTTCCTCCCACCCTTTTGACCCCTTTCTCTCCCTTTGGCCAGTTTTTCTTTTTTATTTTTTTTTCCTTTTCTCCAATCACCACCCGCCATGTGTGTGTGGGGGTGATGGGGTGGTGATTGGAGGGGGTCTCTATCAATGCTAAAAAAAAAAACTCTCTAAAATACCATACGTGAGAATTGGCAACACTTGAAATGTTTTGAAATATATTAAAAATGTGAATAAGTAATCAACTAATCATATGACAAGCAAAAAAAAGTTTGAGCTTCCATCATATTTCGACTTTTTTTTTACCATTTTTGTTACGTTTCTTTTGATTTATTACATTTTTTGTGGTAAAAAAATAGGGGTGCCAAAAAAATAAAAAAAAACCACATCTAGTCATCGTTGGTTATACCCTATGAAATGTCCGGCAAATGCCATCAATTTTTTTTATTTGAAAAAAATATTATTTTTTATTTTACAATCTAAAATAGTTAGTTGCTATTAATATGTAGAACAAAGTAAGGGTGAGCAGTGAATATATCAATCCGTCCAAACCGATCGAATTGAATTGATCTGCTGCATTTTGGACGGATACGTGATAACGAGTGGACGGTTGTGGGTTAATTTTTTTCAATCCGCCTAATTTTGTACGGATGGTAAATTTGAGATTCCTTTGGCCGAAACCGAACCGCCAAACCGTGAGTATCCCTAATAATTTGTAAGATTTTGTGTTTTCAATTTGTTTAAATATTTTGTTTGTGTTTTTAATTAAAAAAAAGTTTAAATATTCTGTTGAAAAAGAATTTTCAGGTTGAATATATTTTTTGAATTGAAAAAAATAAATGTACTATTTATCTATATTTTTTGATTTTTAAATCTAACTCTTAAAATAATAAATAAAAAAGTTGATATATGCTAGTTGGTTTTTGTTTTCAAAAACAGATATAGATGTAATAATACAGAGCCATACAATCTCTACTATTGCTTTGTTCATGGTTTTGGTGGTTTGAATTGTTTTTATATTTTAAGAACCACAGATTGTAATACTTTATGTAATACTTTATGTGCATGAGACATGCTGTGATTGTAATATGTGGATGAATCATGCAGTGATTGTAATATTCTAAAGTTTCAAACTTTTCTTTCTTTAGATGAGGTATGTAGTGATTGTAATATTTTTTTAAGTCATTGACTATAATACTTTTTTTTTTTTTTTTTGAGGAAGTGCATAAGTTGAATTATATTAAAAATTTATAAAATTTTAAACCGCTAAACTGATTCTCATTCATCTGTTAATCCGTTCAATTCACATTCACCGAATTGACAGACGAATGACGGATTGGAGATTCCATGACCGTAACAGACCTGTGCCCACCCTTAGAACAAAAGGACCAAAAAACTTTTGAAGCCACAAACTGTAGGATATAAATCCTGTTTCAAAAGATTTGTTCGGGTTGTAAGAATTTAATCCACTATTTGTAAACCGACTCAAAATACTTTACATATCTAAAAAAAGAAAAAGAAACAGAAAATAATAATAAAGGGACTAAAACCAAAAGTGCGAGTCCATTTTAGAACCTTAGCTCCTTACCTAATTCATTCAAACTACAGAGACTTGGGACTAGTACTCAGCTGGTCAAACTCCAACAAAATTTTGAGGTCCCCTGTCCTAATCTGATTGAGCCAACATTTGAATGGGCCAGACTGAGTTGTTCATTGTTTGGATTGTTTGACATTTCAAGGCCCAAAATTGCCAGTGGGTTTTTGATGTAAATTTGGAAAGCTTACTTTTTTTTGATATGGTAAATGTCCGACCTAGAGTCCAATAGTGTTTGGATGTATTACTTTTCCCCAATGCTACAATCATGTCCCCTTTTACGTTCAAACACATGGAGAAGGTGTGTAGACCTCACAAACCCACTTTAAAAGGGTTATAATTTTAAAAAATAGTATGAAGTTCCATTTTGAGATTTTGAGTTAAATTCAGTATAATGTTTATCTAGATCTAAAAATTAAATAATATATTTTTATTTTTACATCTCTCATAATGAGACTCATATATAACATTTTTATTTAATATTTTTGTGAGAAAAAAAAAAATCATTATAACAACATTTTTTGAGTTTACGTTTTTTCTTCAAATTTACAAACTGAAATAACCAATTATAAACCAAAAAAATTGTCAAACAAGTTTTTATAATAGTTTTTGAAAATTTTGTAAATATAAATTGAAAACTGAAAATGAAATTGTTACCAAACAGGCCTATAGTGCTTGGATGTATTACTTTTCCCCAATGCTACAATCATATCCTTTTTTACATTCAAACACATAGAGGAGCTGTGTGGACCTCACAAACCCACTTTAAAAGGGGTTATAATTTTAAAAAATAGTATGAAGTTTCATTTTGAGATTTCGAGTTAAATTCAGTATAATGTTTATCTAGATCTAAAAATTAAACAATATATTTTTATTTTTACATCTCTCATAATGAGACTCATATATAATATTTTTATTTAATATTTTTGTGAGAAAAAAAAAAAATCATTATAACAACATTACTAAAATATAACATTTTGACACTAAAACAATTTTATCGGTACCGTTGCGCTAAGAGCTGCCTTCAAAGTCATATCTTTTAACTATTGGATGAGAGTTTGGAAGGGTTAGATTGGTCCAAAAGTCATAACAGTTGATATAATACGGACAAAGTCATTCATATGTTTGAATCCACATGGTAAATTGTTAAGTTTTAATCATTGAATTAGTGGTCCACTATAAAATTGTGCCAAGTTTAATCTCGGCTGGATGAGGTCTATTTATTTGTCCTCACTCGAATTCACAACGTGAAGGTTAATAGATTGTGTTTTAACTCCTAACAAGTTTAGTCTCTTTGGATCTACAAAGAGTAAATTGGTTGCAATTGTAACATTAATAATTTGTACAAAGTGAATGTCTTTGGCTTCTGATGCACAATCTCAAAATTAACATGCCAAATATTAACTAGTGAAGAACTAGCTCATGATCTGAAAATTAAACTCTAATACTATTCAGTGTGTTTGGTTTGAGTTTTTTGGATTAAGTTTTTTAAAAATTGAGTTTTTTGATTTTCGTATTTTTTTTGTTTTTAGTGAATATTTTTTAAATTTTAAACATTTTTTTACTCTTTTAGATGCACCTTACTTAGATGTATCTAAAAAGTAAAAAATTTGTGAAAAAATATTTTAAAAAATTAATAAATACATAAAAATACAAAAATATACTGAATTCTTATATTTTTTTTTGTATTTTTGGTATTTAGTGAATTTTTAAAAGGTTTTTTTATAATTTTTTTACTTTTTAAGTATATTTATGTTAGATGTGTCTAAAAAATAAAAAAATTGCTTAAAATATTAAAAAATTTCAGTAAAAACAAAAAAACACGAAAAATAAGAAAGTATAATTTTTTGAAAAGTATTTTTTGAAAAATGAAAACAAACAAGCTGATTAACATGCCAAATAATTTGCATTATAAACTTTGAGAAAATAAAAGCTACCCGATTTTATTTCAAAAGTAAACATCAAATTCTAAAAATAGAATTCCCTAAAACAAAATTTATGTCAAAACAATGAGAAAGATCCTTTATTCCTTACTACCTTTCTATTTCTGAGGAATCATTCCATGAAACACATTTTCTCGATTCCATATTGATCTAACATAAGACTCTGAATTTAACATTAAAGACCAGAAGTGAAAGGAATTCCTGTACCGGGCAGCCACGAATCGCCTTGAATGAAATTTGCCACACTAAATTGTTCGGCCTCACTTGAATCCTCTGTAGCTCGATAACCAGACCACCTTACTCTCCCACTAGTCGAAGCACCCAAACCCCTATTCCCATATTCTCTAAAATCAACACTCCCAACACCCGAACTCGAATCGGTACCCTCTCCTTCCTTCCACTTCACCCACCCCTTGGGATCCACCGCCACATCAAACTCATTCTGAATGTAAATCGTTCTAGCATAAGGCCTCCAGGGTCGGCCCAAGTAAATCTTGTACGAGTCGATCACTGGTTTGAGATCCGATCCAGCCATGATTCGACAATTGTGAATTACAATCCCGGTTTGGGAGTCCTGGGAGTTCCTGTTTGAGGCTGCGATGACGATCTCGTTGCCGGTGCGTGATCGCTTGGCGTAGATGTTGGAGTTTTGGATGACTACGGCGGCGTTGCCGCAGATGAAGTCGACGGTGCCAGAGATTTCGCATTCTCTGTAGAATTGTTGGCCGCGTTGGACGTAGAGGGTGTCTTGGTATCCTTCGAAGCTGCACCGGTAGAAGGCGGAGTGCGGTGCGTTTGATGCCAGTGCCGGTGCTTGGTAGGCTTCGCGACCAGCCGTGTTTCTGAATGTGATGTCTCGGGCAACGAATCCATCGCCAGAAACCACTGCAAGTTTAACCAGAAATTTGGGAGGTTAATGTAGAAATTTGGTATAGCTACAAATGCAGAAAAGTCGCTAGAAATTGAACACGAAAAATGTTATGGACAATCGGAAAACTTTCACGAAAACCATGTCCAAGCCATTTTCAATTGACTAGTAGGTCAAATCTTAAGTTTTTCTAGCCATCTGACCAATCAATAGTCCACAATTTCAAGACAGTTTTCATGAAACCTTTTTTTCGTAATTCATACATTTTTTTTTTTTTTTTGAAATACATGGTGAAAATTCAAATTTGGTTTGACATCCCATATGAATTTCAATCGTATTTAATTTTTTTGAAATTTTTTTAGTGTAAACAAAAATAAGAATAAAAAAAAAAAAATCACTATTATATTCTGCAATTCCAAATCGTCGTTATCACAAATTATTTATTTTTATATATAAGGATTTTGTAGGCTTATATTTAGGCCTAGTAATATGTCTTAGACCCATGAATTTTGACTATTCAACTAATATAAATTTTGACTATTGAATTAATTGGATTTGAGTTTGACTCATTTTAAATTCTTATACCGGAAATCCTATTTATTAGTTTAGGAAGATAATTATATGGGATTAGAGTTAGACTTGGGAACTTCACCATTGTGCACAACAGTAACTACAAAACCCAGACTTGGCCTTCTATGCCTAATAATTATATGGGTTTTGGTTGGGACTTGGCCCTTGTATGCCTATTTTAAAGTTTTTAATCAAATTCAAAATTTAACGAAAAAAAAAAATATACAATACAAAAATTTAAAGTCTATCACAGGTACATAGACCGGGCTTCAAATAACCCATCGGGCCAGGTCGTAGACCCTATCCTTCAGCCAAGGGGCATTCTATTTGAACCCAAAAAATATTTTACTACATCCAATTTAAATTTATAAATTTTAATTCTTATTATATATTAATGTGAATTTATTAATAAGGACAATCCATATTAAACCCTAAAATAATTTCTTTTTTTCCTCATGGTACATCCTAATCTATTATTTCTATTCAAATCTCTACATCTTCTTCCCCAACAGATCAAAGTTAGTTTGTCTTCTTCTTCTTCTTTCTCACTCCAAAACTCCAATTCACCTTATTGAAACTCACCATTATTATTAACATCATTATTTTTTATTATTTTGAAATCATAAACCCTAGAAGAAAGTTTGAACAATTAAACAATGGAGGAAAGTGATAATCAAGATAATATTTTGAAACAATCCATCAAAGAGAAGGTAAGCATTCATATAAAAATCAAAATATTTTCTTGATTATCACTTTTTTCTATTATTTGATTGTTCAAACTTTCGTCTAGGGTTTAGGGTTTTAAAATAATAAAAAAAACAATGATATTAATGATAATGGTGAGTTTCAACAAGGTGGATTGGAGTTTTGGAGTGAGAAAGAAGAAGAAGACAAACTAACTTTGATCTGTTGGGGAAGAAGATGTAGAGATTTGAATAGAAATAATAGATTAGGGTGTACCATGAGGAAAAAAAGAAATTATTTTAGGATTTAATATGGATTGTCCTTATTAATAAATTCACATTAATATATAATAAGAATTAAAATTTATAAATTTAAATTGAGCGTACTAAGATATTTTTTGGGTTCAAATAGAATGCCCCTTCAGCCAAGGCTGGGCTAGGCCCAACCTCAAGCCTTTGGGCTCAGACACGGGTTGGGTTTGTGATGAGGCCTACTTTTAAACATTAAAAAAAGAGTCATTAAATTGTGAATTGGTGTGAGCTTCTGTGTGAGAGTGAGAGAGGGAAAAGAGATTAATACCAACAGTAGCAGCTTTCCATGTCTTGTACCCTGCTCGAGCGCTATGGCTACCTGTAATAATAGTATTTCCAATCCCATCCCCATAAAGCATTACATTCTTCATATTCTCAGTCACAACTAGGTATTCATTGTAAGTCCCACTCTTCACATAAATTACGAACCTTCTATCATCTCTTCTATCAAGTGACGCATCGAGAGCCTCTTTAATAGTACCATAATTTCCAGACCCGTCCTGAGCTACCACAACGTCCCGATTTCTCCCTGTCCTTGGTACCGGTGAAACTGGTGTCAGCCATGGTCGCCATTGTCGCGGCCTTGGTAGTCCGTGCCATTGTAAGAATTTTAGTTGACCTTGATAGAGAATTCTCTCGACGGTTGAAACCCAGCTCTGAGATTTTTCTGTGTGAGTTTGTTCATCGGCTGAGGCATTTTTTATCATCAACAGTGCGAGTAATACGAGCTTCATTGCCATTGATGAACTCATTTTCTTGGCTTAGATTGTTTCTGTTGATGGGTTAATGGGTCTACGAGGGGTTAATTTATACAGTTAAATTTAAATTAAACGTAGGGAAAAAAATTAATGAAGGTTGATAAAGACAAACAGTTTTACTTGTTTAGTCTAAATATGTATTAATGTCCTACGTTAATGTTTTTACTCTCTCCGTTTTCTATGAGTTAATTTCCATCAAGAAGGGGATTTATTTATTTATTTATTTTTGAGAAATTACAAAAAAAAAAAAAAAACTTTAAAATTTGACCCTTATAACAAAATTAATTCTAATTTTTTTATTTTAGAAATTTAAAATTTAAAATTTGATTTATTTTCAACCTAAAACATTTGTTTATTGCGTTAAGTAAAATCAATGAAATTTGTTTTTTTAGTTATTAAACTTAATAATTTTTTTTATTATTTTTCAAAAGAGAAATCTTATGGTAAAAGGGTGCATACAATATGCACATCACCAAAAAAAATGTGTAATTTTACCATAAAATTTCGTAATATCAACCACAAAATACATATCACCACAAATTAGCATAATATCTAAAATTTTATGTTGATGTTGCAAAAGTTTGTGAATTGGTTACGATAATTTTTATTATGTCAATTTATAATAAGATACATATAATATGCACCCGTAAAAAGTGCATATCATAAAAGTTCTCTTCTTTATTTTATTTTATTTTAATAAAAATTTATTAGTGAAAAAGGAGTATAAAAGAGTGCATATCAAAACATCAATAAACAAAGACTTAAAAGAAAATATGCTCGTTTCTTCTAAAATATACATTTTAAAGGGGAATTTAATAGCAATAGATGCACATTTATTTAATTTTGCTCTCACATTGTTCTCATTGGGATTGACTTATCTCAAATTTGTCATCTCAATTTAAAAAAGCGTTTAGATTTGATAAATTCATTTTGAGACCGATTTCGGTAATTTAAACTGTTCATTTTTTAGGACTCGTTGGGTAGAATATTCATGCAAAAAATTAAGAAGATTGGATATCAGTAACTATATATTTGAATTATATTTGTTTTATAAAAATAGATGACAAATATAATTTCAATAATAGCCATTTATATTTTTATAATAAAAATTTGATTTAGACATATAGCTACTAATGTCCAATCATATTAATTTTTTGCATGAATATTTTATTCAACGAGTCCTACAAATTAAACGGTTCGGATGATCAAAATCAGTCATAAAATGAGCCTATCAAGCCCAAACTCTCTCTTAAGTTGAGATGTCCAACTTAAGATAAATCCAACCTATCAGGATATATTCGTGTAACCACTTTGAATTGCCTCCAGTCCAGATTTGGATTGGATGTTGTTGTTCGGTCTTGTGGGCTCATCACGAGTAGAGATGGCCACGGGGCGGGTTTGGGGTGAGTTTGCCAATCTCCGCCCCTGCTCCACCCCTGCTACGGGTGAAATTTTTTAACCCCACCCCTGCCCCCGCGGATATCTGCTGATACCCGATACTCGCGGATATCCGACCACATTTCAAATAGTCAAAAAAACTTAAGAACCATTTAAATTCTTAACACACAAAATAATTTTTTTTTTTATTATTTTCATATATATAAACAATGAGGTTTTTAAAATTATTATTTATTTATATTTAAACAAAATTATAGACTTTTAATATTATTTTCTTATATCTAATTATATTATATATATATATTATTTATTTATATATTATTAATTATATCGGTCGGGTTTGGATCGGGGGAAGCGATACCTGCCTGAGCCCCACCCCACCCCGGTTGTGGGTGATCAAAACATAATCCACCTCCGCCCCACATAAGTGTCTGGGCGGGTAAAATACGCATCATTTAGGTGAGTGTGGGCGGGCCCTCGTGAATCGGATTAAAATGGTCATCCCTAATCATGAGCCATATTTTGATGATTTAAAATGTTTATTTTATAGAATGTTTTGTATATATCATTCACAAGATCGATTCAATTATTGTAACTTGTTTAATTTATAGCATTTGTCAAAAAAAAAAAAAAGATGATTTATTTTCGAAATAAACTTGTTGTCCATTTATTTGGAGACAAGTATGACAGATTGATTAAGTTATAATTATTGGATTGACTTAAAAAAATAAATAATTCGAATTATCAAAATGAATCTTGTAATAAGCGCACAGGCCCTGACAATACTCTCTAGTCCTTTGAGAAAATAACTTCATATCAACTGTTTGCAAGCCTGTATAATTAATTATAAATAATATAAGAGAAAATTGGTGAAAAATCTATACAAATGAGATACAAGGAATTAGATATAAGGTAAAATCTTATTTGATGATAAGGATAAACAGGAAATGTTGTCAAAAAAGTTGCTAAAAAATTAATCGTAAAAGTCGCCGTTGATCAGCCAGTCAACAGTGGCGGTGGTGGGCAGCAGTAGGTGGTAGTGGTGAGTAGAGAAATGTGTGATATTTAATAGATATGATGTTAAATGAGTGACATGTGTCACATTTCAACAGATAAATTGTTGAATGAGTGACACGTGCCTTATTTTCAATAGATAAGCAGTTTCGTGAATTTCAATAGATAGAGAGATATATTGATTTCGAAAGATAGATAGATAGGTTGATTTTAACAGAGTGATTCTATTTACACACCATAAATTGTCTCAATACACACCATTACTTAGTTCCACCTTTGTTATTTTTAACTTTTGATATTGTACTCAAAACACACAACAATCTTCCTTTTTTATCCTAAGAGAGAAAAAAAAAATAAAAAAAATGAAGATCTCAATATACACCACTATATACATTATACTGTATACACAGTTCACCCTCACTTTCACTATAGCTATACATAGGTGGTGATGACGCATGAACGAAATGATTGCTAGCATTAAAGATCTTGGACTCTAACCACCGAAGATTTACGATTCTCAGTTTTGAATATCACCTAGGTTAGTTTTTCCCATCTGTTTTTGATTTGCTCAGCGATTGACTTTTCATAGTTGTTGTTATTTCGAATTTAGCTTGACACTGGTTGTGTGAACATATTATTATTGCACAACAAAATAAAATTGAAAAAGTTAAATATGTTTGAAATATTTCTATTGAACAAAATTAACAAGTTTATACTTTTTATATTAGATAACTCAACTTGTTCGGACTTACCGTGTTCAGTTTTTTACACGTAAACATTTAATATTTGGTCAACCATAATAATTTGAACAAAATAGTATTATCCGCTTGTAAATATTTGAACGCTGTATAAATGTTCAACTTTGGTTAATCTGAATGCATGGCAAACAAAATCATCATTCTAGTGATTTCACGACCGAGAAAAACAAAAAAATAAAATTGCTTTTGTAAGTAGTAAACTTTTATCATCATTGATGGATTGTTCTAGAGTAACAATCTAAGTGTCATCCATGTCCTATTCTTTAAAAAAGGCTTAGGAGGAGTTATATGAGTGGGATTTGGTGGCTGAATTTAGAGATTTGGGGGTTGATGAAATAGCTCGTAGAAGAGAGGTTAGAAGGTTAGTGTGGTCTTTGTCCAAAAAGGAAGAATGGTTGTGGCTTCAAAAATCCAGGTTGGATTGGGCTATGAAAGGTGACAAAAATACAAGGTATTTTCATACCATAGCTTCAAGTAGGTAGTACAGGAATTTTATGAACTCATTGTTAGTTGATGGTGTGTTACTTAAGGAAAAATCGATGGTGAGAGCAGAGGTGTTCAGGTATTTCAACCAAGTGTTCTCTGAAGGTTGGAGGAGCAGACCACAATTGAGAGGGCAATTTAGATCTATTGGCCAGGGTTATCTAGTGGATGGTTTAGAATCTATTTTTTCGGAAGAGGAAGCTTGGGTTGCTATTCATAGTTGTGATGGGAATAAAACCCCAGGGCCTGATGGCTTTAACTTGGCATGTTTTCAAAAGTGTTGGAAGGTGTTCAAATTGGAGGTTATGCAGTTCTTTAAGGAGTTTCATGACTATGGGAAGTTAGTTTCTGGTGTGAATAATTCTTTTATTACTCTTGTACCAAAAGTTGATTGTCCTATTAGTATATCTGATTATAGGCCTATAAGTCTCATTGGTTCCATTTATAAGATTCTAGTGAAAGTGTTGGCTAATAGATTGAAAAAGGTGGTGCCGAAGGTTATTGGTGAGGTTCAATCAGCTTTTTTGGGTGGAAGAAATATATTAGATGGGGTCTTAATAGCCAATGAGATTGTTGATTGGTGGAAGGTTAATAAAAAGAAGGGTGATTCTCAAGCTCGATTTCCATAAGGCGTATGATTTTGTGAGTTGGGATTGTTTACTATCTATGATGAAGGAGTTCAGATTTGGAGATAGGTGGAGAGGTTGGATTAACGAGTGCCTTAAAACATCCAGATGCTCAGTTCTGGTGAATGGATCCCCTACAGCTGAATTTAAACCTGGTAAAGGCCTCCGTCAAGGTGATCCTTTGTCTCCTTTTCTGTTTAACTTAGTGGCAGAAGGGTTTAATATGCTGATGCTTAGGGCCAGATCTTTGGGTCTAATTTCAAGAGTTACGGTGGGCCATGATGTTACGGTATCACATCTTCAGTTCGCTGACGATACAATTATATTTTGTGAAGCTGATATGGAGGTGTTAATAGTAGTTAAAAGGATTCTCAGGTGCTTTCAATTAGTCTCTGGTTTGAAAATTAATTTTCATAAAAGCTCTATATGCGGAATTGGCGTGCCAGAATCGGAGATAGAGAAGTTCGCATCTAGACTGCATTGCAAATATCAGAAGTTACCATTAATGTATCTTGGGTTACCATTGGGGGCTAATCCAAGGCTGAAGAAGACTTGGCAGCCAATCCTTGATAAATGTAAAGCTAGACTTGCATCTTGGAAGAGGAAGCTCTTATCATTTGGAGGTAGGCTAATGCTTATTAAGTCTGTTTTATCCAATTTGCCTACGTATTATTTATCTCTTTTTAAGTTGCCCTCTTCTGTGGCTAAGGCATTTGATAGAATTCGAGCAAACTTTCTATTGGGAGGGGGGGTCTGATTTGAAAAGGAAGGTTCATCTAGTTAGCTGGACTAAAGCAACAAAGAGCAAAGTTAGTGGGGGGTTTAGGTATTAGAAGAATTCAAGAGGTGAATGATTGTATGTTGGCTAAATGGTGGTGGCGGTTTGGTGTTGAGGATGGCTCGTTGTGGAAAAAAGTTATTTGTAGTAGGTATTCTCCAATTGGTGGCAGGTGGTACCCTTTTTCAGTTAATTTTGGGATCTGTTCAAAAATTTGGGGTGCTATTCTCAAGGTTAGTCATTCAAATTCTCACCTTTTCAATATTTTTTTGAATAACTCTCAGTTGATTGTGGGTAATGGGGACAAAATTCATTTTTGGACTGATACGTGGATGGGCAATTTGTCTGTTAAGTTTGCTTTTCCAAGGTTGTTTAGTTTATCCTTAGAAAAGGATATTACTCTTAAAGTGGTGGCGGAGAGGTGGTCTGCCTAGACTGATAGGACATTCAGGTTTAGAAGAGCATTGCTAGGCTGGGAATCTGATGAGTTGATCAGGTTGGGTGATTTTTTGAATACTGCTGGGTATGGTCTGTCGGAACGGGTTGATAGGCTCCACTGGGTGGCAAGTTCATCTGGTCAATTTAGTGTTTCTTCCCTGTATTCTATGTTGGCGACCTCAGGATCCTGTCCAGTCACTAAGATACTTTGGAATAATTTATCTCCTCCAAAGGCTCAGTTTTTGGGTTGGTTGGCATGGAAGGGGCGACTTAAGACTTCTTATTTTCTGTGAAGAATAGGGGTGCTGGGTCCTGGTGCTTCTGTGTCGTGTTAGTTTTATCAATTGGAGGATGAGGTAGTGTCTTATTTATTGTTATGGTGCCCTTTTGCTTGGAGAGTATGGTCTTGTGTGATGGATTGGTGGGGGTTGCGTTGGGCTATGCCTCGGAATGTGGAGGATCTTCTTGGGTGGTGGGGTGGTTTCAGGTGGGGTAAGTTCGCAAATTCGATTTGGCGGACTATTCCACTGGCTGTTATGTGGTCATTATGGAAACTTAGGAACGAGGTGGTGTTCAATGGTAAGCAAGTGCATCTGGAGGAAGTCTGTGATTTGATTAAGTTTAGAATTGCTGTTTGGGTAAAAGCTCATTTTTCAGGTTGTTTCTACTCTGTGCATGAAATTGTTAATAATATTCAGCAGATTAGATGTTAGTTTTAGCTTGTTAGGCTCTGTTCATTCCAGGTTGTGAATATCTTGTTTGGGTTGTACATGATTCTCTTGGTCTGGTGTGTGGTCTTGGTCTGGTGTGTTGATCTATGTTGGTTCTTGGGTGAAGCTTATAGTTTGTGGCTAAACTGTGGGGGCAGTAACTTTTCTCCGATTGATGATATTTGTGCTATTGAATGTATACTGATTTGGGTGTTGATTAGGAGATTAGGATAATTACTTTGTGGTAGGGATTGATGCTTGGGTCTGTGGGTGATCAATGCTGCTAATTTTCTATGATGACTATTTCATCTTAGTTTGGCTTATGGGTGATCAATGCTACTGGTCGATGCTTTTCTCTGTGGTGGTGAAGTTTTCAATTTGGCTGCTGTCATTTCTTTGTGGTGTTCTGTTTTGTTTTCATGTTTGGTAGGTTGGATGGGTTGGGTTGTTTTAGTTTTGGGTTGCTCTAGCTGGGTGTTGTTGTTTTTTGGGTGTTTGTGGTTGGTTTCCCACCAACTTCTGATGGTGTGCTAGCATATGATTAGGCGATCTTATTGGTGCCAACCTAGTTGGGATTGATTTGGTTCGCTATGATGCTTTTTTTTTTTTGAACAGCAAAAACAACCCTTTATTGATGAAAATTACCAAATAGGAATTACATCAAAAAAGGAAGAGGAAGTGCAAAAGGCATCAAAGCAAACCGCACGATCCCAACTAGGTTGGCACCGCGTGGAAAACCCAATCATTTGCCAGTACACCACAAGGTTGAAGAGAGAACAACCACAAGATACACAAAAAAAACCAAAACACCAAAGCAGTCCACCAACATACTCCCCTCTGTATCAGTCCAGCAGATCACTCCCATAACCACCAACAAAACTCCCCTCTGCGTTAGACCAACATCAGTCCATCAGTCCAGCAGACCACTAACATGCACCAACACAACAACCACCAAACATGTACCATCACAGCAGCTGGCCTGCTCAGATCACCCTCAGATTCCAACAGATTCCTGTGCTTACATTCCCAGACCTCACACCAATGCAAAACCAGCAGACCTGACACCAATGCAACCACACTCCAGAGAAACCAAAGCCAAAACAGAGCAATATACAGCAGAATACCTCCCAAACCAAAACTGATGCCTTAGAGTAGAAATACAATCCTATTGCCAAGAAGAACAAGGAATTGGATGATGAACTGATGCAGTAAGCCTCACAGTGATGCAGACCACACACTAGAAAAACAGCAACAAACATTACTTAGCCAATACCCTTACTGCAGAACCTTACCTGTTGCAGGTGGTTCACAATATCAGTTACTGAAAACCCTGAGAAAGAAGAGCTAGCAGCTTTGCTCCATATCGCAACTCGCACTTTAATGACTTCACACAGCTCCTCAAAATTTGGATGAATGCCATTAAAAATGCAATCATTTCTCAGTTTCCAAATGGACCAAAGCACAGCCAGAGGCGAGGCCTTCCAGACCACCCTCTCTTGTTTTTTCATCCTTGTACGAGCCCACCATTCTAATACACAATGTACAGTACCAGGTTGAGCCCACAGCAGCCCCGACTAGCATATGTGACCAAACCTTCCAAGCAAAAGGGCAATGCAGAAGCATATGCAAGCAAGCATAACTAACACATATATCTGCAACTTATTTAAATCATTTTGAAATCTCCTTTTCCATTTTGTTTCCTGAATAGAAGTGTTTCTTTTACTAAACAATATTCCTATTAGGGTTCCCCAAGCATGACCTGAAGCATGTGACGATTCTAAGACTAAAGCTGATTCGTTGACACCAAAGACATTTAGGTTGGATGAGTCATCCAATCACCTGAGTCCTCGCTTCTTCTCGTTTGATTGAAGAATCAGCTCTATAAGGCCTTGATAATGTTCGAGGATCTTTACTAGAAGCGAGAATTTATCAAGATGCCTATGGAAAGAAAAATAAATGTCTTAATTGGATAAGCTAGACTAAAGCCTGTTTATTCTCTGTTGATGTTACTCATGTTGTGTTGTGGTGCCAATACTGTGAACTTATTAACTTCTGTGTAATATGATATTTGTGTTATGCTTTGCTAGTGCTATTTCCTCATCGGATTTAATTTGCGTCTTTTCTTTTTTGTTGGTTGAAATTTTTTTAAACTATGAAGTAAGAGGGAACACTATTTTGATGTATGTTCGGGACCCCAAGGTGGAGGATTTTTCCGAAGTCTTTGATATAAGACTGCAGCATCTGTAGCTAAATTTGGATAATAATCATGAATATAATTTAGACTACCAAGAAATCTCTGTAATTGAGTTGTATCCCTAATTTCATCAGGAAATTTGGTTGCAAATTCCATACTTCTGTTGATTGGAATTATAGTGCCATTATGAATATTATGGCTTAAAAATCTGACTGTAGTTTGAAAAAGGTGCATTTTTGGTGCAGAAATTATCAAACCATTTATGATAATAACATGCTTAAAAATATTAAGATGTTTGATATGCTGATCTATAGATGATGAGAAAATAAGAACATCATCAATATAACAGATTGCAAATTCTATATAAGGATTAAAAATATCATTCATAATATGCTGGAATTCAGATGGAGCATTTTTCAAACCAAATTGCATGACATTCCATTCAAAATGTCCAAAGGGTACTGTAAAAGCAGTTTTATACCTGTCTTTTTCGGCAATTTGAACCTGCCAATATCCGGATTTCATATCAAATTTAGAAAATATAATAGCATCCTGTAAACGATCTAAAAGATCTTTTTTATTTGGAACTGGATACCTAATCCATTGTAAGGCATCATTAAGAGGTTTATAATTTATGACCAATCTTGGCACACCTCTTTCTATTTCTGCATTTTTGTTAACATAAAATGCTGTACAACTCCAAGGGGAGTAACTTTGTGTGATTAACTTTTTCTGGAGAAGAGTATTAATTTTAGTTTTGCAAAGTTCTAAATACTCTTTTTTCATTTGATTGGGACGAGCTCTTGTAGGGATTTGGCGCTCATCATATCTTGGTTCATAGGGTAGAGAAACTATGTGTTTCTTTTTTTCCGAAAAGGCATTTGGAACATCACTACAAACTTTTGTCTGAAATTCTCTTTCAAGAGATTTAATTTTCTGCTGTGAAGAAGATTGTTGTAATCTTTGTTCTGTAGTAAGAAAAGAAATTTCTTTTTGTAAAAAATTAATTTGCTTTTCTTCGAAATTAACTAGATCCTTGATTTGATCTAATTCTTTGGTGTAAGGTTCTGTAATAAATTCAAAAATAATCTTTTGATTTTTTAAAGTTGTATGTATGCCAATAGAATCAATTTTAGTGATTGGCATAAGTAAACACAGGAATGGTGTCCCTGAGATAATTGCTTGAGACATATTTTTAATCAAAACAAAAGATGTTGGAAGACATAATCCTTGGTTACATATGAAAACTTCTGGAAGTTTGTACCTGATGTACAAAGAATTACCACTTGCACTAGTAAGTGATTGAGTAGTTTTCTGGAAATATTTTGTAGGAATTAATCATTCCTGTATACAATTCATGTCAGCACCGCTGTCAACTAGAGCAACAACATCTTTTATTATAAAATCGGGTTTTATAATAAAAGTAATTCTGACATACGATTTCTGAAAGGTTACTGTATTCATAAGCATGAGATAATCGGGCTCATCCTTTTTAGTACTGGTTTCTGGAATTGTGATTCCTTTATCTTTATGCTATTGAGTTATTTGGCTATTAATCTTCTTTATCTTAGAATTAATAACAATGTTGGAAGTTTGTAAATGCCTGATTTCTACTTTCAGAGCATTTACTTCCATTTTTGAATCCTGGATTGTGATAGGTTTTTCATCAATGGTATTCTGGATTCTTTTAAAAACATCTTTCATGCTGTAATGTTGAGGAGGAAGAACTTCTTCTTCCTTCTTCTATTGCTGATAACATAATTCTAAAAATTCTAATTTAATTTCTAGATCAGTTATCTGGTGAGCAATATTTAACATATTTTGCTTAGTTTCTGTAAGAACATTGATACTGGGATTGCCAATATCAAGTCCATTCATTTCAACTATTGCTTTCCAATAGTTTGCTTCTTCTGAAAGGTGATTGATATTTGTTTTACAGTGACAAATTTCTGGAGAAGAGTCAGATTCTGAATCAGAGTTTGACGAGTATAAAGCAGCAAGTTCATTATCTCTGAACTTGATGCAGTGTTGGAATCTTCAGAAAGCAACTGAAGAATTTGTCGTTGAGCTACATCGTCCAAAGCTAACTCATTTAATTTTTGTTGGATTTTTGCTTTGCAACGATAAGCATAATGTCCTGGTTGTCCACATTTATAACATTTGATTGTGGATTTATCTTTCTTCTTATAAGAAGCTTTTTGTTTTCCTTTTGATTTGGAAGGTTGTTGTGGCTGGAAAATAGGCTTAGTCGGTTTGTATTTCCTGGATTTTTTGTTATAATACTTTGGAGATTTTCCATGTTTATGTTTTTTATGTTTGGAAGGATACTGGAGTTTGTTTTCATAGGCGAATTGTTCACATAATTAACCTAATTCTTTTCTACCTGTTAGATTTTGTTGTTTAATTTGCTGCTGTAATTTAAGATCATTGTATAAAGCAAGACCTTCATCAGTGACTATACCTATGAGCTGGCCATAGGTATATTGAGCATATGGAATACTCATTTGGTTGTGACAATCTCGTAATATTTTTCGTACTCTTTCAGCGAAAAGAGTGGGAAGGCCATCTATGAATTTAGCCTTCCAATGATCCGAATTAGCATAAGATCTTCTGGCAATTTTCATCATGAAAACATCCTTATACCATCTAAAATGGGATAAAGATGGGCATCTAAGATTCTCTAATAATTCCCTACTACGATCTTCAATACCACTAGTGGTACCGACAAAGTATAGGATGTTGGTGTTTATAAGAGTATAAACAACATCTTGTTCCTGTTGAACCTGTCCTGTAATTGGATCTATAATAATTCTGAAAGAGTTTAGGATTTCAATATTTTGAGTGTCAGTGAGAATATTATCCCACCATCCTTTAAGTATTCCTGTAAAGCCATTGGCTATAAAGCGAGCAACTTGATGATCAGTATTGTCATTTTGCCTACAGACTATAGCAAACATGATCATGTGCTGTAAGATTTCATATATTTGATATTCAGAAAGACCATCAATATTCCATTCGTAAATGGTTTTACTATGGTATGATCGTTGGGTCTGAAGGAAGTCTTCTTCATAAAGAATATCCATAGGTGTAGGTCTAGGATAATAATACCTACTAGGTCCGGTAAGAGCCATCCTATTAGTATTTTGTCCATAATGAAGTTTATTTATGGAACTGGGCACATCCTGAAAATTAGCTTGAATTTCTGAAATTTGAGACAAATTTAAATTCTGATAAGATTCCTTTTCAGAAGCAAGATGATTACTGGATAACATATTAATTTGAGAGGATTCCCCTATACTAAGATCTTTAATATTTTTTACTAGGGTATCCATAAATTCATTATTCTGTTTTGTGACTTAAGATGAAAATTAGTCACTTGTGGAGATGGTTTAAGTGTGACTAGATACAATGGTGCTGGTTTTGGTTGAAGTTTGTAGCTATCCTTGATTTGGACAACAGTTTCTTCAATTCTAGTTAACTGTTTACCTACTGTTTGACAGTAAAGATTAGTGTAATTATGCTGTTTTATTAATGGTATTACATCTTTGAATACCAAAGGTTTATCGGAAGAAATTCTTTCTGGAGTTTCAACAAAAGCAGTTACATATAATGGTCGACTGGAAGTAGAAACACTTGGTTTTAATTCCAATGATTTTGGCGGCGGATGAATGGAGGTGATACTGTTTCCATCAGTTGTCACCCAAGTTTTCTGGATATTTTCTAACACATTAATCTCAGATTCCTGGATAGAAACATTTTCTTTAAACCATAAAGGAAAAGATTGAAGTTTATAATGTTGCTCTAAATAAGCATAATACTGAATTTTATATTCCTATAACTGGTATTTATCATGACTATTAAAATACCATTCTCTAAATTCTTTGTATTGTTCCTGGAAAAAATCCTGATTTAGGATTTTATGATTTTCACTTCCTGGTGTAAAATCCATTAAATTTGAAAATTCATATCACTAGTTGTAGGGCTATAGGGCCTTCTGGATTCATAGACACCACGTGGTATCTGGTTTTCTGAAAATTGAATTCCCTGAACAACTGGATCTGGTTGATCAGGGTTACTAGGAGGTCTGGAGGGCATTCCTTGCATTACAGACGCGATAGGTTCTGAAGTTGATTGTCTAGAAGACTCAGGTAGATCTACTCTATAAGATGGAGCAGTTCTAAAACTGGTTGTTGACATACTTCTAGATAATGGCCTTTGTGGTCGTTTGAAAGCAAGGTAAACATTACCACCTTGTGTCTATATGACATCATCTAGAGATTGCTGGACAATAGGACTAGCTGGAACGGCATTATTAATTTACGATCTATCTAGAAAGGTTATGTTTTGCCATGGGATCATTTTTGGCACAGCAACTTGGCTATTGAATAGATTTGTGTCAATTAAGACTGTGTGTGTCCTAATTCACTTTGTTTCCGGATATAAGGATTTAAAGTTGTTAAAACCTTTAAATAAATTCTGGAAATTACTGCAAAGGGTGGTGATCTTGGAAGATACTCATAACCATGAGATAATACTCTAAGTTCTAAGACTTTAGACAAGTTTGCATCTGTAAGTGCTATACTCAAATTTGGATATATGTTAAAATATACTGGACCATGAGAAAGACTAGTTTCAACAGCTCCCATAAGGGATGCACGCCAATCTAAACATCTGCCATCTCTAAGAGTGCATTGGATACTGGTATTTTGACCAAGTAGAGTCAAAGGTTTGAATGCTATCTGGACGACTCCTATGTGGATATATTTATATTTCTGTAAAAATGGGTACAAGTCCTGTATATGTAAAAGATACATAATCTCATCATCATTCTGTATTGAGGCTGCATGCTCAAATGTTTTGATTATTTTTCTACTTGAAAAGTCAAAGGTTCCTATCTTATATATAGTACCTGGTTTGACTTTAGGGATAGTCCATCTATCTAGGGCTTCCTCGACATCCTGGTAAACTACAAGCTCTCTGACTTTTGATGCAGAAGCTACGGTATTAGCTACTGTATTGGTTACTGTAGGGGCTACTTCCTCTGAAGGTGCAGTACTCATAATGTTGTATGGGGACCATATATGTATAATTTAAAAGTAACATAACATAATATGAATAATAATAAACTTGGCTCTAATACCAATAATGGTACTTGACATAGGGTTCTAGCTAAGCACGTCTGTCAACGATTTATGAGGCAAAATGACCTAACCGCAATCCCTGCTAACGGTCTGACACTCTACGCGACTTGGGTGACGTCCCACTCAACCTAACACTGTTCTACCCATCATTAAGCACAAACCTAAGAATATCACTGTTCATATTATTATTATATGATTTTTAAATTATGCCATACATGGTCTCATGAGTTTATTGTAGAGAGAGGGGAGGCCTAACGGTGGCCGCCCACGCAACTATTTGCTCCTGTATTTGTTGTTGAATTCTATGAACTTGTTGATTACAGTATTCTAACTGTTCAATACCCCAGGGGTCAGATGGAAATATAGAAAGAAATTGTAAATACTGATTACGTCTATTGATATGAAAATCTAAAACATTTAATAAAATAACAAGAAAATCAACAGAGGGCATACATAGAAAATACTTACAATCAGAACTTCAAATCTTTATTATATATTTCGTACACACTGGATGGACAAGAGAAGAGAGAAGAGAGAGTACACACTTGCATTTCAAACTTTAAAACTAAAAACTCGTGCCTTCAACAAGGGTGAGGCATCCCTTATATAGGAAAATAAAAGATAAAAGGAGATAAGAGGGAGGACAGGTGGCGTGTCCTAGATGGTTGGAGTCGATTGCCCTTATCCTCTTATAATCTCTGCTGACTCAGCCCTTATCTCTTAAATCTTGTAGCAGGACAGTTGTCTAATTGGCCGACAAAGCATCTTCTTTTGGCCGAAAGGAGATATACTGTATTTGTCGTTTTCTGCCGACAATTCCCGGAGTGAAGGACAAATAATTATTCTTCTTTTCCTTTTCCTTTCCTGTCTTTATCCTGGCTCATCTTTTCTGCAATTAAGCTAGTCAACGAATCCCAAAAATCTCCCATGTTTGGCTCATTTTCGGATGGGTCTTGGGATTCTCTTGCTAAGACAGTAAATTCATTTTCATCCAATAATGGATCAAAATGTTCTTCTCCATGGCTACTGGAACCAGACTTCATGCTGGTATCATCTCTGGACATAGACTGCAGGAATTGTTCTTTCATGAAGTCCATGCTTTTTATAATTAATTCCTGCTTAGATAATCCTGGATATTTTTGTCTTAATTCATTTTGAATTTGAACAAAAGGATTCTGTACAACTGGGGTGGCTGGAAGTAATTTGGCAGAAGCATCCCAGCAAGCCTATGTATGGGCTTTGATTTTCTGTAAAATTTCCTGCTGTTGTTTAGGGGTATCAAGCCCCTTAGTCCACCATTTAGTAAAGAAAACTCTTTTTAAATGGGGAATTTTATTTTGGAAATCACATTGGAAATCCCATTTCCATGTCCATGGAATTTCAAAGCGAATAATAAAATGGACAGTAGATTTGGACATTGAAATATCCTTATATGCTGGAATATGGCTGTAAGCAATTTGCCATTCATTAAATGCTTGGCGAATTGGTTCTGGAAAAGCATCAATTTGGATGCCAAACTTATCCAACCAAATGAGAAACCAGTTGGGGAGATCATTTTTAAGAACGTTAGGAAGTACACGAAGAAACCAAGAATGGCTTCGTAGAGGATTCTGATAATGAAATGCTTGAGAAAAAGCATCAATGTAATCCCTATAACTGTAACGAGATTCTTTGTTACGAATCTCAAGAGATCTGGTCACATGAGGGTGCATACCCCGCGCCTGCATAGGCATAATTTTTTGGATAGTTGCTTTACTGTAATTCATTGGGCTAGCAGTACGATTGGGATCATCCAATGTATGCTTAAACTCAATCGAGGCTGTTTCTGTAAGGATTTGTTCATAGATGTATCTGTATTGATCAAAATGCGGAGTAGAATGCTGGGTAGTAAGATACCTCCGTTTGATCTCCCATGGATCAGACATCCATTGTTCATCTGCTGTATCAATATAGAGGACTGTTTCCTCAATAATGGTATTCTGTAAATATGGTTCGGGAGGTGTGAGGAGGACATCTTTAGCCGATTGGCTAGATTTCCCTTTTTTACTGGAAAGAGCATTAAGCCCTGAGAATTCTGTATGATAAGGATTACTCCTTCCTCGGCCCCTTCTGCCGGAGCTGCGGCCTCTACTGTACATGAGAGTCCTGCAAGTACTCATGAGTTAGAAAATCTGGAAGAGAATTTTGTTCTCCTTTGATATATTCAATATCAAAATCAAATGCTGAAAGTGCACTTTGCCATGAAGCAAAAATTTGTTTATGTGCTAAATTCTGAACATCTTTTTTAAAGATTTGTTTAGTAGCAGAACAATCAACACGAATTAAGAAGTGTTGGTTTAATAAATCATCCTGGAATTTTAAAACACGTTTAACAATTGCTAAACATTCCTTTTTAATAGTAGGATAGTTTAGAGCAGCTTTGTTCCATGTTCCTGAAGTAAAACGAAGAAGTTCATCTTTTTTACTGTTAGGATTAAACTGTTTTAATATGCCACCATAACCTTGGTTAGAGGCATCTGTTTCAACAATTTATGAGGCAATAATGGAACTGGGCTTAATTTGACTCATTCTCATTTTGGATTTTTCTGATTTCTATTTTGTGGATCTCAAATCATTCCAATTCCGTGATGATTTTGTTGCAGTCCACCTGAAATTCCCGCCTGAGCAAAATCCTAATCGTTGCGTTGATACTTGGGGTTCGTGTGATGGCTTGCTGTTGATGCTTGATATTTGTTTCTCTTGCATTTTGGTGAACCCATCTACTAGTCAATCTAGAAAATTTCCAAAATCATCTTTTTCTAAGTCTAAATTTCATTTGAATAGTTATGGGCTAGATTATGACTTATCCAATGATGACTACAAAGTTGTGAGAATTTCTTATCATGACCAAGATGATAATTGTGCCGATAACATGGTCAGTGTGTATACCCTAAAGACGAATTTGTGGAGAAGGATTGAGGATTCTCCTTATGACCATACACTTTATGGACCTTCACGAGGGATTCGTGTTAGAGGGGCTCTATACTAGTTAGCTCGTAAAGGTGTGGGTTCGAATAAATCTACTGTCATTGTTTCATTTGATTTAGCAGATGAAATTTTTTGAGATATGCCATCTCCAGATTCTGTTGATAACTTTATCCTGGTTGAAAAGCTTGGTGTCCTTGGAGGGTGCCTTTGTGTGCTTGTTCCTTGATATGGTGTTTATAATGATGTTTGGGTGATGAATATGTGATCCACATGATTTAGTTGGTTAGATTTTGAAGGTAATTGAGGTTATCTTCTTCTTTTTGTTGGCCTTTCTTGACATCTCATAAATTTCTTTCCAACACCATATATATATATATATATATAAAATATCATATATGGTTCAGTTGGTTAGGATATGATGCTTTAAAGGTGTTTGAAAACAATAACAATGTGGCAAAGACACGTTACATCAATATTTTAGAAAAGTTTCCCAGTGGTAATTTTTTTAAAAAAAGGCATTTTTTTTTTTTTGTTTTTTTGTTTCTTATAGAGGCACAAGGAGTTGCATGATACTTTAACATGTTACTCTAAGGTGAACACAAGAATGGTCTTTCTTTCTTAGGTCCTTTAACTATATGAGCCTGTACTGGAGTGACTGATGGTCTTCAGTGAGTGTATTTGGCTTTCTCTGTTTCTTATTTTTCGTAATATCTTGGCTCTTCTATTTTTGTCCCTCTGCTGCCTTGTTTATGTTTTGTACTTTTTATGCAAAGTTGTGAATATTTTTATGCGTTGTTGAATAAAAAACATTCCTTACGTTTTGCCATTATTTCATTTGTTCTTTCCTTTATATTTTTGCTTATACATTTGTTGAAATGAAGTGATCATAGGGGTACTTGCAAGCAAGCATAACTAACACACATATCTGCAACTTATTTAAATCATTTTGAAATCTCCTTTTCCATTTTGTTTCCTGAGTAGAAGTGTTTCTTTTACTAAACAATATTCCTATTAGGGTTCCCCAAGCACGGCCTGAAGCATGTGACGATTCTAAGACTGAAGTTGATTCGTCGACACCAAAGACATTTAGGTTTGATGAGTCATCCAATCACCTGAGTCCTCGCTTCTCCTCGTTTGATTGAAGAATCAGCTCTATAAGGCCTTGATGATGTTCGAGGATCTTTACTAGAAGCGAGAATTTATCAAGATGCCTATGGAAAGAAAAATAAATGTCTTAATTAGATAAGCTTGACTAAAGCCTGTTTATTCTCTATTGATGTTACTCATGTTGTTTTGTGGTGCCAATACTGTGAACTTATTAACTTCTGTGTAATATGATATTTGTGTTATGCTTTGCTAGTGCTATTTCCTCCTCGGATTTAATTTGCGTCTTTTCTTTTTTGTTGGTTGAAATTTTTTTAAACTATGAAGTAAGAAGGAACACTATTCTGATGTATGTTCGGGACCCCAAGGTGGAGGATTTTTCCGAAGTCTTTGATATAAGACTGCAGCATCTGTAGCTAAATTTGGATAGTAATGATGAATATAATTTATACTACCAAGAAATCTCTGTAATTAAGTTTTATACTTCATTTCATCAGGAAATTTGGTTGAATTCCATACTTCTGTTGACTAGAATTATAGTGCCATTATGAATATTATGGCTTAAAAATCTGACTGTAGTTTGAAAAAGGTGCATTTTTGGTGCAGAAATTACCAAACCATTTATGATAATAACATGCTTAAAAATATTAAGATGTTTGATATGCTGATCTATAGATGGTGAGAAAATAAGAACATCATCAATATAACAGATTGCAAATTTTGTATAAGGATTAAAAATATCATTCATAATATGCTGGAATTCAGATGGAGCATTTTTCAAACCAAATGGCATGACATTCCATTCAAAATGTCCAAAGGGTACTGTAAAAGCAGTTTTATACATGTCTTTTTCGGCAATTTGAACCTACCAATATCCTGATTTCATATCAAATTTAGAAAATATAATAGCATCCTATAAACGATCTAAAAGATCTTTTTTATTTGGAACTGGATACCTAATCCATTGTAAGGCATCATTAAGAGGTTTATAATTTATGACCAATCTTGGCACACCTCTTTCTATTTCTGCATTTTTGTTAACATAAAATGCTGTACAACTCCAAGGGGAGTAACTTTGTGTGATTAACTTTTTCTGGAGAAGAGTATTAATTTCAGTTTTGCAAAGTTCTAAATACTCTTTTTTCATTTGATTGGGATGAGCTCTTGTAGGGATTTGGCGCTCATCATATCTTGGTTCATAGGGTAGAGAAACTATGTGTTTCTTTCTTTCCGAAAAGGCATTTGGAACATCACTATAAACTTCTGTCTGAAATTCTCTTTCAAGAGATTTAATTTTCTGCTGTAAAGAAGATTGTTGTAATCTTTGTTCTGTAACAAGAAAAGAAATTTCTTTTTGTAAAAAATTAATTTGCTTTTCTTTGAAATTAACTAGATCCTTGATTTGATTTAATTCTTTGGTGTAAGGTTCTGTAATAAATTCAAAAATAATATGTTGATTATTTAAAGTTGTATGTATGCCAATAGAATCAATTTTAGTGATTGGCATAAGTAAACATAGGAATGGTGTCCCTAAGATAATTGTTTGAGACATATTTTTAATCAGAACAAAAGATGTTGGAAGACATAATCCTTGGTTACATATGAAAACTTCTGGAAGTTTGTACCTGATGTACAAAGAATTACCACTTGCACTAGTAAGTGATTGAGTAGTTTTCTGGAAATATTTGGTAGGAATTAATCCTTCCTGTATACAATTCATGTCAGCACCGCTATCAACTAGAGCAACAACATCTTTTATTATAAAATTGGGTTTTATAATAAAAGAAATTCTGGTATACGATTTCTGAAAGGTTACTGTATTCATAAGCATGAGATAATCGGGCTCATCCTTTTTAGTACTGGTTTCTGGAATTGTGATTCCTTTATCTTTATGCTGTTGAGTTATTTGGCTATTAATCTTCTTTATCTTAGAATTAATAGCAATGTTGGAAGTTTGTAAATGCTTGATTTCTACTTTCAGAGCATTTACTTCCATTTTTGAATCCTGGATTGTGATAGGTTTTTCATCAGTGGTATTCTGGATTCTTTTAAAAACATCTTTCATGCTGTAATGTTGAGGAGAAAGAACTTCTTCTTCCTTCTTCTGTTGCGGATAACATAATTCTAAAAATTCTAATTTAATTTCTGGATCAGTTATCTGGTGAGCAATATTTAACATATTTTTCTTAGTTTCTGTAAGAACATTGATACTGGGAGTGCCAATATCAAGTCCATTCAATTCAACAATTGCTTTCCAATAGTTTGCTTCTTCTGAAAGGTGATTGATATTTGTTTTACAGTGACAAATTTCTGGAGAAGAGTCAGATTCTGAATCAGAGTCTGACGAGTATAAAGCAGCAAGTTCATTATCTCTGAACTTGATGCAGTGCTGGAATCTTCTGAAAGCAACTGAAGAATTTGTTGCTGAACTACATCGTCCAAAGCTAACTCATTTAATTCTTTTTGGATTTTTGCTTTGCAACGATTAGCATAATGTCCTAGTTGTCCACATTTATAACATTTGATTGCGGATTTATCTTTCTTCTTATAAGAAGCTTTTTGTTTTCCTTTTGATTTGGAAGGTTGTTGTGGCTGGAAAATAGGCCTAGTCAGTTTGTATTTCCTGGATTTTTTGGAATAATACTTTGGAGATTTTCCTTGTTTATGTTTTTTTATGTTTGGAAGGATACTGGAGTTTGGTTTCATAGGCGAATTGTTCACAGAATTCACCTAATTCTTTTCTATCTGTTAGATTTTGTTGTTTAATTTGCTGCTGTAATTTAAGATCGTTGTAGAAAGCAAGACCTTCATCAGTAACTATACCTATGAGCTGGCCATAGGTATATTGAGCATACGAAATACTCATTTGGTTGTGACGATCCCGTAATTTTTTCCGTACTTTTTCAGCGAAAAGAGTGGGTAGGCCATCTATGAATTTAGCCTTCCAATGATTTGAATTAGCATCAGATCTTCTGGCAATTTTCATCATGAAAACATCCTTATACCATCTAAAATGGGATAAAGATGGGCATCTAAGATTCTCTAATAATTCCCTACTACGATCTTCAATACCACTAGTGGTACCGACAAAGTGTAGGATGATGGTGTTTATAAGAGTATAAACAGCATCTTGTTCCTGTTGAACCTGTCCTGTAATTGGATCTATAATAATTCTGAAAGAGTTTAGGATTTCAATATTTTGAGTGTCAGTGAGAATATTATCCCACCATTGTGATATCCCTGTTCCGTAGAATGCTAATTGGTCCTTAATTTGAGTATGATTATGTGTTTAGCATGATTTTATGTCCCATTATGTGAATATATGCGATTTTGAAATTTTATCTGTTCACCGTAGGAATATCTGTTTGAATAATCTGCTTTGGAAATAGAATTGGAGGCCTTATCGGCCACAGAACCCGAAATTGATTACGCCATTGTGATTAACGTAATTTTTAGAGCCTACGGTGAAATTTAATTGAAAATTGATTCAGGTCGGATTAAATTGATTAAATTAGTGAATTAGTGCTCTATTCTTTGATATTATAATAACATTGTAAGAAAGGGCCTTTTAATATGAGCACTACTCAATCAAACTCCCTCTTTTATTCTCACTTGGCTGATATACACTCTAAGGAGAGGAGAGGGCTGGCCATTAGAGAGAGAGAAGAGAGAAAAATCTGTGTTTGATCTTGAGGGCTTGGAAATTTGAAGTCCAACTCTAATTGGACCATAGATTGAAGAATTGGGCTTCTAGGTAAGCCATTGACTCTTGAATTCATGAATTGAACTTGTAATCTTGTGAGCTCAAAGTATTTTTGTGATCAAGAGCATGATTTAAATTGGTTTTGATGAGACATGATCATGCATGCATAAGATTGCTTTTGAATTGACATAAGTTGCATAATCTAGCATGTATCATGTCAATTAAGCAAGATTTGAAGTTTGATCATGCATGCAAGCTTGGTTTTGTTGAGCTTTATGGGAATAGGCACCACTTACATCTTTTGAAATAGAAATGAAGTCAAGATGGGCATGCATGTTTGAATAATTGAAGATGGGAGCTTGAAATGCATGAATATGTATGATAGAATTGAATTTGGTGTCAATTTGAGACATGCAAGTGAGTAATCCTTGAAATTGAGCTCCATAATAATGTGTTTTGGTGTTTGTACTTTGTTAGCATGATTATATTTGAGATATGAGCCATTGCATGCAAGTAGTGTAGCTGGAAAATCGAATTGGAGCTCAAGAACACAACCTGGAATTCCAAAATTTTGACATCCGCTTGAGCAGGGAAAGTGCTGCTCGAGTGGAGAATTCGAGCTCCCAGCATTTTTGACAGACATGATGTCCGCTCGAGGGGGGAAGTTTACGCTCGAGCGGGAAGCTATGTAGACAGGCAGTCCGCTCGAGCGGCCGAGTTCACGCTCGAGCAGGAATTTGAGGTAACCAGCACTTTTGCAGGCCTATAGGGTCCGCTCGAGCTGGAAGGTCCACGCTCGAGCGGGGACCCTATTTTCTGAAATTTTGTCTACGCGTTCTGTGTTTCGTTTTCCGTTCTCTTTCACTTGTAGGCACTCTTAGGCATATGTTAAGCATGGTAAATGCGTAAAAGAGATAAGAATGAAGCCTAAAGAGGAAAATGTGAATTTTGAACGGATTGAATTGTTAGTGACCCTTGTATGTTCATGGCATGTGTAGGGTCGAGTTCCAGGGCAAACCAATCAACCGATTATTGTGAGTAATATCTGACATATGTTATTGTCCAATGGCTACTTCTATGTAAGTTTTGTAAAGTTCATTAATTTGAATGGTGGACACAGTTTGATATGAAAGGCCTATGAGCCAGTTTGATATAGATGAATGGACCGAAGGTCGTTTTGGCATAAATGAATGGACCGTAGGTCGTTTTGACATAAATGAATGGACCGAAGGTCATTTTGGTATAAATGAATGGACCGAAGGTCGTTTTGGCATAAATGAATGGACCGAAGGTCGTTTTGGCATAAACGAATGGACCGAAGGTCGTTTTGACATAAACGAATGGACCGAAGGTCGTTTTGACATAAATGAATGGACCGAAGGTCGTTTTGACATGAATAAATGGACAGAAGGTCGTTTCGACATAAATGAGTGGGCCGAAGGCCGTTTCAACACAAATGAATGGGCCAAAGGCCAGTTTGTCATTTAGATGGGCCAAAGACCAGTTTGTCACTTGAGTGGGCCAGAGGCCAGTTTGACACGTATGATAGTTTGACGTAAATAATAGTTTGACACGAATGATAGTTTGATATAAGTAATAGTTTGACACGAATAACAGTTCGATCGGAATAATAGAATGAATGGGCCAGAGGCTATTTTGATATGAATGAACGGGCCAGAGGCCGTTTTGATATGAACGAAAGTCTGAATGGGCCAAGGGCCAGTTTGTTATGGAAAGATAAATGGGCCAAAGGCCAGTATGTTTGGAACCACAGTCACTTGACTTAAATTGTATGTATATGTTAAATAGAAATATGAATTGGGCCCAAGGCCGTTCGGAATATGTTGTTCTGCATATTGTTGTATCTTCTTATTTGATATTATTCACTGGGCTTTCGCTCACGCTCATTCATGTGTTTGTAGGTGAGCTAAGAGAGGTCCAGACCCAGCCCCAGTGAAGCCATTGTGGAACAACCAAGTTTTTGAGAGTCAGCCCTACGTCTCACGCACGAGACTCGTCTTCGCCCTTTTGTTTGGTATTTATATTTTGTCACGTTGGCGAGGACTCTGTATCTGTTGTGTACAGTTTTGACGGGGTGACTTAGACTAATGATCCTGTCCGTACAGAACCTTTTGTTACTGTATTTTCTGATGTGAGTTGTTAACATATTTGTGTCTGGAATGTTATGACGTGCATGTAAGCACAGCTCTATGGACAAAGTTTTAAATTGCTTCCGTTTGGCCCCCATTAACTCTGTTAAAATACGATTGGTTTGGTTTGAGGCCATAGGTAATCTCATGATTATTGGCCGGTTACGTCCTTAACCCATGGGGGCGGGTTCGGGTCGTGACAGAGTGGTATCAGAGCACGAGTTAATAACTCACACACTTGTCCAAATGAGCAATAAGCGTCTAGAAAAGATCTAGGATTGATTCATAAGTATGAATTTGGAAGCATCGATAATATGCTTAACTTTTTGTTACGAATGATTATGTGCTATAAATTGTGAATTTCTTGCATTGAAATTGTCCGAATATGCATGCTTTCTAGTATATACACACTTGTGTATCTTTTGTATAAAGTATGATGCAAGTTTAATCAGATGGTGAACTTTAAATATTTTCTGACGATATGAAATGACGAGTTCCCTGAAATGCTATTTTTGCATGAATGAATGATTGTCCAAATTTTCCTTGAACGTAATTGCGGTATCCTTAGCAGAGGCCCTCACCCAGGGGACATAATACTGTGGCTTATGGTCATGAGGCCTTAGCCCGGGGGAAATAATACCGTGGCGCAGGCCCTTGCCCGGGGGAAACAATACCGTGGCCTATGTATGAGATATGTTACCCGGTACCAGAGGTTCCGTTATGGAACTTGATGTGCTTGACCAACATGATATGTTACATTAAAGAAAGTACCACACATGATTTGAATATGAGATATGAATTGCTGCACTAATGTGTACAACAAGTTTGTTTTGTTATAATGCACAATCATGAACATATAAAGCATGAAAAGTTGCTTATGTGCATTCGATTCTGCAAATGGGTGTCTATGTGAAATATGAACATGATTTGAGTATATAATTACTTAGTAAATGTTCAGCAAGCGATATTTGATAAGTATGCAATTATCTGTTACGTATGTGGTTAATTGCGTACGATATGTGAAATGAGAATATAACAATGTGCCTATGTGCGAATGTACCCATGTGTATTTGTGTTTAATTTCGTATTGGGCATCCCAGTATTTGGTAAAGTTCGATAAGAATTTGTGTAGAGTATGGGCAAATTAAGGGCATACGGGTTGGAAGGTTCTTCCACAGCCCGACTTGATAGTCTGGAAAGAGTGGTACAGGAATTGGCAGAGATCTTGAGACAACAGCGTCAGTTGCCGCTACGGTAAGAACCTTTGCCACCACCAGTGTAAGAAACTTCGAGGAGTTGTTATCAGATTTCTGGGGCTCGTTATAGAGGTGGTAAAATGGACCATACGGTAAGGAACTGTCCCCGGATTGAACGAAATGTGAATGAATCCTCTGCCTCGGCTGAATCCGTACCAGTGGTAGGAATTGCTACTCAGGATGGAGTAATTGCACTCATCCCAGGAAGCACTCAGAATACTGTGATTGTTATCCCAGGTATCTATATTGTTTATAAACGAATGCCTATGTGTTGATTGATTCTGAATTAGTACATTTGTACATCTTCGCTTGGGATATTATTTGATTCGGATCGGCATATTTTTCCATATCTGCTGCATGTGTATCTAGATCGGTTAGACCCACATGATCGAGACTGTATTCATTGGAAGTATATGCCCCGTTTGGGAAATTTGTGAAATACGTTTTGGAATATTGATTGACTCTGCACATGCACATGTATATCTAAACCTATGCTCAGGGTGATTTATTATGTTACCGTCTTCAATGACTAAACCACTGGGATTATGACTCTGTGATTGTGTGACCGAGTTGAGCACCCCAAATGATGAATTCTATGACTGTGAGGCCATGTATTTTGATTGGTAGAAAGTTGACTGGATTATGTGACTAATTTGGAACTTTTGCGTAACAATCCTATACTATGTGTACCTGATTTGAAACACTTTGATATGAACTATTGTGATGAATGATTCTGATATGACTTTGAGAACTGATGAACTTAGGGCAGTTGAGAAACTATCAACCATGTACCTAAGCAAACGAAGTACGCCCTACAGAACCGAATGTGTCTTATTTGAGAAAATTTTTATCTGATTCGATCCGATAGAACCTTTGCCTGATATTGTTCTGATGGAACCCTCATTTGATATGATTTGATGGAACCTTTGTTTGATTTAATTTGGCAAGACCTGTGTCGAGATTGGTTTGATAAGACTCTCTGTCTGATTTAATTTTGTAAAAAGGGATTAAGGATTGCTTGTAAATAAATAGCCAGATTATTCTTGGCAGAAAAACTGATAGACCCAAAACTTGAATCTGTTTAGAGTACTTAACCTATTTGAAACACCTTTTGTGGGCTATGACAGATTGCTCTAACCATGAACACCATTGAGAACCAACCCCCAACTATTGAGGACATATGTGTTGAAAATGAGCCGAATTGTACAAATCCCGTGATTGGGTGTCTTAATGAACGATGCTTGTGTATTGTCCCATCCTGGTTAGTTTGTCGCTATGGGGACTGATGATGGCAGATTGATTTGATTGTAAGCCGTACTGAACATTTGTCTATGACTGATCAGAATATGTTTTGTAAGGGAGAGTAGTTGCTTCAATGTTATCAGATTTTGGGGAATCAGGTTGTAGTGAGTGGTATTATGTTTGTTTTGATGACATTCTTGGGGCGTCCTTTCGTGCTAGGGGATGTTAAGCCTATGTAGCACCTTTGTTGGGATATCTTTTTGCCACCGACAGTCTTGTACGGGTGGGTTTGACTAATTGATCTCGAGTCGGCCACCGACGGTCGTGAATGGGTGTGCTTCGATTCCGAGATGATTATTCTTTTGTTTTGTCCGGAATGTCACCCTTTTGTAATTTGTAGATGTTTAAACATCCAAGAAACTTTGAAAAACCTTGATTGTCCGTAAGTGCGTGAATTCAGTACGCTTTGTGAATAACTGCTCAGTGTCATCATATTCTGTGATTGGGGCTTTGAGGATGTGTAAGTTATGTTTAACACGCGATTGATTGTTTTAGTATTACCTTTGACGCCATGGGGATTAGTATATGAACTGCCTTATGCTTTTGACGACTATCAGATAATGTGGGGAGACTCGATGGAACAGAGAATTGAATACTGAACTAAATTGGAAACCGTAAACTGTAAACGGTTGAATGAATTGAGAACACGTGTATTATGTTAGAAATGGACTGCTTCAGTGTTATTGTACTTTACAATTGGTACTATGGGGATACATGAGTTTCGTATGTCGTGTGGTGGATTGTTTCGTTGTTATCCTTGTTGACTCAGGGATTTGTGCTCGGATTCACTTTAAATTCCTGAAGACTTTTGATTAACCTTGAATAACTGTGATGAGAAACTGAATTAAATACCAAATCGGATTATGAATTGCGGAACTATTGAAGAATGAATTGAACTTTTGTGACAAGGAAATGGACCAAACTCCTATGGTAAGGTTAGTTGGCATTTGAAATAAAAATGTTGGCGACCTATTGTGAAGAAAGAAATTGTTGAATTTGTGCCTAAATGTTTTCGGTGCCAACAAGTCAAAGTTTAATAACGGATATTGGCAGAACTACTACAATCTCTCTCTATTTCGGAATGGAAATAGGGATATGTGACTACGAATTTCATTGTGGGGCTATCTTGAGCACTCAAGGTGTAAATCCCGTTTGGGTTGTTGTATGAGGAATTACTTAAATTGCTCGTTTCCTCCCTGTGACATTTTCATATGATGCTGTAGACTAGCCACTGTTTCCATCAATAAGGTTGCTTGTTTGTATGGGGTCCCAGTGTCTATTGTTTAGACAGAAATCCAGAAATGTGTTTGAATCCTGACAAGCCTTCAAGAGGCAATGGGAACTGAATTGTGATTCAGTGCTACTTCCCATCCGCAAATTGATGTATAATCAGAAAAAAACTTTTTGATTCTGGGAGAAATGCTCCAAATGTATGCTTTAGATTTTCGAGGAATTGGAAAAATCTATCCATCGTTGACAGACTTTGCTTACAATAACAGCTCACACTCTAGTTTCAGTTTGGCACCATACAAGCCTTGTATGGAGGAAAGGCGGGTCTCTGACTTTGAGAACAGAATGTTGCTTGATTTTGAGACTAAGTGAATGGCTATCGAAAAAGGATTGGAACCGTCGAATGAAAAGTGTTCCGAATTGTGTTCAACTAAAGGTAAATTAAGTTTGGAGGACCAAACTTCCTAAAGGGGGAAGACTGTGATATCCCTGTTCGTAGAATGCTAATTGGTCCTTAATTTGAGTATGATTATGTGTTTAGCATGATTTTATGTGCCATTATGTGAATATATGTGATTTTGAAATTTTATCTGTTCACCGTAGGAATATCTGTTTGAATAATCTGCTTTGGAAATAGAATTGGAGGCCTTATCGGCCACAGAACCCGAAATTGATTACGCCATTGTGATTAACGTAATTTTTAGAGCCTATGGTGAAATTTAATTGAATATTGATTCAGGTCGGATTAAATTGATTAAATTAGTGAATTAGTGCTCTATTCTTTGATATTATAATAACATTGTAAGAAAGGGGCTTTTAATATGAGCACTACTCAATCAAACTCCCTCTTTTATTCTCACTTGGCTGATATACACTCTAAGGAGAGGAGAGGGCCGGCCATTAGAGAGAGAGAAGAGAGAAAAATCTGTGTTTGATCTTGAGGGCTTGGAAATTTGAAGTCCAACTCTAATTGGACCATAAATTGAAGAATTGGGCTTCTAGGTAAGCCATTGACTCTTGAATTCATGAATTGAACTTGTAATCTTGTGAGCTCAAAGTATTTTTGTGATCAAGAGCATGATTTAAATTGGTTTTGATGAGACATGATCATGCATGCATAAGATTGCTTTTGAATTGACATAAGTTGCATAATCTAGCATGTATCATGTCAATTAAGCAAGATTTGAAGTTTGATCATGCATGCAAGCTTGGTTTTGTTGAGCTTTATGGGAATAGGCACCACTTACATCTTTTGAAATAGAAATGAAGTCAAGATGGGCATGCATGTTTGAATAATTGAAGATGGGAGCTTGAAATGCATGAATATGTATGATAGAATTGAATTTGGTGTCAATTTGAGACATGCAAGTGAGTAATCCTTGAAATTGAGCTCCATAATAATGTGTTTTGGTGTTTGTACTTTGTTAGCATGATTATATTTGAGATATGAGCCATTGCATGCAAGTAGTGTAGCTGGAAAATCGAATTGGAGCTCAAGAACACAACCTGGAATTCCAAAATTTTGACATCCGCTTGAGCAGGGAAAGTGCCGCTCGAGTGGAGAATTCAAGCTCCCAGCATTTTTGACAGACATGGTGTCCGCTCGAGCGGGGAAGTTTACGCTCGAGCGGGAAGCTATGTAGACAAGCAGTCCGCTCGAGCGGCCGAGTTCACGCTCGAGCGGGAATTTGAGGTAAGCAGCACTTTTGCAGGCCTATAGGGTCCGCTTGAGCTGGAAGGTCCACGCTCGAGCGGGGACCCTATTTTCTGAAATTTTGTCTACGCGTTCTGTGTTTCGTTTTCCGTTCTCTTTCACTTGCAAGCACTCTTAGGCATATGTTAAGCATGGTAAATGAGTAAAAGAGATAAGAATGAAGCCTAAAGAGGAAAATGTGAATTTTGAACGGATTGAATTGTTAGTGACCCTTGTATGTTCATGGCATGTGTAGGGTCGAGTTCCAGGGCAAACCAATCAACCGATTACTGTGAGTAATATCTGACATATGTTATTGTCCAATGGCTACTTCTATGTAAGTTTTGTAAAGTTCATTAATTTGAATGGTGGACACAGTTTGATATGAAAGGCCTATGAGCCAGTTTGATATAGATGAATGGACCGAAGGTCGTTTTGGCATAAATGAATGGACCGTAGGTCGTTTTGACATAAATGAATGGACCAAGGTCGTTTTGGCATAAATGAATGGACCGAAAGTCGTTTTGGCATAAATGAATGGACCGAACGTCGTTTTGGCATAAATGAATGGACCGAAGGTCGTTTTGGCATAGATGAATGGACCGAAAGTCGTTTTGACATAAACGAATGGACCGAAGGTCATGAATAAATGGACCGAAGGTCGTTTCGACATGAATGAGTGGGCCGAAGGCCGTTTCAACACAAATGAATGGGCCAAAGGCCAGTTTGTCATTTAGATGGGCCAAAGGCCAGTTTGTCACTTGAGTGGGCCAGAGGCCAGTTTGACACGAATGATAGTTTGACGTAAATAATAGTTTGACACGAATGATAGTTTAATATAAGTAATAGTTTGACACGAATAACAGTTCGATCGGAATAATAGAATGAATGGGCCAGAGGCCGTTTTGACATGAATGAACGGGCCAGAGGCCGTTTTGACATGAACGAAAGTCTGAATGGGCCAAGGGCCAGTTTGTTATGGAAAGATAAATGGGCCAAAGGCCAATATGTTTGGAACCACAGTCACTTGACTTAAATTGTATGTATATGTTAAATAGAAATATGAATTGGGCCCAAGGCCGTTCGGAATATGTTGTTCTGCATATTGTTGTATCTTCTTATTTGATATTATTCGCTGGGCTTTCGCTCACGCTCATTCATGTGTTTGTAGGTGAGCTAAGAGAGGTCCAGACCCAGCCCCAGTGAAGCCATTGTAGAACAACCAAGTTTTTGAGAGTCAGCCCTATGTCTCACGCACGAGACTCGTCTTCGCCCTTTTGTTTGGTATTTATATTTTGTCACGTTGGCGAGGACTCTGTATCTGTTGTGTACAGTTTTGACGGGGTGACTTAGACTAATGATCATGTCCGTACAGAACCTTTTGTTACTGTATTTTCTGATGTGAGTTGTTAACATATTTGTGTCTGGAATGTTATGACGTGCATGTAAGCACAGCTCTATGGACAAAGTTTTAAATTGCTTCCGTTTGGCCCCCATTAACTCTGTTAAAATACAGTTGGTTTGGTTTGAGGCCGTAGGTAATCTCATGATTACTGGCCGGTTACGTCCTTAACTCATGGGGGCGGGTTCGGGTCGAGACAATCATCCTTTAAGGATTCCTGTAAAGCCACTTGCTATAAAGCGAGCAACTTGATGATCAGTATTGTCATTTTGCCTACAGACTGTAGCAAACATGATGATGTGCTGTAAGATTTCATATATTTGATATTCAGAAAGACCATCAATATTCCATTCGTAAATGGTTTTACTATGGTATGATCGTTGGGTATGAAGGAAGTCTTCTTCATAAAGAATATCCATAGGTGTATGTCTAGGATAATAATACCTACTAGGTCCTGTAAGAGCCATCCTATTAGTATTTTGACCATTATGAAGTTTATTTATGGAACTGGGCTCATCCTGAAAATTATCTTGAATTTTTGAAATTTGAGACAAATTCAAATTCTGATAAGATTCCTTTTCAGAAGCAAGATGATTATTGGATAACATATTAATTTGAGAGGATTCCCCTATACTAAGATCTTTAATATTTTTTACTAGGGTATCCATAAATTCATTATTCTGTTTTTGTGACTTAAGATGAAAATTAGTCACTTGTGGAGATGGTTTAAGTGTGACTGGATACAATGGTGCTGGTTTTGGTTGAAGTTTGTAGCTATCCTTGATTTGGACAACAGTTTCTTCAATTCTAGTTAACTGTTTACCTACTGTTTGACAGTAAAGATTAATGTAATTATGCAGTTTTATTAATGGTATTACATCTTTGAATACCAAAGGTTTATCGGAAGAAATTCTTTCTAGCGTTTCAACAAAAGCAGTTACATATAATGGTCGACTGGAAGTAGAATCACTTGGTTTTAATTCTAATGATTTTGGCGGCGGTGAATGAGGAGGGATACTGTTTCATCAGTTGTCACCCAAGTTTTCTGGATATTTTCTAACACATTAATCTCAGATTCCTGGATAGAAACATTTTCTTTAAACCATAAAGGAAAAGATTGAAGTTTATGATGTTGCTCTAAATAAGCATAATACTGAATTTTATATTCTTGTAACCGGTATTTATCATGACTATTAAAATACCATTCTCTAAATTCTTTGTATTGTTCCTGGAAAAAATCCTGATTTAGGATTTTACGATTTTCACTTCCTGGTGTAAAATCTATTAAATTTGAAAATTCATATCACTAGTTGTAGGGCTATAGGGCCTTCTGGATTCATAAACACCATGTGGCATTTGGTTTTCCGAAAATTGAATTCCCTGAACAACTGGATCCGGTTGA
>JAPPVO010000002.1:154534212-154765369 GCA_030407325.1 Camellia japonica
AGTGAGCAATCACACGACGGATTAGTAGTGGGCCCCATCCTGAGGACTGGGAGCGTATATAAATAGAAGAGCAACAACCAACGAGAGGTATGTGAGAACAAGTAATTATAACTTAAGATATAAGCAACCAAGAGAGTGGATATTGACTTATCTGTCGGAATGCTAATTCCAGACCCCCGACCGGAGTGTTCATTTCTTTTTCAGGTGACTAGCTGAGGATCACGAGCGCCCCCTAGGATCCGAGGAGTATTTTTGAACCACTTCTCCACAATTGGCGCCGTCTGTGGGAATACTCAAGCATATCCATGGCGGGCGTGACGGAAGATCCTGTGGCAGTCGTTGGTGACCCTACGCCGCAAGATGAAACCAGTCCAAGCAACCTGCTTGGGGCAGAGAATATTATCGCAAGAAAGGCCTTCAACTTCGATTCACCCTCAACATCAGCACATGAGGCAATGCAAGCGATTATGGAGCAAGCAAAGCAAAACGAACAGAGGTTGGAAAACATGTTGGCTGAGAACGAGCGCCTTTGACAGGATTTGGCCTTGGAGGTGGCAAAATCCCGACAAGCTGCGCACCAAGACCCGGGACGACCTCTAAGAAAGGATGGTCAACGATCCTGAATTCGGAAACAAGACAGTAGTAGTGATTCTGACTCATCATCCCCAGATTCCAAAAAGAAAGGACGAGTAGCAGTCTCCAGTTCTTCCAAAGGGAGTCTGTGTGCAAGGACAAAATGAAAACGAGATGACTAGGACGAAGAGGATCAACGTGACCCCTTTGTGCGACGGATCGCAAGGGCGGTACTGCCCAAAAAGTTCAAAGCTCCGTCGTTCACTCTCTACGATGGAAAATCAGACCCCACCGATCACATCCATCACTACAAGCAAGCCATAACATTGCATGCAGACGACGAGGCCCTCATGTGCCGAATGTTTCCCAGCAGTTTGGGACCATTGGCTGCCAGATGGTATTATAAATTGGAATCGGCATCGATCAAGAGCTTCCATCAACTCCAAAAATCCTTTTTTGCAAGGTTCATCACCAATGAGGTCTAGCCGAAGCAGGCCGACTCTCTCTGGGCAATGCAAATTCAACAAGGGGAAACCCTATGTGCTTATTCGGCGCGCTATTGGGAATGCTTTAATCTCGTGGATGATGCTTGCAATGACTCCATGACCATTACCACCTTCAAAATGGGGGTGCACCTTGATAGCGCCCTCTATAGCTCCTTGACCAGAAGGCCCCCCAAAATGGTCTGGTCGATAATGAAGAAAGTTGATGAATACTGCAAAGTGGAGGATGACACCTTGCGGGTTAAAGCCGGGAACAAAACCAACAAGATGGCCCTACCGGAGATCGTTCAACCGATAAATTCTGTACCCTGGCGGAGCCCTGAACCACAGAATCGGGCAAAACGAGACAGAAGATGAGATTCATGCCGGTCAAATGACCCGTGTCCACAACGGGCTAGTGAACAGCTTCAAGTGGATAGCAAGCGCACTAGGCGCGCGGACAAGAAGTATACGGAGCTGTCGGAGCCGATCAGCACGGTTATGTCTAAAATTCAACATCTTTCGTTCTTCAAATGGCCATCCAAAATGGTCGGACCTCCCGATACGAGAAGACGGGATAGACGGTGTGAATATCACAGAGACCACGGACATGATATCAACAGTTGTTATGCTTTGAAAGATCATCTAGAGGAGTTGGTACAAGACGGTCGGCATAAGCAATACGTACGAAAGAACAATTCAACCACAACAGTTGCTCTACGACAAGATTCACCCCCACTCGGCGTGATCCATATCATTTATAGCTTACCGACGGCATCCGCGGTACATACAATTCAGTCACATCCTGACCCCCCGAAGGAAATCACACCAGCGAAATGGCCCCATGTAGCTCCGAGTATTGCTTTCGATGATTCTGATTTGGTCGGCGTAACGCTCTCGTACATCGATCCCTTGGTCATCGAACTACGTGTAAACCGATTCACTGTTGAACGTGTTCTCATTAACCAGGGGAGTACTTCGGAAGTTATGTACCACAAGACCTTCATCAAACTCAGCTTTACTGAGTCGGACCTGTCCCCGGCTCCTTATCCGTTATTTAGCTTCAACGCTAATCCGGAATACCCGTTGGGTAAAATCACACTACCTGTTCGTGCGGGCTCCCGTTCAGTGGATGTAGAGTTCTTGGTTGTCGAGCTTCCCTCGCCGTATAATCTTATCATAGGGTGAACTTGGCAGCATACCATGCAGGCCGTGCAGAGAACCTATCATTAACTGCTCCGTTCCCTGACAGAACGCGGCATTGAACAAATCCGTGGTTCCTAAAAATCGGCACAAGCATGTTATCTCCTTACTGCAAAGACACCAAGAGAGTTGGAAGTGAATTCTATTGAGGTGCCGAAACGTAAGAGCCTCGACGATGTTGGACGGCTCCCAAGTGAAAAGGCTACGGTAGCCCTGGATCGAGTTGAAATTGACGGGGATCCTGACAGGTTCTTAATGATCGGCGCGTCCTTGAATAAAACTGACAGGCAGCAGCTAATTACCTTCTTACTCGGCAACCTTGATGTATTCGCATGGTCGCCGTATGAGATGTTGGGGGTAGATCCATCTGTTTCTGAGCACCGTTTAAATGTTGACCCCAAATGTAAGCCGAATATTCAGAGAAGCCAAATATTCAGAGAAGCCGGAGGTTAGCTGCAGAACACACTGCTGCCGTTATTGAAAAGGTTAACCGATTGCTTAATGCCGGGGCAATCCGGGAAGTGACCTATCCTAAATGGCTGTCCAATACTATGGTGGTAAAGAAGAAAAATGGGACTTGGCGTGTCTGTGTGGACTTCACGGATTTAAATAAAGCTTGCCCCAAGGATTGTTTCCTTTCCCCGGAATTGACCAACTCGTAGACGCCACGGCGCGTCATCACGTATGAGCTTCCTCAATGCCTACTGTGGGGAAGGTTTTTTTGGAAATACTCTTCTGATCCGGGAAGACGCTCTTGATACTCAGCTAGTCACCTGCAAAGACAAATACTCCGGTCGGGGGTGCCGGGATTAGCACTCCGACGGGCAAGTCAGTTCCTCTACTCAAGAAAGCTTGTTTACTAAGTTTAGTGAAGTATTTTTTTTCATACCTTTCCAAATCTGAAGCTCTTGTATTTATATTCATTCTTTGGACCTCGAACCCAGTGCCCACCTTTTACTTATTATCCTTTTGTTTATTCCAACATAAATCTCTCTGTCTATTCGGCGATCTCAGTATATTCGGCGATCTCAGTATATTCGGCGATCTTAGTGTGTTCGGCATCTTAGTTGATTGGTACGGAGCCGAACAGTCTCTGACTTCTGGGATATACCCCTTCTAACTCTTCTATTTATTCGGCTCCCACAATTGCCCCCCAAGCATTCTCCCAACACTGTTGGCTGGAGTGCTTGGTTCCGGATTCTGAATACTCAACCAAAACTTTGGCAATTGGGCCCACAAATATTCGTCTAAGTGCACCCCTTTTGGTTGTCGTACCGACTTTCCGCCTCTTCGTACATACCTATTCATTGTGATTTTAGAGATTGGCGTCCCTTCGGATTCGCATTCCACAATACTGGTTACTAGGTTGCCTTTTGGATCGTTCTTGCATTTTGTCTCCTCCAATATCTTCTTCTCCCTCTGTAAGTTTTCCACTTCTTTGCTTTGAGAAGTATTCCCATTTTATTCTTTGGCATATCTGTGTCAACTGTACGGCATGGCGAAACATTTGAAAGACCTCCTTTCACCAAATCGAATTGCTGGTTTTAGACGCCATTTCTCCATTCCTGATGACGTCTGTCTGTCGCTTTTGGCAGACGGCACCCTTGACATGGAGAGGGAGGATGAAACCACAATCGTCTTTCCTCTTTTGTCAATCGCAGAGGGTGGAGTCCGCTTCCCTCTGCACCCATTTCTTAGGGCTGTGCTTCGCCATTGGGATTTAATCCCTTCTCAACCTAACGTGAATTTCTTTAGAATTATAATGGGGATTGTAGCGTTGAATCGTCGCCTTGGAATTAACCTTGGCATTCCGGCTATCCGGCACTGCTATGCCTTGGCTAAGTCCTCCGGCCGGCAAGGGCGTTATTTTCTTAGAGCTAAGGACACCGACCATCAGCTAATCACTATGCTTTCCAGCTCTGGGAAACGAGTTGATGACGTTATGGTCGTTGTCCAGGGTAACTGGGAATTTGGCGAAGGGGAGGATCGTGTTGACCCTATTCCCAGACGGAGGGGCGAGCCAGGTCGCCGAGTATCTCCTTGTTTTTGTCATGTGTTCATTTTTATTGTAGAACCTATTTCATTGAAATCTTACGGCTTCGTCTCGTGCAGGGAGGGGTTTGAAAAAGATACTACCTTCAACCCACGACGTCGCTCTTTCAGATATCAGGGTCGTTCTTAGGTATTTCGGCCGGCGAAGTCTTCAGAAACAGGGGAGGGCGGCTCACATTCTGCTTTGTTACGAGCCGACATACACAACCTTCTCGGCGGCGGAAAACATACCGATTCCAAAGGGTGAAGATTCCCTTACTGCTCTTATTCTGTCTGACTTCAAAAACTTGAGGCAGATAGGCTTTGAAGGGTCCGATTCGGAGCGGAACGAGGTAGCTGATATCGCCGAATCAGATCAATCCGAGACCGAGTCTGAGGAGGTATTGGATTCCGCCGCTCCATTTACGTCGGGATCAGGGAATCTTCCTTCTGCCGACGTTTTTCAACACACAGAGGATCTTCCCGTCACAGACTCCGCGGATATGGCCGGATTGAGTCTGACAAAGCTTGCCAAAAAGGCGAATGCGGAGAGGTTAGCCGCACGGCGAAGAGCGGAGGGCCTTTCGTCTGAGATACCGCCCGCCACCGAATCTCGACTTCCCCTCCCTGTTGCCAAATCAGAATCTTTGGGGGTTATAGAGGAGACGGAAAAAGATCGGGATGCCGAATCTCCGTTGGTCGGGGAAGTCGGCCAAAAAGTTGAGGAAAAGGCAGGGAAACGCCCTGCTGATCTTAAGGCCGGCTCAGACGAACAAGGTGGTAAGCGTCCTCGATTAGAGGGGTCAAGTGAGGTTGTTCCTTTTGTCATTCGTCCAATGGTAAAGGACATGCCGGTTCCCTCTAACGCTTCGGCGCTTAAAGATCCAGAAGTCGCATTTGGTGTGGCTACTTCCGTGTCATTGCCGTCTGATATCGAGGCTTTCCGGGTGGAACCAGATATGAATGTGACAGCATTGGCCGCGCAATCGGCACTCCTGGTACGTATTCTGACTTTTCTTCACCTCATCCAAGTACTGTTGAGGTTAAGTTTTTGGGTTCTTCTTTTGCAGACCGTCGGCAGGATAGCCGACATGGGACGTCGGCATCTCGACGCCGTCAAACAGATTGACCACCTACGAAAGCAAGTAGAGGGCCAGAGGAAGAGGGCCGAGGATGCAGTTTTGAGAGCGAACAAGGAAGCTTCTCGGGCCGAGGCCGAGGTAGAGAAGGCTCGCATTGCTAATCAATCCCGAGCGGACGCCGAGAAGAGGGCGGACGCGAGCGAAACGGCGCTGGGATTGTCCCAGAAGGCGGTTGCCAGCCTGGAGGCTGAGTTGGCTGTTGTGAAGGCGGCTGCTTCCAAAGCATTCAAAGCCGGGAAAGATGCTGGGCTCACCGAATATGTGGACCAGGTCTCGCGCTTCGAAAATAAGGGGTTCAAGCATGGCTGGCATAAAGCCCTTGCTGCAGCTGGAGTTTCACTGACTATCCCAGTGCCGTATGAGCAAGTGGATGTCGAGCCGTTGGAGACTGATTCCGAAGGCTGAGCTGGGCGAATGACTTAGGATTTCACAAATGTATTAGGATTTTACAAATGTATTGAGATTTTACAAATGTATTGTTAAGCTTTGTCAGACATTTTTGTGCGGGCTTATAGCTTATTGATTTTGTATATATAAAATGTCGCGAGTTGTGCTCAATTTTGCTGTTGATGAAGAATGACGTTACTTAATTTTGAGCCAGGGCGTGTGCGAGGGACCGAATGAGCCGATGGCTTTGAATCGAGGGCTGGGTAAGGCATAAATTACTCGGCGTTATCGTTTGAAAATATAGCCGTCTAGGTTGATGAATCTAGCCCTTCCCCAGCGCTAAAGGCGATAGCGCTTAAAATAAAGCCGAATAGATTAATGAATCTGCCCTTGCCTTGGCCAGGGCGCGAGCGAGGGACCGAATGAGCCGATGGCTCTGAATCGAGGCTGGGTAAGGCATAAATTACTCGGCGTTATCGTTTGAAAATATAGCCGTCTAAGTTGATGAATCTAGCCCTTGCCCCAGCGATAGCGCTTGAAATAAAGCCGAATAGATTAATGAATCTGCCCTTGCCTTGGCCAGGGCGCGAGCGAGGGACCGAATGAGCCGATGGCTCTGAATCGAGGGCTGGGTAAGGCATAAATTACTCGGCGTTATCGTTTGAAAATATAGCCGTCTAGGTTGATGAATCTAGCCCTTGCCCAACGCTAAGCGATAGCGCTTAAAATAAAGCCGAATAGATTAATGAATCTGCCCTTGCCTTGGCCAGGGCGCGAGCGAGGGACCGAATGAGCCGATGGCTTTGAATCGAGGGCTGGGTAAGGCATAAATTACTCGGCGTTATCGTTTGAAAATATAGCCCTTGCCCCATCGATAGCGCTTGAAATAAAGCCGAATAGATTAATGAATCTGCCCTTGCCTTGGCCAGGGCGCGAGCGAGGGACCAAATGAGCCGATGGCTTTGAATCGAGGGCTGGGTAAGGAATAAATTACTCGGCGTTATCGTTTGAAAATATAGCCCTTGCCCCAGCGATAGCGCTTGAAATAAAGCCGAATAGATTAAGTAAGGGGCATGCGACTTTTGGCACTCAGTCTTTATGACGTTTTCTCGGGGGAGCTGCATGTACCCCAGAATAAATGGACGAGTTCATGCCAACAACTTAACTCATTCCTTATTCAGGCTTGATCCGGACCTGGCGGGGGCCAACATTGGCTGGGTTTAGAGATTGAAATGAGTTGCAGAAGCGAGCCTATTCGCACGGGAAGGAGAGCATCCATGGATCGGGAAAAAGAGCGGCCCCCAGTCGTCGAAGCAGATCACCCCGAAAGGACGGACCACGGGGAGATCCCCCGCGCCCACGACCCTTGTTGAGCCAGACGCGGAGCCACGACCGTTGAGTTTTGCGGTTCTCGTGAAGAATAGACCAATGACGGAGGCGGATTCTATAATTAAAGACCCAAATGTGGCGGTCGAGTTTGCTCGGCAGATTTTTCCGCCGGAGGTCCAACAGTCGATGGTCGGGCGTCGAGATTTCGAAGTATTTCGGGATGGCATTCATGGGGCTGTCAAAGGACTGTATAGCACTTATGAAATCGGATGCGTCTGCGCGAAGCCCGGCGCGAGAATGAGAAAAACAACGAAAGGAATCGCAGTCTGGAGGCCCGTGCGCAAAAGGCTGAGAATGAGCTTCGGGAGCTAAAGAGTGTTCGAGCGGCCAAGCCGGTGGTGGACGGCCAAACGAAAATCATGGGGAGAGGGCGAACCGAGAGGCCCCGGGTTATGAGAGCGGATATCAGGACGGCGTGAAGGCGGGATTAGGAAGGCCAAAACAGACCTAGCAGAGGAGGTCTGCCGATGCGAAAATCGTGGTTTCAAGCATGGCTGGATCAAGGCCCTTCAAACTGTGGAAGCTCTTGGGTCCGTGGGCATAAATTCGGCTTCGCCCTTATACCATCGGCGTTACCTTCTGTATTCCGAGTTCGAAATTGAGAAAAGCGACGACGAAGACGCCGACTGAGTGGGCTACAATGTGGAATAAATAGAATTATTTTATCGAATGCTCGAAATGTATAGCGCCCTTTGAATAAATAGAATTTCTTTATTAGTAGTTTTGAAATGTTTTGCGCGTAATTAAACGCCCTATTTCGATTTATTGTCAACTTTTGTATTGCATAATGTAAACGTTCGAACATGCATCGATCGGCTCCAATTTAGGAACCACGTATTTGGTATCCACGAAGACTTATTCGGCCAATCGTGGTATCCACGAAGGGCGCTCCGAATCCGGAGACTTATTCGGCCCTTAGATGTCATGCACCCAAAGGGGCTCCGAATCCGGAGACTTATTCTGGCCAATCGTGATATCCACGAAGGGCGCTCCGAATCCGGAGACTTATTCGGCCAATCGTGGTATCCACGAAGGGCGCTCCGAATCCGGAGACTTATCGGCCAATCGTGATATCCACGAAGGGCGCTCCGAATCCGGAGACTTATTCGGCCCTTAGATGTCATGCACCCAAAGGGGCTCCGAATCCGGAGACTTATTCGGCCAATCGTGGTATCCACGAAGGGCGCTCCGAATCCGGAGACTTATCTGGCCAATCGTGATATCCATGAAGGCGCTCCGAATCCGGAGACTTATTCGGCCAATCGTGGTATCCACGAAGGGCGCTCCGAATCCGGAGACTTATCTGGCCAATCGTGATATCCACGAAGGGCGCTCCGAATCCGGAGACTTGTTCGGCCAATCGTGGTATCCACGAAGGGCGCTCCGAATCCGGAGACTTATCTGGCCAATCGTGATATCCACGAAGGGCGCTCCGAATCCGGAGACTTATTCGGCCCTTAGATGTCATGCACCCAAAGGGGCTCCGAATCCGGAGACTTATTCGGCCAATCGTGGTATCCACGAAGGGCGCTCCGAATCCGGAGACTTATCTGGCCAATCGTGATATCCACGAAGGGCGCTCCGAATCCGGAGACTTATTCGGCCCTTAGATGTCATGCACCCAAAGGGGCTCCGATCCCGGAGACTTATTCGGCCAATCGTGGTATCCACGAAGGGCGCTCCGAATCCGGAGACTTATCTGGCCAATCATGATATCCACGAAGGGCGCTCCGAATCCGGAGACTTATTCGGCCAATCGTGGTATCCACGAAGGGCGCTCCGAATCCGGAGACTTATTCGGCCAATCATGGTATCCACGAAGGGCGCTCCGAATCCGGAGACTTATCTGGCCAATCGTGATATCCACGAAGGGCGCTCCGAATCCGGAGACTTATTCGGTCATCAAGAAGCGTATGAACTGAAGCATGAAAACGAGCAACTTTTGCATTACGGCAGAGTATGTACAAGTACCAAGCCCACAAATCGGGTCATTGGTAAAATTTTCGTAGATGCGTTGAATTCCAACGCCGTGGCAGGCTTCTTCCTGACATGTCCGAGAGTCGATATGCCCCTGTCCCTGCAATGGAGTCTATTTGATAGGGGCCGTCCCAATTCGGACCCAGCTTTCCGTCGGCCCGTCTCTGGTCGGCTGGAAGTACTTTCTTTAGGACCAGCTCTCCTGGAGTGTAGCGACGCAACTGAACTCGTTGATTGTATGACTTAGCGAGCTGCTGCTGATACCGTGCCATGGAGGCCAGGGCGCGGTCTCTTCGTTCCTCGATTAGATCCAGGTCCAGGGCGAGCATCATGTTATTTCGGCCCGTATCAAAGGCTTGTGATTTCAAAGTCGGGAAGCCGATTTCCAGGGGTAAGATTGCTTGGGTTCCGAAGCATAGAGCGAACGGCGTTTCTCCGGTGGACCTCCTCGGCGTTGTCCGGTGTGCCCACAATACACTTGGCAATTCTTCGACCCATTTGCCTTTAGCTTTTTCCAGCCTCTTTTTGATGCCGTGCAAGATGGTTTTATTTGAGGCTTCGGCTTGACCGTTACTCTGGGGGTACGCGGGCGTAGAGAAGTAAGGCACGATACCGTATTTGCCGCATAGTTCTCGGTATACGCCACAATCGAATTGGGTGCCATTGTCTGAGATGAGAGCTCTTGGAATGCCGAATCGCGTAATGATGTTTCTCCATACAAATCGCTTTATGTCAGCATCTCGTATGTGCGTTAGAGCCTCCGCTTCGACCTATTTTGTAAAGTAATCTGTTGCTACGATTAGGAATCGCTTGTTTCTTGGGGCCCTTGGCAACGGTCCTACAATATCAAGCGCCCATTGAGCAAACGGCCAGGGACTGTTGATAGAGTTCAACTCTTCGGCGGGCAGATGGGTCAGTGGGAGAACTTTTGGCATTGTTCGCATCTTTTAACATAATTTTCTGCGTCGGCTCTCATTGTCGGCCAATAATACCCCTGTGTTATAGCTCGATGGGCGAGAGAGCGTCCGCCAGAGTGGGCTCCACAACTGCCCTCATGTATCTCAGTTAGAAGTTCCTCCACTTTATCCGGGTGTACGCATTCCAAATAGGGACCGGAGAGGGACTTTTTGTAAAGCCCTCCTTGTGGATCCAGATAGTATCGCAGCGCCTTATTGCGTAGCTTGTGTGCTTCTTTTTTGTCCTCTGGGAGTTGTTCAGAAGAGAGGAATCCGGCTATGGGGTCCATCCAACTAGATGCGGATTCTATAACATTAATGTGGGTTTCTTCCGAAGGGCCAATACTCGGCTCCGGGATGAAACCTACTTCAATGGTCCTTTTGAGTTCAGAGTTGATGGCGGAGGCTAGGCATGCCAGGGCATCTGCGTGTGTGTTCTGATCACGTGTTATTTGGTTCAGTTCGTGATGGTCAAACTTCGTTAGCAGAGAGTTGGCCGTTTTCATATAGGCGGCCATACGGTCGTTTTTTTGCAGCGTACTCCCCCTTTAGCTGGTTAATGACCAATTTGGAGTCACAAAACACTAGCAAACGCCGAGCGCCAAGAATATGTGCATTTCGTAGACCGGCTAAGAGGGCTTCATACTCGGCCTCGTTATTTGATGCTTCGAAGCCAAGCTTCACGGCCTGCTCTATTACTGCGCCGTCGGGAGACATGATTACTACGCCGATGCCGCAGCCCCGTTGATTAGACGATCCATCACAGTATAGCTGCCAAATATCCCCGACATAAATTCTCCAGTTCGACTTTGATCGAACTTCAGCCTTTGGAAGAACGTCGGCAGGTTTAAGGTCGGAAAGCCCGCCTGTGAATTCGGCCACAAAGTCGGCAAGCACCTGTTCCTTGATTGCGATTTTGGGTAAAAACTGAATGTCATATTGGCCGAGATCAAGAGCCATTTTGAAACACGTCCTGATGCTTCCGCACTCCGTAGTACTGATCGGAGGGGGCAATCTGTTATCACCCCAATGCTATGCCCTGGAAGTAATGCATCAGTTTTCTTGCTGCCATGACCAAGGCTAGGATAAGTTTTTCCTTTTTTGGCATTTTGGCGGCCAAGAGGTAACATGCTTGTGCCGATTTTTGGGAGCCGCAGATCTGCTCAATGCCGTGTTCTGTTGGGAAACGTAACAATTGATGGTAGGTGCTTGGGACGGCCTGCAAGGTATGCAACCACGATCGCCCCATAATGAGATTGTACGGCGATGGCAATCGGACGACCAGGAATTCTACATCCACCGTTCTGGAACCCGCTCGAACGGGTAGGTTGATTTTTCCCAGTGGGTATTCGGGATTGGCATTGAAGCCAAATAGAGGATAAGGGGCCGGAGTCAGATCTGATTCGGTGAAACCGAGTTTGATGAAGGTTTTATAATACATGACCTCCGAAGTGCTGCCCTGGTCTATAAGAACGCGTTCGACGGTGAATCGGTTTACGCGTAGCGCGACAACCAGTGGATCGATATGAGGGAGAGTTACGCCAATCAAATCAGAATTGTCGAAGGTGATGCTTGGTGATTCTCGGGGTCGCTTTGCTGGCATAAGTTGCTGCTGAGGGCCTAGGAGAGACTGGATTGCATGTATGGCCGGGGCTTTCAGCAGGCTGTATATCATATGGATGTTATCATGCGGAACACTTCGCTGGAGACGTTCGCCTTGTGTCAACTCCTCAAAGTAATCGGCTGAAGCACAACGAGCGTCGGTGGTTTGCTGTCGGGCCCGAGACCGTTGATCACCTGCCCTTGGGGGTCGCTTAGAAACCTGGCGCGCTGTTTGTTTGGGCTTTGCTATTTCCGAGGCCAGATCGCGGCGGAGGCGCTCGTTCTCAGCGATGGTGTTATCTAAACTCTGTTTGGTCTTTTTGGCTCGTTCCAGGATGGCTAGCACCGTTTCCTGTGCTGAAATGGTTTGTGAATCGACATTCAAGGCACGTCTTGCAGCAATGATTTCCTTCTCGAGCATGTTTGCCGGAGTTAGGTCGACTCTCTGTGTGATCGCGTCGGTGGCTATCGGAGAATCTTGAGTCACGCCTTCCATGGATGTATTTGAGTATTCCCACAGACGGCGCCAGTTGTGGGGATATGGTTTTTGGAAATACTCTTCTGATCCGGGAAGACGCTCTTGATACTCAGCTAGTCACCTGCAAAGACAAATACTCCGGTCGGGGGTGCCGGGATTAGCACTCCGACGGGCAAGTCAGTTCCTCTACTCAAGAAAGCTTGTTTACTAAGTTTAGTGAAGTATTTTTTTTACATACCTTTCCAAATTTGAAGCTCTTGTATTTATATTCATTCTTTGGACCTCGAACCCAGTGCCCACCTTTTACTTATTATCCTTTTGTTTATTCCAACATAAATCTCTCCGTCTATTCGGCGATCTCAGTATATTCAGCGGTCTCAGTGTGTTCGGCATCTTAGTTGATTGGTACGGAGCCGAACAGTCTCTGACTTCTGGGATATACCCCTTCTAACTCTTCTATTTATTCGGCTCCCACACCTACAGAGGCTACCATCAAATCGCCATGCATCCGGAGGACCAAGACAAAACTACATTCCTCACCCCAAGAGGAACCTATTGCTATAAGGTTATGCCGTTTGGGCTGAAGAATGTAGGGGCAACTTATCAAAGACTAGTCACTGCCACGTTCAAGGAGCAACTCGGCCGTACTATGGAAGTGTACATTGACGATATGGTGGTCAAGTCTAGAGAAGAGCAAACTCATCTGGCTGACCTGGAAGAGACATTCAGCATTTTACGCAAGTACAAAATGAAGCTCAACGCGTCCAAGTGTGCATTTGGGATCGAATCTGGCGAATTCCTTGGCTACATTGTCAACCACCGAGGAATGGAAGCCAACCCGAGGCAAATCACAGCAATCTTGGTACTCGGCTCCCCTCGATTGGTGAAGGAGGTTCAAAAGTTGATGGGGATGGCCGCCGTACTCAACAGGTTCATCAGTCGTTCCACAGATGGCTGCCGACAATTCTTTCATACCCTACGGCAGGGAAAGGCTTTTGAATGGACCTCTGAGTGAGAAGCCGCTTTCAATGGTCTGAAGACCTACCTCTGATCAGTTTCACTCTTGACAACACCTTCAGCAGGTGAACCCCTCATTTTATATCTGGCAGTTTCCGACTGGGTAGTCAGCGCCGTACTGTTAACGGAAGAGCTTGGGGAGCGGATGTATTATGTGAACAAGGCAATGGTTGACGCCGAAACACGTTACCTTCCGTTGGAAAAACTCATTCTAGCCCTCGTCACCGTAGCTAGAAAGTTAATGCATTACTTTCAGGGGCATACCATCGGGGTACTAACGGACCACCCCTTCCGGTCAGTACTCTGTAGTGCAGAAGCATCAGGGCACATTTCAAAGTGGGCTCTTGAACTCGGCCAGTACGATATTCAATTTCTGCCTAGAACCTCAATTAAGGGGCAAGTGCTTGCTGACTTTGTGGCTGAATTCACTGGAGGTCTCGCCGATTTCAAGTCTGATGAAACTCAACGTACGCCGAACTAGAGAATTTATGTTGGGGACATTTGGCAGTTGTACTATGATGGATCGTCCAATTAATGCAGCAGCAGACCGGAGTAGTAATCATGGCTCCCGATGAAGCAATAATCGAGCAGGCTGTCAAACTCGGCTTCGAAGCCTCGAGCAATGAAGCCGAATACGAAGCCCTGCTAACCGGCTTGTGGAATGCACATCTCCTGGGTGCTCGGCGTCTACTTATATTTTGTGATTCAAAACTGGTGATCAATCAGCTAAAGGGGGAGTACGCGGCCAAAAACGACCGTATGGCCGCTTACATGAAAACAACAAATTCCTTGCTGGCAAAATTTGACCATCATGAATTGAACCAAATAACCCGTGATCAGAACACACATGCAGACACCCTGGCTTGCCTAGCCTCCGCCATTAACTCAGAGATTAAAAGGACAATTGAGGTGGGTTTCATCCCTAAACCAAGCATTGGCCCTTCAGAGGAAGTTCAGATCAATGCCATAGAGTCAGGTCCGAGTTGGATGGACTCCATTGCTGCATTCCTATCCTCCGAATAGCTCCCGTCAGATAAGAAAGAAGCACACAAGCTACGAAACAAAGCCCTGCGATACTATTTGGATCCGCAAGGAAAACTTTATAAAAAATCCCTTTCTAGCCCGTACCTAGAATGCGTTCATCCGGATAAAGTCGAGGGACTCCTGACTGAAATATATGAAGGTAGCTGCGGTGCCCATTCTGGCGGGCGCTCTTTGGCCCATCAAACTGTGACACAGGGGTATTATTGGCCGACAATGAGAGCTGATGCCGAATGTTACGTGAAGAAATGTGAACAGTGCCAGAAGTTTTCTCCCTTGACCCATCTGCCTGCTGAAGAGTTAAGCTTTATAACCAGTCCTTGGCCATTTGCCCAATGGGGACTTGACATCATCAGACCACTACCTCGCGCCCCGGGCAACAAGCGATTTTTGATTGTCGCAACAGATTATTTCACAAAATGGGTAAAAGCGGAGGCACTAACGCACATTTAAGATACTGATGTGAAACATTTTGTATGGAGAAATATCATAACGCGATTCGGCATTCCAAGAGCACTTATTTCAGATAACGACACCCAGTTTGATTGCGGTGTCTGCCGAGAACTGTGCAGCAAGTATGTTATTCGGCCTTATTTCTCCACCCCGGCTTATCCACAGAGTAATGGCCAAGCTGAAGCCTCCAACAAAGCCATTTTGGACGGCATCAAGAAGAGACTGGAGAAAGCTAAAGACAGATGGATCGAAGAGTTGCCGAGAGTATTGTGGGCTCATCGCACTACTCCGAGACGGTCCACCGGGGAAACGCCGTTCGCTTTGTGCTTTGGAAATCAAGCAATCATCCCCTTGGAGATCGGCCTCCTAACCTTGAAATCAAAAGTTTTTGATATGGGCTGAAACGACATGATGTTGGCCATGGATTTAACTCTGATTGAAGAACAAAGAGACCGTGCCCTTGGGTCCATGGCACGGTACCAGCAGCAGCTCACTAAGTCGTATAAACAGCGCGTTCAGCTACGCTGTTATGCACCAGGCGAATTGGTCTTGAAGAAAGTGCTTCCAGCTGCCAGGAATCCGGCCGATGGAAAATTGAGCCCTAACTGGGACGGCCCCTATCAGATCAACTCAATCGTGGGAACAAGGGCATATCAGCTTAAAGACATGTCTGGGAGGAGTCTGCCACACCCTTGGAATTCCTCGCATTTGCGTAAATTCTACCATTGAACCTGACCTGTGGGGCATGATACTTGTTTTGAGTGATTCACCATGTACACATTTCGCTTTTGCAATGCAAAGTTTGCTATTCTCATTGTCAAACTTAGTTCGAAAGTGTCTGGAATAAGACTCCGGATCCGGAGCGCCCTTCGTGGATATCACAATTGGCCAAGATGAAAAAAGCCTCCGAATGCGGTGCCCCATCCGTGCACGTCACGTTTGGGCCGAATAAGACTCCGGATTCGGAGTGGCCTTCATGGATATCACGATTGGCCAAGATGAAAAAAGCCTCCGACTTCGGAGCCTGTAGACACCCCATTTTTGACCGTCCTCAAGACTTGGACGTCACTGTTTGAACACACGGTGATTATCTGTGTTTGTGTTCGTCTCGAGTTCCCAGAGGCCTTGGCAGCGCGCCTCGTCTCAGGACCTCCTGACTCGACTGCTTCGTGTTTGGTTTTGGCACCAAACACCTGTGTGTTTGCCTTGAAGGGCAGGGAATGGCTTGTTGGCCATCCCCACACCCCACCGGCCCTCCCATATCATCACCGGCTGCATAGGTGTACCACCGGCAGTGTTTTCTTAAAACCTTTGGCCGGTCGGCACTATTTTTAGCCGACCGGCACTTTATTGTGCCGGTGACCTATTTGGCTGGCCGGTGTGACCTCTTTGCACCCTACAAGCCTGGTGCATGCCAGCTGTGCCAGCTGGAATGCACCATCACATTCCCCCGTGCATAAGTGTGACCACTTTGCACCTTTGAACCCTCTAAGCTTCTAGAAGCTTGAACCTTTGGCCAAGCTTCTTGGAGAAGCTTGGCCAGCTGTCTTAGCTTCTCCAAGAAGCCTAGACTCTTTTGCCCCCTTTGAACCTTTCTCTTTGCTTAGCCATTAAGTTATTTGGCTTTGTCTTGGCCTATATAAGCACCCCTCCTCTCCCATTGAAAGGGGTTAGCCATTTTTGAGCAAAAACCAGAGCTTCTATATCTATATATCTGTGTTATACTCTCTCTCCCTATATCTCTCTCTCTCTCATCCTTGTGTGTGTGTTTTAAGCCTAAATAGTGTGTTTTTACCTCACTTTTGCACTAATACACACACCATTACACCTTAGCTCGAGATTGAGGGACTTGGAGGGTTGTTTGTTGAGATTTTGGACTGATTTTGATCATTAGAAGGGGGCTGCACCACCTGTTCTTCAAGGGTTCTTCAAGGGTAACTACTTTACTTTAGTTTCCCCAATCTTGCATTGACTTTTGACCTATTTTGTTTTGTGTTTTGAGCTTTGTGTATAACTGAAAAAAGTCTTATTTTTTCTTGCTCTAGAACTTTCATTAAGTCATTTTGTGGTTTGAGTGCAAACTCACCCACTTAGGCCTTGTTTTGGCCTCTTTGGTGCCTTTTCGGTAAGGCTTTGTTTGCTTGTGTGTTTGGATCTTTTCACCACTGAAATCCAGTGGATTTTCAGTGGTGAGAAGGTGGTTTGAAGTCTTGTATAGGGGAGGGACACCCCTCTCCCCTTTGTCCCTCTTTGACCTTTACTTTTGGTTCAATGTGATAGCATGTATGAGCACTTGCATTTGGCTTCATTTCAGAGTTTTTTTGGATGTTTTGGAGCATGTTTAACCTCTGTCTAATATGGGTTCATTAGCTCTTAGCATGCATCTCATACTTGCTTTGTAATGCTCTACTTTGCCTAGAAATGTGCCATGTATTTAGCCTAGCATATCCTCATGTTTTAGCTTAGCTTATTGAGGCTTTTGGTCATGATTTATCATGCTTTAGGTCTGTTGGCCACTGATTTTGTCATGTTTGGCATGATTAGTATAGTTGCTTTGTACTTTGGCTTGTAAGCCTTGGTTGTATCGGCCTCTAGCATGCTTAGCTTAGGCCATCCTCATGATTTGGCATCATTTAGGATCCTATTTCAGTCCATAAATCATGTGTGTATGCTTGCATATGTGACCTCTCTCATGCTTTGAAGGTGTCCCCTTTTATGCCTTGAAATAGGCCTTGTGCATGCTTGTATGTTTAAGGTATTTTGGGGCTGCCATATCAAAGGGTTTGGGTGTATTTTTGCATGCTAAAATTCTGTTTTTCTTGTCTAATACATGCCATGAATGGTCATCTTAGTAGGTAGTGGATGCTCCACTTTGTGCCTTAGACTTGGGCCCTTTTGGTTTGCATGTTAGCATGAATCATTGTCCACCTTTTTGAGCACTTTTGCCACTGTTTTGGGGAGGTTTGAGGTCTGCCCCTCATGGCTTGAGTCCACCATTGTGTGATTGTCTCATACTTGTTGCATGGTTGATCCATAATATGTTGTTACATGCTAGTTCTATTGCATGATTTGTCCATGTTTGCCATGTATTCGCATTTTGCATGCTCTAGCACTTTGCATTTCCATATCTAGTTTACATCACATTTGGCATGTTTGCATCATAGCTTCTTATTGAACTTTTGAGCCATGTTTGCATAACATGCATTGCATTACTTGGTTTGGGGTGTCAAACCAAATGTGAGAGATGAGAGGGGTTTGTACTTTAAGTGACAAAACACATCTCAATTCTCATGTCATCAAGACTCTTGACCTAGATATGATAGGGCCTTGATCTTCATTTGTATGTGGCATGCATTGCCATTGAATTGCAATCTTGGTCTCTTAGGCCATCATGCATCAAAATGCATAATTGGTGGCCCAAGGACCAAGGGCCATGCTCTCTTGAGTCTAACACATGATAGGAAACATGGCCATGCTTACATATGCCCAAAATTCCATGCCATGCACTGTCTGTCCTTGTTGCTGTCAAAAACTGTCTTCTGCAGGCATTTTCTGCCGACCGGCGGTATATAGTGCCGACCGGCCATTTATGTGTGGCCGATGAACTTCTACATGGCCGGTGGCCATTTCATCCAGCCGATGATGATCCTCAGTGTGCAGGGAACATTTCCTGAGACTTTGGGAGTTTTCCAGAGAAGCAGGACAGTAAAAACAGAGGCAACAGTGGCATGGTACGGGTTTCCCGGGCGAGTCGGATCCAAGCATGCATCATTCGCGCATCCCGAGGCGGGGGCTGTGGCCTTCTTTCTTTTTGCATTTATTTACTAAGTTATTAGAAATTTTGTAATAATTTATTTATTCATTATTCGGACTGTATATTCTTTTGGTCCCTCCGGGCGAGGGCAAATCTGTAATAAGCGTGTGTGAGTGGTGTGCATGTCTTCCAACCCCACTTCTTTCTTCCCTTTTATTTACCTGCTTACGATGGTTAGTATTAGGGCACGTTTATTTTAGCATACCTTATGCTATGCATGCGTGCATCCATGCATTTGTTGACATGCACCGGGCTCAGTACATCACGCTAACTGCATTGTATTTCAATTTCCAAATTGAATACTTGATAATTGTAGCATTTCACATGCCATTTTAGGGTTAGCCGAGCCTACTCTAAACTGCATCTTTGCATGTGTTGCATTAGCCACTTAACATGAACTAGGGCATGCATATTTGCTAACCAGTTTATTGTTTTGGCACGGAGTACGATGTAAGTATTTATGCTTTAGCATCTCGCATGCGTGTGAATGCTAACATGACAGTATGCTTACCATGTGGCTAAGTGCTTATATGAGATAAACTGTTTGAATGCCTGTGGGTGAAGGTTGGATTGTTTGAGTTGGAAAAACTCGTTGAAATCCATGTTTTAGCCTACTTGCGAGTAGCAAATTCCAAAGCGCTTCTCAAAACGAACGGATATGCAATGCTTGTTTCCAAATTAGGCAATCTAGTCTATACTTGTTTGCTGTGCGCATAACATAGTAATTCTAGGCTAATAATCGGAATAAGAACATATAACGTTTTCAAAATCGGATATCATGGTTAGTAGAGGCCGGTTTTCGGACCGGGCGAAAGGGGGTGCTCATAGCTGACCTTCCCCGATCGTACCTAAGCTCCCGAGCCAAGACAACTTTGGTGATGACGGACATGTGGCCTTCGGCACCGAGTCAGGGTTTCCTAAATTTCCCATTTTAAAAAATATTTAGGTGGCGACTCTATATCTGGCAAAGCAGTCCATGTTTGGCACTTCTTTTCAAAATCTATTTTTTTTCTCAAAACGATTTGCCAGAGTTGGACTCTTTGGTTCAAGATTAAGAACCGACACAAATCGAGTCCGAACTGTAGCCGAGGTCCCCCGCGGGCATGTTACAGAGCCCCATCCGTGCAGGTCGCGTTTGGGCTGAATAAGACTCCGAATTCAGAGTTGAGCGCGAACTGAGAAAGGTCAAGACTGTCGAGTCACAATCGGCTGGCCATCCTAACCCGGTCGTGGAGGAAAGGGTGACTCAGCGGTTAATAAGTCATGCGATTGCCGATCGGGATACGGTTAGCATGTTTGCAATTGAGAATGTTAAGTCCAGGGCCTATGAAAAAGGCTTTCATGATGGCTGGAAGGTCGGGATAGACAAGACCAAGGAAAAACTTGCCGAGGAGGTCTGTCGATATGAAAATCGTGGATTTAAACACAGCTGGATCAAGGCACATCAAGCTGCGGACACTCTCCGGGCAGTAGTCGTTGATTCGGCGTCGCTGCTATATCAAGGTCATCATTTTCCCTTTTCGGCCTTTGAAGTCGAGAAGAGTGATGGCGAGGGAGATGCCGAATAGAAGTAGACATTGTAATGCTCGAACGTAGATTGAGTGTAAATTATGTATTTATTGGTTAATCTAATAAAACACTCTATTCCGAATGTTTGGATATTTCAACTTATGTTTGCACACTTTGTGCCAGTCGATCAATTTAATGAAACATTTCATCTTGAATGCTTGCATGTTTCAATTTTTGCTGTGTATCGTGAGATCCACGAAAGGCGCTCTGAATCCGGAGTCTTATTCGGCCTAAATGTGACCTGCACGGATGGGGCTCCGCATTCGGAGGCTTTTTTCATCTTGGCCAATCGTGATATCCACGAAGGGCACTCCGAATCTGGAGTCTTATTCGGCCCAAACGTGACGTGCACGGATGGGGCTCCGCATTCGGAGGCTTTTTTCATCTTGGCCAATCGTGATATCCACGAAGGGCGCTTCGAATCCGAAGTCTTATTCGGCCCAAACGTGACATGCATGGATGGGGCTCCGAAATCAGAGGTTTTTTTTCATCTTGGCCAATCGTGATATCCACGAAGGGTACTCCGAATCTAGAGTCTTATTCGGCCCAAACGTGACGTGCACAGATGGGGCTCCGAATTCAGAGGCTTTTTTTTATCTTGGCCAATCGTAATATCCTTCTAAGCTTGAAATGCGTTCGTCTCTTTGCTCTATATCCCGCCGTGCGGCACGATGACACATGCCGATTTCATAGGCGGTGTATAGCCCTTTCACCGCCCTATGAACGCCTTCCCGAAACACTTCGAAATCCTGCCGACCAACCATCGACTGCTAGACTTCAGGTAGAAAAATCTGTCAAGCGAACTCGACTGCTACATTTGGGTCACGAACGATTGAATCCGCTTCTGTCATTGGTCTATTCCCCACAAAGACCGCAAAACTCAACGGGTGCGGTGTCGTATCGAGTTCTCTTCCGGAGCGGGGTTGAGGGGATCTACCCTATTGCTGCTTTTCCCTCTCGGGTGGCCTACTTCGGCGATGAGGGGACTGGCGCCTCTCCCACTCCCTCGAAGTCCTACCTCCCATACACGTAGGTTCACCACTTCGATTCATTTCTCCTTCCAGCTCAGCCAATGTCCTCCCCTCTCCTCTGCTGTTAAAGAACAATCTATTTGATATTCGTAGTTGTCTAACCTTCCTTAACGGACTGGACTGAGATGTTGAGTCTGAACACATTAATAGGACCTACGTGCATGAAGCGCTCATCTCATTTATTCCTTACAGGAGCAGCACCCTCGAGGCGATATCATTTATGCTAAACTTCAAAAGCCTCATGCCACGAACTAACTATTTTCGGCGTCCCACTTCAAGTGCTGGCTGGGGCAAGGGCAAATTAATCAATCTATTCAGCATAACTATTAGAGCTCAGCCGAATTGCCATTGTGCCCCAGCAAATTACTGAACTACCGTCTTCAATCTGTCTTGGTTCATTAACTCGCTGGGCCAAGGGCAGATTAATCAATCTATTCGGCATAACTATCATTGCTGCGTCGACTTTCCATTGTGCCCCAGCAAATTACTGAACTGCTGTCTTCAATCTGTCTTGGTTCATTAACTCGCTGGGGGAAGGGCAGATTAATCAATCTATTCTGCATAACTATCATAGCTGAGCCGACTTTCCATTGTGCCCCAACAAGTTACTGAACTGCCGTTTTCAGTCTGTCTTGGTTCATTAACTCGCTAGGGGAAGGGCAGATTAATTAATCTATTTGGCATAACTATCGGAGCTCAACTGACTTTCCATTGTGCCCCAGAAAATTACTGAACTGCCGTTTTCAATCTGTCTTGGTTCATTAACTAGCTAGGGCAAGGGCAGATTAATTAATCTATTTGGCATAACTATCGGAGCTCAGCCGAATTTCCATTGTGCCCCAGCAAATTACTGAACTGCCGTTTTCAGCCTGTCTTGTTTCATTTGTCTGACTGGTTCATTAACCTGTTTCGGCAAAGGCATATTCACTAATATATTCAGCTAAACTGCAGTACTTTACAGTTACTTTTAATTCGGTAGCTTGTTTCATTCATTTCATGATTTTACATCTTACTTGGCGGCTAACAAGCACATTCATTGAGCACAAAAGGCAAAAATAATTTCCATTCATAAGCTGCGCGCAAATAGCAAAAATAATTTTCATTCGTAAATTGAGCACAAATAGAATTCATTTTACAAATGAAAACTACCCTATATCGGCTTCTCACAAAAATGAACAATCAAAAACAAAAACCTAATACATATAGCAAAATCTACATACGCTTAATACCAAAGCAAAATGGAAAATAATTGAACTGTCTTCAGTATCTTCGGGGTCAGACTCTAGCGGCTCAATGTCTACCTACTCGTACAGAATCGGCTGTTCCGATGTCACGTTAGCGGCAGCCAAGGCCTTGAGCCAGCCGTGTTTGAACCCCCAATTTTCAAATTTCGGCACTTCTTCGACAAAGTCCGCCAAGGCCGCATTCTTGCCAGCCTGGAACAACTCCGAAAGCACAGACTCGGCGTTCGCCTTCGCCCGCCTAGACTCTTCCAGGTCAGCCTCCAGCTTTGCAATCATTTCGTTGGCCAGTCTGAGCGCTTCTTCATTCGCTTTCACCTTGCCATCAGTGGCCATTTTCAATGCGACAGCAGTCCTGGCCTCATTTGCTCCAGCATCGGCCCTAGCTCTCTCTTCTGCCGCTTTCGCGGCTTCAGACTGGGCTCGGAAAGAGGCCTCTGCTGCTCTCCCTTTCTCCTTTTCTAATTCGACTGTAAGGAAGCCGATCTGTTCGATTGTGTCGTGTTGGCGACGTCCAATCTCGGCTATTCTCCCCGCCACTTGCAAAAGAAAGGACCAGTGAGCTAATATAGAAACTCCTGTTTAGCCTTGCAGAGCTGTAAAGGACTACATACCAATATCGCCGATTGAATAGCTAACGTGATAACCAATAGATCGGCCTCCGCCCTAAAAGTTGCTCTATCAGTCGGTAGAGAAATGGAGGAAGCCAGGCTCAAGGTCACAGTCGAGTCCCTTATAGACGATGAATCGGAGCTAACCGGCATGTTTTTTATTTTTGGTTGCACTATGAATGGCACAACCAAGTCCGATTCTGCCATGCGTGGCCGTTTGTCCACTAGATCTTCCGAATGAATGGTGTCGTGATTGGCTGGGCGCTTTTCACCCCTGAACTCTGTCACTTGACCCTCTTGTTAATCGACAACAGTTTCCGTCTCAGCCATTTCATTCTGAGCCACCTTTTCAACAGGAACGGGTGGAGTTTCATCCCTGGCATCAGGTGGAGGGGCGGAGGTTGGTTTTGCTCGGCTTCAGCCCTTCTTTGGGCAGCCATCCTCGCGGGGTTCCTCTGTTTGGCCGTTTGGGTGAGCGACTCACCGGCCATGTTGTCAGGGTAAAAGCCGGGCAAGTCCCCTAAGTTTGTAAAAATATCTTCGAAAAAGTCCCCTTGGCCTGAGGTGGGCGGAGGGTCAGACGAATTCAATCTGGTTTCCTTAAAAGCAGAATTAAGTGCTTCTTCTATCTCGGCTTCCGACTGGCTCGGCGACCGGATCGGCTGCTTGTTCTTCCTCTTGATCCGATTCAGAGGCTTCTAAACCAGCCTCCTTTATGTTTTTGAAGCTGGGGACGATAAGGGTGGTAAGATGATCTTCACCGCTCGAAATTGGAATGTGTTCTGCTGCCGAAAACGTAGAGTAAGACGGCGCGTATCGTAAAAGAATATGGGCCGCCCTCCCTTGTTTCTGCAAGTTTGGATAGCCAACGAACTGTAGAGCGACTTTAATGTTCCCAAGTACAGCGTCGTCGGATGAAACCAACACTTTCTTCAAATTACTACCTACAAAAACAAAACGGTATACACATGAAAGGAAAGCATAGTCACTAGGTGATGTTCGGTATCTTTGGCCTTGAGAAAATTGCGTCCCAGCTGGCCAGTAGACTTGGCCAAGGCATAACAATGCCGAATAGCTGGTATGCCTAAGTTAATCCTAGGACGACGATTCAACTCTGTAATCCCCATTATTATGCAGAAAAAATTCACGTTAGGTTGGGAAGGAATTAGACCCTAGTGTCGAAGGACGGCTCTTAAAAATGGGTGAAGGAAAAAACGGACTTCGCCCTCAGCAATCGATAAGAGAGGAAAGATGATTGTACTCTCATCAGCCCTCTCCATATTAGTGTTGTTGTCTGCCACAAGTGACTGATGGACGTCGTCGGGAATGGAATAATGGCGTCGAAAGCCGGAAATTCGATCCACAGAAAGGAGCTCTTTCAAATTTTTTGCCATCACGACTAGCCTAAGGGTTATACAAAACTTAAAGTAAACAAGGAAACGGCGTTGGGAGTGAAGGAGAGGAAAACTTACAGGAAGCAGAAGGTATAATGAGAGACAGGAGGAAATTGCAGAGGTCGCGAAGTGAAGAAGTTGAACTAGAAGGTGAGCCAAAAACTTTGAGTATTCAGACTGTACATTCGAAGAGACAGAGTTTTAAATCACATTAAATGGAGGACGCGTACGAAGAAGCGGGAATTTTTAATGATGACCAAAAAACGTGTGCATTCTAACACACGTTGGAATGAGGTTAATCGCCAAATTTTTGACTTTTCAAGTTCGAAACCAAACACGCCGACTAACTAGTATTAGTGGGGTGTTTGGGGGGCAATTTTGGGAGCCGGATAAAAGTGGACACAGATAGGCCGAACAGACATTTAGATAATCGGGATATGTTATACTCGCCCCCGTCCTGTACGTTCTGGATGCCGAATAGATTAGTCGGCCAGCTGAACGAGGGGCCGATTGCAAGTTGGAATACGACGAAAGAAGGGCCGAGTGAGCAATCACACGATGGATTAATAGTGGGCCCCATCCTGAGGACTGGGAGCGTATATAAATAGAAGAGCAACAACCAACGAGAGGTATGTGAGAACAAGTAATTATAACTTAAGATATAAGCAACCAAGAGAGTGGATATTGATTTATCCGTCGGAGTGCTAATTCTGACACCCCCGACCAAAGTGTTCATTCTTTTTCAGGTGACTAGCTGAGGATCACGAGCGCCCCCCAGGATCCGAGGAGTATTTCTGAACCACTTCTCCACAATATTCTACGACATGCAGAAAATGCTGTGAAACTTGGACTATCTACGGCAGGAAAAATAGGTCAATCTATTGAATATTCAATGACTAGCAATGAACGTCATGGTATGTTCTACTTATCTACGGCAGGCTAGGCAAGTCGTTGTATTACATATTTTATGGCGTGCAAAAGTAGTCATAGAAAAAGTAAAAACGACGCACAAAATTTGTTGTTAAATAGTTTTTAACAGCGTACTATGGCATGCCATTGAAAGTGAATGACTTTCCATGACTAGTCATAATATGACGTTACGTCGCACGTCGTAGAAGGGTTTTTACGACATGCATTTGGTGTCGTAAAAACCCTTTTTTGTTGTAGTGTCTGTAAGTCTGAGAGTTTACCCAAACATACTAATCTTCAACGAAATCCATCTTCAACAACTGAACACGGGTATGGTATGAGATTTCTGAGTAATAGGTAGGAGTTGTCCACACCTTTAATGTCACAACCCAAACCCACCCCTATAGGTTTAAGTCATGACCGGCCAGCAATCCCGGATGACTCGGCCTCAATAACAAATCAATCGTAATATAAGAATGGGGCTTAGTAGAAGCAATAGTATAATATAACAACAGACCATTAAGCAGTGCATACATACCAAAAATTATAAATATTAAAAAATTTAACTCCATAGAACTTATGCATAATAGCCCAAAGTTAAACTCCTCACAAAACATCATCCACACAAGTCCAAAATATCCAAAAACAAACAAAAGGAAACACAAAAGAGGGTTTACAAAGCTTGACTCCTCTCGAGTCCAAGCAAGGAGGCACTTTCCAAAATGTCTTCAAAGGGATAGACACCAAGGTAGCCTTACACTTGATGTTCCGCTTGCTCATCTACATATATATAAGGGAGAAGGGTGAAGGCTCAATAAAACACTCTGAAAAAGCTTCATTGGGTTGGTCTTGGTAGAAACCCTGATGGGTTTGGATGAGAATTATGCTAGTAAGGCCGCAGAATTTGGCGGGAGTCCATTATTACTTAAAGTACCACCCATCTCACTTGGTTCATCTTTCACCTCTCTATTCTTTTGTCTTGTTTTCTGTTTTTAGCACCCCAACTCACTTTTTCCTCTCATTTCACATCTCTCTAATCTTTTTGTCTCTCTTTTCTTTTTCTCTCATTTCCCCAGATATGGCTGATGGACAAATTAAATGTGACGACCCGAACCTCCGTATTATTTTTACATATTATTTCATTGGGCATAATTTGCATAATTATGTGTTTATTTGATACTTATTTTTTTATTTGTGAATTATCTGTTTAATTGTGGACTTAGAAATCAAAATTGAAAGCCCAAACGAATTCAGAAACCAAAGTTGATTAATTCAATAGGGTAGTTGGAATATTTAGAACCATATGGTAAGTTTGATTAAAATTTTATTCGGATCAAAATAATTAGAATAAAATAATCAAACTTAATTAGACTTAAGCCCAATTGGTTAGTCTTAATCTTATGTGATTAGTGAGGCCTTAATCAACTTATATACATGTGTTAAACACTAAAGACTTCATTTCAACAGACTTTTGCGCTGAAAATTGAAAGAGAAGAAGAGAGTTCAACATTGTGGAGAGAGAGAAGAAGAATTCAAGAGAATTAAGGAGAGATTGAAGAGATTAAGTTTAACTACGACCAAAATCAAGCTCTAGGTATGATCTGTACCCATAATTCTTGAAGATAATTCATGTAGGAAGATGAATTCACCAAGTTGTAGGATCATTTGCATGTATTTGAAAGGAATGAGCATGAATCATCATGAATGTAATGAGTTTGAGTGAATTGTGTACATGCATGCATAATTTCACTTTTGAACTTGGTTTTCTACAAATTCATACATGCATGGGACTTACATGAGTTATTTCTTAAGGTGCTTCTTGGTTTTGCACTCAACACCTAATATAAACATGTTTTGCAGAGAAAAGAGTTGGATTTGCTAAATGCATGGTAAGAACATGATGTTTCGAGCATTGTTTTGAAGAATTGAAAGAGAATTTGAGATCATGGTTTCATAATTTCCAAAGATTCATGTTTTATAAAGTGTTTCCAAGCTTTTGAGACTAACCATGCAAGCTTTGAACTTGAAAGGAGTGTGTTTGAGCTTCAAACACAAATCTGGAAAATTTAGAATTCGTCCAGTTCGCTTGAGTGAAGAATCCTTGGTTCAAGCGAACATCGAAGGCATCCAGTACTTTTACAGACAAGCCGCACTGCTTGAGCGACCAAGTGTACGCTTGAGCAAAGACCCTATTTTCAGCAAAATTTCACCAACACTTATAAGTGCATATTTGCATCCTCATGCTCTTGTAGGCATTCTTTGCATCATTCGAACACACGTAAGAGAATCAAATTAAGATATGTTACTTGTTTCGAACATGTGTTCAATGTGTATTGTGTTATGCGTATTGTGTAGATGGACGTCTGAGGCCTAGTATCGATTTAACCCACTATGAGTAATATCTTTATAAAGCTAAGTTCGAAACATATTTTGGAATTTGTTCAAGATTGTTATTGTGAATCCTATTTTGATATCTATGATTGAATGTCTTCTTTTAAATTGTAATCGTGTCATCCATTAGTGAGGCCCTCGCTTGGAGGAAACAATACCGTGGCCCATTGATTAATAGGCCCTCGTCGGAGAGAAATAGTGCCATGGTCCATTTGATTAATTGAAACACAAAGATCTGATGTTAGACCTTAATGGTCCACATTGAATTATTGATTGACCTATTATGGTCCTATTGGATTGACCCATGTTGTCCTATTGGCTTTGGCCCATTGTCTCTTTGATACCTATTGGATATACCACGTAAATTGAATGATTGAATATTGTTATTGCAAAGAAGAGATTGAAATGTTTGTCTTCTATTGAATTGTTTATTGACATGAATTGTTTCAGAAATGGAAGTTATATTTTGTAACATGTTGGACTTCATTCATATAAAACCTTTATACTAGTATTACTCACTGGGCTTCAACTCACCCCTCTCCCTTATATATATGTAGGTGAGCAAGCGAAACATCAAGTTGAAGGCCACCCCGATGTCTACCCCTTTGAAGCCGTTTTGGAAAGTGCCTCTGTAAAGGGGCATGCTTGGAATCGAGAGGAGTCAAGCTTTGTAAACCCTCTTTTGTTTTGCTTTTGTTTTGTTTTATTTTTATTTTTATTTTTATTTTTTGATATTTTGGACTTGTGTGGATGATGTTTTGTGAGGAGTTTAACTTTGGGCTATTGTATATAAGTTCTATGGAGTTAAAGTATTTAATATTTATAATTTTTGGCATGTATACACTGTTCAATGGTCTATTGTTATATTATACTATTGCTTCCACTAAGCCCCATTCTTATATTATGATTGATTTGTTATTGAGGCAGAAGGTAATCTAGGATTACTGGCCGATCATGACTTAAACCTATAGGGGCGGGCTTGAGTCGTGACAGAGTGGTATCAAAGCACGAGCTATACCTCACTCACTAGTCCATTGAGCAATAAGGTGTCTAAAAAAGGCTTGAGGATTGCATTCATTTAAATTTGAATATCGGAATGAGGTAACTTTTCAAAATGTGTACATGTAAATGTGTGCACATGATGTATTTGTAATAATACAAGTTTCATATAGATAATGGTAAGAAGATGGGGGGATGAATTGGAGGAGTCTACCTCCAACCGACTTGACCGGATGGAAAGAATAATGCGCAATATGGCTGAAAGCCTAAGGCAATAACAACAATGGCAACAACAACAACCACCGCCTCCACTTCCAATGGCCGTAACACCAGAACAGGACCACCAAACAGAGGATTGAACCATTACTCTCACTAAGGAATTTAAAAAGATGAAGTCACCTTTGTTTCATGGGGGAGTCGATCCATTAAAGGCAGAGGCCTGGGTGTTGGGAATTAAGAAATTGTTTGAAGTGTTCCCATGTATAGAGACACAAAAAGTTCTATTGGCGACCTTTACCTTAGAAAATGAGACAAGAAGGTGGTGGATATTAGTGCGAGATACCAACAAGGAGATCAGTTGGGCTCAGTTTTTAGAAATCTTCTACGAGAAATACTTCCTACAATGTGTTCGAGATAGGAGCGTAACAAAATTTGAGCAGCTAAAATAAGGAAATAAGTTAGTGGCGAAATATAAAGTCCAGTTTACTGAACTAGCATGGTTTGCACCGCATATGGTTGACACAAACTACAAAAAAGCCAAAAAAATTTGAAGGAGGTCTTCGTGATTCCATCCTTGATAGGATCAATGTTTTGAAGTTGCCTAAATATGTTGATGTGTTGGACAGGGCTCTTATGTCAGAGGCAAACCTGGCTGTTCGTAACCGGAATTTCAAATGGAAAGGAACGAGCCAAAATTTCAGTAAGGGAGCAATGTCATCAATGAGCAAGAAATCGAAATCTAGTAACTCAGGTTCAAATTAAAGTGGCAACTCAGAACGTAATTGTGCTATATGTGGAAAGAAGCATCGGGGTGCTTGTTATCGTACTATAGGAGCTTGCTATTAGTGTTGGAAAATTGGTCACATGGCAACAGATTATACATAACCGCGACGGAATGGTAACTGAGGTGCTACAAGTTCGACTTGGTCACTCCCAGCAACGTGACCAAATGCAACACTAGCTACAACACGAAATGATGTAAGGAAAGAAAGAGTGTTTGCACTTATTCCAAGGGATACACAAAACACATAGGTTACAGTTTTAGGTGCACTTTCTGTTTATAGCCAAGCTACATATGATTTGATTGATTTGGGTTCCACTCATTCTTTCGTTTCTATGATATTTGCTGATAAATTGAATGGACCTATGGAATCCCTAAGATACATATTATGTGTTGCATCACCAACACGGGGAAATGCCACCTTATATACTGATTTGTTACCCCTTGCTATGAGACATTTTGATGTAATTTTGGATATGGAATGGCTATCTAAATATTATGCAACTATTGCTTATTCATCTAAGCGAGTGATATTTCAACCTCTAGGTCAGGATGAATTTTATTTTGAGGGTAAGGGTGTAATTCCTCCACCATATTTAATATCTGCAATGAAAGCCCGTAAACTGATTAGTAAGAGATTTCAGGGGAACTTGTGCAGTGTGATAAATGATCAAACCATGAACATCACGTTGGATAGTATTTCTGTAGTAAGGGATTTCCCTGATGTGTTTCCGAAAGAGTTACCAGGACAACTAATTGATAGAGAAATTGAATTTCTAATTGATGTAGTGCCGGGTACTCAACCTATATCCAAAACTCCATATCATATGTCTACTATTGAAATAAAAGAATTGAAAGTTCAGCTGCAAGAATTACTCAATAAGGGGTTTATTCAACCAAGTACATCGCTATGGGGTGCACCTGTATTGTTATGAAGAAGAAATATGGCACACTCCGATTGTGTATTGATTACTAGGAACTCAACAAGGTAACTATCAAAAATAAATATCCTTTGCCTCAGATTGATGATTTGTTTGACTAGTTACAGGGGACTCAGGTATTTTCAAAGATTGATTTGAGGTCAGGATATCATCAGTTGAAGGTTAAAGTTGAAGATATTGAGAAAACTGTCTTTCGAACCAGGTATGGACACTATGAATTCTTAGTCACGCCTTTTGGAGTTATTAATGCACCAGTAGCATTTATGGACTTAATGAATAGAGCCTTTAAACCTTTCTTAAATGATTTTGTTGTTGTATTTATTGACAACATTTTGATATATTCAAAAAGTAAAGATGGCCATGAATAACACTTGAGAATAATTTTACAGACACTTAGAGGGAAACAATTGTATGGGAAACTTAAAAAGTGTGAATTATGGTTAAATGAGATTGTATTTCTGGGGCATGTTATTAACAGAGATGGTATTTCAGTTAACCCGCAGAAAATTGAAGCAATTATAGATTGGCCTACTCCGACTAACATAACAGAGGTTAGAAGTTTTATGGGATTGACAGGTTACTATCAAAGATTTGTCAAAGATTGATGTGCCGTTAACACAATTGACCTGAAAGGAGAACCATTTGTGTGGACAAACCAAAGGGAATCTACATTCCAAGAGTTGAAAGCAAGGCTGACTAAGGCTCCATATCTTACTTTACTATCAGGTACCAAGGGATTTGTAATTTTTAGTGATGCTTGTTACAGAGGGTTACGTTGTGTTTTAATGCAGAATGGCAAAGTGATTGCTTATGCATCCTGATAGTTGAAACCACAAGAAAAGAACCACCTGACACATAATCTAGAACTTTCCGCTATTGTCTTTGCATTGAAAATATGGTGCCACTATCTGTATGGGTCAAAATGTGAAGTACACATAGATCACAAGTGTTTGAAGTATTTCTTTACCTAGAAAGAGTTGAATACGCGACAAAGGAGATAGGTTAAATTGATCAAAGATTATGACCTGCAAATCCATTATCACCCAAGTAAGGCTAATACTGTAGCTGATGCACTTAGTAGAAAGAATGTGAGGAATTTAGCTTGTTTGCTTACAGATCGAAAAGAGCTTCTTCACGAATTTAAAAAGCTTTAATTGGAAGTGGTACCTTATGAGCATGACTATCTATTAGCTACAATTTCAGCACAACCAACAATCATAGAAGAGATTCAACAAAACCAAGTGAATGATAATTTCTTTAAGAAGATTTGTGATGAGTTTGAAACCAAGCCTAGACCGGGATTTTCGATTGAGAATCAAGTATTGAAATTTCAGGGAAGGCTTTGTGTACCTAATGATGCAGAATTGAAATTGAAAATTCTAGAAGAAGCACACAAGTCAATGTTCGCTATGTATCTAGGAAATACCAAAATGTATCATAATTTGAAGCAAGCATACTGGTGGCCAAACATGAAGAAAGAAATTGCCGACTACAACTCCAAATGTCTCCATTGTCAACAAGTAAAAACTAAGCACCATAAACCAGTAGGCCTACTTCAATCCCTTCATATTCTAGAATGAAAGTGAGAGCATATAACCATGGACGTCGCTGTTGGTCTACCTCGAACGTGTAGAGGTATGAATGCTAGTTGGGTTATAGTAGATAGATTGACAAAGTCTGCTCACTTCCTTGTGAAAATTTCTTTCAATGCATATAGACTTGCTACAATCTATATTGATGAAATTATTCGATTACATGGAGTTCTAGTGTCTATAGTTTTGGATAGGGATCCTAAATTCGTTTTTAGATTTTGAAAAAGTTTGCAGCAGGCAATGGGCACAGAATTGAGATTCAGCATCGCCTTTCATCTGCAAACCGATGGACAGACTGAAAGGACTATTCAAACGCTAGAAGATATGCTTCGTATGTGTGTTCTTGAATTTCAAGGCAGTTGGGAAACTTACTTGCCATTGGCAGAATTTGCATATAACAACAGTTTCCATGCTAGTATTGGCATGGCACCATATGAGGCATTAGAAGAAAATGTAGATTTTGTTGGACGGAGGTTCGTGATAGAGCATTATATGGGTCTAAACTTGTGCAGGAAACAACCGAGAAGATAAAGATCACCCAACGAGGCTCAAGACTACCCAGAGCCGACAGAAAAGCTATGCTGATCAAAGAAGAAGGGATTTAGAATATGAAGTGGGAGAGCATGTGTTCATTAGAGTAATACCAATGAAAAGGAAAACAAGGTTTGGCATAAAAGGGAAGTTGACTCCGCATTACATTGGGCCATTTTAGATTTTAGACAGACTTGGTCCTGTTGCTTATCGTATTGCTTTACCACCAGGGATTGAACAAATGCATAATGTGTTTCACGTGTCAATGCTCTATCGTTATCTTAGAGATCCGTTTCATGTCATTGTTACCATCGAATAGCTGTAGATGAAAATATGAAATACAAATAATGGCCAGTACAGATCATTAATTGACAAGTAAAACAACTAAGAAACAAGTCCATTCCAATGGTGAAAGTGGAGTGGAGAGAACATTATAGGAAAGAGGCTGCATGGGAAAAAGGGGAAGAAATGCAACAACGGTACCCATATTTCTTTCCGAATGGAGGTAACTCAAGTTTGGAGGACCAAACTTCGTAAGAGGGGAAAGCTTGCGATGACCCCAACCTCCGTATTATTTTTACATATTATTTCATTTGGCTTAATTTACATAATTATGTGTTTATTTGATACTTATGTGTTTATTTGTGAATTATCTGTTTAATTGTTGACTTAGAATTCAAAATTGAAGGCTCAAACGGATTTAGAAACCAAAATTGATTAATTCAATAGGCTAGGAGGAATATTTAAAATCATATGGTAAGTTTGATTAAAATTTGATTCGAATCAAAATAATTAGAATAAAATAATCATACTTAATTAGACTTAAGCCCAATTGATTAGTCTTAATCATATGTAATTAGTGAGGCCTTAATCAACTTATATATATGTGTTAAACACTTAAGACTTCATTTTAACAAACTTTTGAGCTAAAATTTGAGAGAGAAAAAGAGAGTTCGACATTGTAGACAGAGAAAAGAAGAATTCAAGAGAATTAAGGGGAGATTAAAGAGATTAATCTTAACTAAGGCCAAAATCAAGCTCTAGGTATGATCTGTACCCATAATTCTTGAAGATAATTCATGTAGGAAGATGAATTCACCAAGTTGTAGGATCATTTGCATGTATTTGAAAGGAATGAGCATGAATCATCATGAATGTAATGAGTTTGAGTGAATTGTGTACATGCATGCATAATTTTTCACTTTTGAACTTGGTTTTCTACAAATTCATACATGCATGGGACTTACATGAGTTATTTCTTAAGGTCCTTCTTGGTTTTGCACTCAACACCTAATATAAACATGTTTTGCAGAGAAAAGAGTTGGATTTGCTAAATGCATGGTAAGAACATGATGTTTCGAGCATTGTTTTGAAGAATTGAAAGAGAATTTGAGATCATGGTTTCATAATTTCCAAAGATTCATGTTTTATAAAGTGTTTCCAAGCTTTTGAGACTAACCATGCAAGCTTTAAACTTGAAATTAGGGTTTTTGAACTTCAAACACAAAACTGGAAAACCTAGAATTCATCTAATTCGCTTAAGCGAAGAATCCTCAGCTCGAGCGAACATCAAAGGCATCCAGTATTTTTTACAGACATTTGACCGTTGGCTTGAGCGACTAAGTGTGTGCTCGAGTGAACCCACTTTTGTTCAGCACCTGGCTAGAGCGACCATCGAGCGTAAAATTTTAGCATCCAGTAATTTGGCAGACAGGCCACACCACCAAGTGTGCGCTCAAGTGAAAACCCTATTTTCAGTAAAATTTAATCAACACTTATAAGTTAATATTTGCATCCTCGTGCCCTTGTAGGCATTCTTTTGTATCATTTGGACATCCTTAATCATGAGATAAGCTAGAAGCACACATAAGAGAATCAAATTAAGATACATTACTTATTTCAAACATGTGTTCAATGTGCATTGTGTTATGTGTATTGTGTAGGTAGAAGTCCAAGGCCTAGTATCGATTTAACCCACTGTGAGTAATATCTTTATGAAGCTATGTTCGAAACATATTTTGGAATTTGTTCAAGATTGGTATTGTGAATTCTATTTTGATATCTATGAATGAATGTTTCATTTCAAATTATTGAGTGTAAATGAAACACTTATGCAAAGTAAAAGCAATATTTTAAACAAACCGACAAGTCACAGCAGTCCACACATTTCAACAGAAAGGATGCAAAAAAATTATGTAATCCTAACTACGTACCGCGTAGAAAAGACTGAAAGCGATTGTCGGACACACCCGAGGTCTCAAAAAGATTCTGACGCGTTGCACGCGAAAGGAAAATGAGTGGTATAAGCATTGGAATACATTCCAAATGTTTTTAACCAAAGATAGCCTAGCACACCGCATGCGAGGAGAAAGACCATCAATGCCCATGGCACGCAAGATTCAATGAGATAGATACACGAAGTGAACATGTGCGATAGATACATTAAACGAACAAAGTGTGATAGATGGACAAAGCGAACGTGTGATAGATACACAAAGTGAGCATGTGTGATAGATATACAAAGCAAACGTGCGATAGATACACAAAGTGAGCATGTGTGATAGATACACAAAGCAAACGTGCGATAGATACACAAAGTGAGCATATGTGATAGATACATAAAGCGAACGTGCGATAGATACACAAAGTGAACATGTGTGATAGATACACAAAGCGAACGTGAGATAGATACACAAAGTGAGCAAAGACGTTCTCTTGCTGAGACATAAATGATCTTGTACGGAACCTCTCTGAATGAACCGTACGTATCAGCTTTGAATGAACCGTACATACAATATCATGCCTGCAAATGAAAGAAGCTTCACAGGTACAATACAATAAGAGTGCATGTTCCATGTAAAATCAACAGCATGTCCTATGCTAACTTCCAAATGCACATTCCATGCGAATATAAGGGGTGCATATTCTATGCAAGTGCGAGAAATGTAAATTCTATGCAAACGTGGCGAATGCATGTTCCATGCCATACTAAGACGCGTATTCTATGCAAAAGTGAGCGATGCATATTCTATGCGAAACAACAAAAATGCATGTTCAATGCAACATGCATACTCTATGCAATATAATCATGAATACATATTCAATAAAAAAATACACATGCTATGTAAGCGCGATGATGCATGTTCCATGCGATGATGCAAAATACATGTTCCACGCAACGACATAGAGATGCACATATTCAATACAAGCATAGTAAAGGCATGTTTTCCTCAATATCAAGATACAACCTCAAAACGAGTTGATGCGCATTCAATGTGAGAGTAAAAAGGTATATGACAAATGCCAACCTTGCAAACGTGACAAGGACATTGGAATGTAACATTTTTAAAAGTAATTTTTGAATCTTGTGATATACAAAAGGATACGAAAAGGATACATTTTGTGCATATTGAGCACCACACACTGAAAACACAATTCGGGGCAACCACGGAAGCCACTCATGCTTCAAAAGTGTACTTTCTTGTGCTTTCTTGAGGGATGAGGGAACAAATCAACAAAACAACCTCAAAGAAGAGTATGGGAGGTCCATCGGCCACCATATGGAGCCATCAGCATGCCATCGGCCACCAAATAAGTTAATCGGCCAACAATTTGGCCGGCCGGCCAACAATGTGGCCAATCGGCCAAGCATGGCAAATTCGGGGCAGTTTGGTCCATTTGCCTTGGGTCTTTAAGTATGGGGTTTGAAACCCCATTTATTCACTTTCTCAAGGCTGAAAAACATTTCTCCTCTCATTCTACACCGTTTCCCCCTTCTGATCCACGCTTTCTACGCGTTTTCAAACATTCCACAAACATTCGAATCGCAAAACCCTCATTGTTCTCTACATTTTGAACCGATTGAAAAGTGGTTTTGGTGTGTCTTTCTTGATTTCTATCATTTGGGGTTTGTTTCCCCTGAGTCACTCTTGATTTATGTGCCCTCTTCCGAGCCTTGACCTTTTCTTCCATTTTTCACCCCTCGGAGTTGACTTTTTGTTGACTTTTGGCATTCTCGCCCATTTTCCACATCTTCGACCATTTTCTCATTCTTCTTGAGATGGCGGATGACATTCCACATGATGGGGCTCCTCCAAGGATGGAGATGGATCCCGAGTTTGAGCCTTTGCCGCTCAGCATTCGACCCTTCGATCCAGCATCTTATGACCCTGATGTACACGTGTTGCCTCCCGACGGTAGCCACCAGTTCAGGAGATTTGTGCGAGGTGCACCAAAGGACCTCCTGCTACGCGAGCCGGAGTTGCACTTATCCTATGGCGCCGCTGAGGTATACTCTTCCTCTTTACTTTTTGCAATGTAGGTCGTATGTCTTGGATATCTCATACTACTTTTTATCTGATCATCCCAAACATACTTGTACGCCACATGCCTTGTTTATTCTGAGCACATTCACACACTGTACCTCTATCAATTCTGAACACATGCATACACTGTATTACTGACACTGCCTTGCATCTTATCTTGGACACAGGGAGATTCTTATGCCTTCCGGGGCTATGGGAACACCATTGCTCGAGACTGGTGCATGGAGCTGCCCGATGCTGTTCGACACATCATCGATGAGGCTGGTTTTGGTGCATTCTGTATGGGACTCTCGTGCCTTACTGCGAGTCGGCCTCTTCTAGGCACTTTGGTGGAGAGGTGGTGGGATTCCACCGATTCCTTCCATCTCTCTACAGTAGGGGAGATGACGATAACTCCCTTCGACTTCTCCATGCACACCGGCATAGGAGTAGAGGGTGATCCGATCCCTTACGACACTGATATGGAGGAGTAGGACGCTGCTCAAATCTTTTTGCTAGGGATGGTGCGATATTCATGGTTTGCCGACCACTTCAGGAGAGAGACGTCGACGACCCACGAGGAGACCGAGCACTACGCCCGGGGATTTCTCATGTTCTTGCTTGGCACCACTCTTTTCACCGATCGGGCGAACACCATTGGCCTCTACCTCTTGAGTGCACTAGTGGACCTGTCTAGCGTCTGACTCTATGACTGGGGCGGCACAGGCTTCGCCACCTTGTATAGATACATGAGTTATTCTTCCTGCCGGAGTGGGCACCTACTAGGAGCCTATTGGAGAGCCTGGGAGGTACATCTTTCCCTTCTACTTTACAGTCTTGCTTTACATTATCTGTACACCACACACACTGCATAACACGCAATCTGCTTTACACCAGTTGTACACTGCACATCATTCTCTGATTTCTGCTTTAGCTGTATACTGCTTTACTGATAAACATACTCATTATTACCCTTTTACATTCTATAGTTGTGGGTATATGCCTACTTCCCGAGGCTTGCCCCAGAGCCGGAGGTAGAGACGCCTCCCATGGTCCCATATTCACATAGGTATGATGCGAGGTGTGAGCGGAGGCCCCGAGAGTCTTTCTCATTCTTCTGCCGATACTTCGACACTGTAGCCGCAGCGGAGGTATTTCAAACCTTACAGTTTCTGTGAGCTTTGCTTCATATTGCACTTTCAATAGCAGCTAACAACCTGTATACCCGTCGTTTGCAAATCACTTGGCAGCCCTGGGCAGTGTTGCCTGACGCGGTTAGGGATCAATTTGCTGGCGCTCGGGAGGCCTCACGCTTCCGGATATTGTTCGAGGGCCCGGTCTGTCAGGCGTGGTACTTGAGAGAGCGCTTCTTGCGACAGAGCCTCGGCTTGCCTGAGCAGATAGTCTCGATGCCACCCCCCACCTACATGAGGATTACAGAGAGGTACACTGAGTAGGAGATGATCGACTTCACCAGAGGCTGGGATGCCGACTTCTTCAGGCTCGACGGCGACTATACCGTCTTTATCCAGACATATCTCATGCCGCCTCTAGCCAGTGTTCGCCGAGACGAGAGAGACAGACCTGTAGCTGCAGCAGGGTGAGTGAGAGGATCCAGGGTGACTCAGGCCCTTGATAGGAGAGGTTCCTAGATGAGACAGAGGGCGGGGTGGCCAGACCTGCCCACTACTATGACATGCCGAGGACGTGCTGGAGGGCTTATCAGATTCCCATCACTCTTGCTCTAGTTGATCATGAGCTCGTCGGAGTTCGAGGCCCGACCCCGATATGTACCATACTTTGCATTCTGCACTTTCATTTCATTTCAGCTTATGCTTCACAAATTACTAATCATCTCAACACCTTTGCAGGCTTCCATAGAGTACACTGGGCAGGCTCTAGAGTTGTCGGCTTCTCTGATGGGGATGGTGCAAACGAGCATGGATTTGCTCAGCATTTACGGTATTCTGGTAGGTTGTTTCAACCTCCGTTCCAAAGCCCTCTATAATCTGCTCTATACTGATCTGATGCATCACATTATCAATACTGTATTTGATAGACCACACTCATATACCGCTCACGACACCGATACACTGTATCCCATATACTGGCCACGGCCTTCATACACTGCAATCATTCACCTCTCACGGCGCTCATATACTGCTCACAGCATTCATACACTGTAATCATGTACTGTTCACGGCATTCATACACTACATTTGATACCATACTCAGCTTCGCATATCATAATTCATGCATTTGCCAAATTGTTCTTTTCAGGTCCCATTCCAGATGCCAGTCACAGCGGGTGCCCCAGTGGGACCTTCAGTGCCTCCCCGAGCAGCAGGGAGAGAGAGAGGAGGGACGTCGGCGCACAGCCAAAGCAAAGTTAGGCGTACTCACGCCGGGAGTAGTTCTCGGGAGCCTGCCCTAGATGATGATGAGTCTGACGAGGAGCCGGCGAGCCCACAGTCAGCGTCGTCTCAGGGCGGAGATGAAGCTGGAGATGGCTCCGCGGAGGGGAGCAGAGATGGTTCTGGTGTCGACTCCGGCTCGATGCAAACGACGGCGCTGCTGGTGACAGCTCCGAGGCCATGCCCAGGAAGAGGGTGAGGACGGCCTCTCGATCTTGAGGTGGCCGGGGATGATTCAGATGCTTTTGCTTTTTTGCTTTATTTCACTTTTTTTTTTGCTAGTAGTTTTTGCACATTGTACAGCCTTAGGCAGTTTTGTTTTTCTTTAAAACTTATACTCTTTTGCAAAAGAAACCATGATGGAATGAAAACATCTTTTGTTTAAAAAGTGTTACATTTTGCATTCAAAGCATCGCATGGCATGAAAATGAGATTGAACTTTGTTGAAAACTGTATATGATGCATTGTCTTAATCAGGTGGTGAACCAACCAACAACTGAGAGAACAAAACAACTCGATAAACAAAACTAAGACTTGACATGCTAATCAAATGTGAATACAACTCAACTAACAAGACAAGAACTTAATAATCAGCGTAAATACAGCTCAATAAACAAGATTGCAATAACTCGATAAGCAAATAACAGCAAAAGAGACAACAAAAGGGTATTAAAAGTAAAATCAGACATAGGTTCTCAGCACTTCCAACACATGGACAACTCAAAGAGCAAAAGGAGAGGCCATCGGCCAGAGTAGAAGGCCATCGGCCACAAGAAATGACCCCCGGCCACCAACACTAGCCGATCGGCTACTAACATGGCCGGTCACCCATCATCATTGACTGGTCGGCCACAAATGTCAGGAACCTCCAGAATGCTGCCACCTGTCTTCCACTTAACACCTTATCTTCTATAAAGGTTCCAGCTTCGTGGTTTCTCCATTTCAACACTGTTTTTGCCCCAAATGGAAGCATTTCTTGCCCAAAACCTCACAAATTGGATTGCAAACTTGGATTGCTCGAAAAAGTTGAATTTCTGAAATTTCAGAATAAAGGCACTGTTCATGCTGAGCCCCACCCCGCTGCGTTTTCCATTCCTCCATGCCGCGGCTAGGTGTTGGAACCCGGTAACTCATGTTTTTAGCTTTGGCGGACAAGAGATGTGCCCCACTTTTGAAGATTTCCAAGCTTTAATGGAATCTCAGCGCGATGAAGAGATCTTGCCCCAATTCCGTTTCGGCCACATCCAAGCCTTAGGACGGATGTGTGGGCTCACTTTGCATGACGCTCGGTCTTTAATTCGCGATGGGGAGCTGGACATTCTGAGCCTGATTCGTCGGTTTTCTGATGCCGATGACCGCGGCGACCATCTTTGGCAGAGTTTTCGGCGACACGCCCTCTGCTTGTGCATGTTGTCTCATTTCTTGCTTGCCCCAAGTTCCGGAGGGTCTAGCGTCCGTTTGATTGAGGTTACCCATGGCTTAAAAGAGGGCAAGAGCTGCATTGGCATGACACTAGCTGAGACTCTGATGGGTTTGGATGCCTTTCATCACCGGGAGACAACTAGATTCGCAGGGAGTCCACTACTGCTGCAGGTAATGTTTCCCACTCTTCTCAAATGTGTGTCTCATATCACTCGGCCCTTAGGCTCTGTTTTTCTCTCAAAACCCTTTCTCTCTTTTCTCTCCACGTACACCTCTCTATTCTTTCATCTCTCTTGTTTTTCATCCCTCTCCAGATATGGCTGATGGATAAGTTGAAAGTAGTGGACTCATGCCCAGCATATTCAGCACGTGGCTATTTCTTCCGACAATGACTAGTTGATGCCCCAGACGAGGGATGGTGGTGCGAATGGATGTGCAATCTATCTGCTGTCAACATTGCTTGGCACTGCCCCTGGCTTAATCTACCTGCGATGAGCTACAACATATCTCGCCAGCCAGGCATTCAACTGATTGGCCTGACACACTGTGTCTTCTACTTCCCATTCAGATTTCGACGTCAGTTTGGACATGATCAGACTTGCCTGGAAGATGGGGTAGAGTATCCTGCTGCATTTCCAGTCTGACGCTCACATCTGGCTCGGTATGCCACAACATGGAGGACGAGAGAGCTTCTGGCCCCCGCTCCCACTTTCAGTTGCACCCTTTCTGACGAGTGCATAACTTGGCTTAATGAAGAGGCACAGACCGGGCCTACTTTGGCATCCGAGGCTTCCACGAGCTTTGGGAGGGGGCGTAGGAACACCTGACTTATCCATGCCCCGTGTTTATTTGCTTTAATCAGTACTTTCAAGTTTTCTTTATGAATGTAATAAAAAGCAACTTCAATTTGTATTCAAGAGTAGGAGAACTCTGTACTGAAATCAAAGTAATTGAAGGTTATGGGTACTGAAATTTTTTCGTTATGGTCCAAAAATGGTCTAAGTCGTAAAAAGATTGATTTGAGCAAAATCAACTTTTATTAAAACTTTTCAAAATCATTTTCGATATGGATCACAACTAGACATGCTCGAGATCTATCACTGAGATGTACAACCCCGGATCCAAGCAACTGGAAAGTTGCCCCTTGTCTGAATAACACTGCATTGGAGATCACAACCGAGCTCTTGAATATAGAGAAGACGGAGATGACCAACATGATCACATGTACAAAGTTGATTTGGAAGTGTTTATGGATGGACTTCATAATGAAGTTGCCTACGTATCCCAAAGTTGGGAATCAAGCGTTACGTAGTTCGGTTCTGGTTCACTCGTGTATTAACACTCTCCTTTTGTGCTCTAACTTTTGCCAAGGCCGCCCTTTTAGGGTTTTCAACCTTGCGAGCTCAGTTTTTATTATTTCAAATTTTTGCCTAGGTCGCCCTTTCAGGTTTTCAGCCTAGCGAGCCACTCAGGGATAGTATTTCTTCAACTTGTCCATGTTGATCGGCTGGGAGAACTCAAGGCCATTTAAATCCATCAGAATGATAGCTCCACCCGACCAGATAGACTTGATGATGTAGGGGCCAGTCCAATTGGGTCTGAACTTGCCCCTAGGGTCGTGGATGGGAGCTCAGTTGTCTTTAAGCACCAAATCCCCTTCTTTCAAATTCTTGGACTTAACTTTCTTGTTGAAAGCCCTGGCAATTCTTCGTTGATAACCCTGGACGTGATACAGTGCTTTCAGTCTTCTCTCGTCAAACAGCATGAGTTATTCGAATCTGCTCTGCTGCCAATCTGCCTCAGCAATCTGGCACCCAACCATTACCCGCAATGACGGAACCTCAACTTCGATGGTAGAACAGCCTCCATCCCATAGACCAAGGAATACGGAGTTGCCCCAGTAGAAGTTCGAATTGAAGTTCGGTAGCCCCAACAAGCAAATGGCAGCTTATCTGGCCAGTCCCTGTAGGTTTCCACCATCTTCTACAGAATGTGTTTGATGTTCTTGTTGGTGGCCTCAACAGCTACGTTGGTTTGCGGCCGATATGTAGATGACCTATGAAAAGTCACGTTGTATTTCTCCAACAAGTCGATCACCTCCTTCTTGAAGTGGGAACCATTATCCGAAATAATCTCATTCGGGACTCCATAGCGACAGATGATGTTGTTCCTGATGAACTTAGCAACATGCGACGCCTTGAACACTGCGTAAGATTGGGCCTCAACCCACTTCGTGAAGTAGTCTATCGCTACCAGAATGTACTTATGCCCTTTCGACCCCTTCGGAGTAACTGCCCCAATCACATCAATCCCCTAAACTGAAAATGGCCATGGCGAAGTCATGTTGTACAGCTTCGACGGCAGAATGTTCATGCGGTTTGCATGAATCTGGCATTTGTGGCATCGCCGAACAAAGCCAATACAATCCTCCTCCATGGTTGACCAGTAATAACCCTGTCTAAGGATCTTTCGGGCTAGCATCACCCCGCTCATGTGCGCTCCGCACTCTCCTCCATGGATGGCCTCCATCAGGCTCTTCGACTCTTCTTCATCCACACATAACTTGTGCATTCCCATATGACCCCGTTTATTGAACTAAACAGCCATTCTTCGAATCGCCCTCTTATCTTTGGCATTGGCCCCTGGTGGATATGCCTCATTTTCCAAGAAGTTCCAGATGTCGTAATACCGGGGGTTTTGATCTTGTACCTCATCTATGGCAGCAATCAGCTCATAGGCCGGCACAAATTTCTGTTCAATGATGATTGGACGCATTCGGACTCCAAAAGGGATGTCTATCATAGAAGATAGAGTTGCCAATGAATCAGGGAACCTGTTGTTCTCTCTTAACAGATGAGCGAAGTTCAGTTTTTCAAACCGAGGAATCAGAACGTCCAAGGTATGGTAATAGATCTTCATCTTTTCTTTTTTGACTTTCCAATCTCCATTAGCTTGAGATACAACAAGGTTCGAGTCCCCGATGACATCCAACCATTTTGCCCCTAGTTCCAGGGCGGCTTCCAGTCCAGCAATACATGCCTCATACTCTGCTTCGTTGTTCGATACTTTGAACCGGAGCTTGAAGGCTAAGGGTATGTGGGAATTGTCGGGTGCTATCAGCAACACCCCTATCCCATACCCGTACTAGTTTGACGCTCCGTCAAAGTACATAGTCCAAGTTTCTTCTTCAACATGCAGAATGGCCTCATCTGGGAACATATATTCTACTGCTTCATCTCCTTCCACTGGGTGATCGGCTAGGAACTTCGCTACCGTTCTCCCTTCTACAGACTTGCGCGACCTGTACTTCAGATCATATTCAGAAAGAAGTAGCAACCAACGAGCTAGCCTACCTGTAAGTGCTGGTTTGTTAGAGAGATACTTGATGGGATCTAATCTCGATACCAGTATTACAGAGTGAGCTAATAGGTAGTGCCTCAACTTCCTGGTAGCCCATACCAAGGCCAGACAAGCCTTTTCCAGTGGCATGTAGCGGGTCTCGTATTCCAGCATTTTCTTGCTCAGGTAGTAGATAGCCTTCTCCACTTTGTCCTCAGACTCCTGTGCAAGCATGCAGCCCATTGTTGTTTCGGTTACTGATAGATACAATATTAACGGTTTCCCCGGCTCCGGCGGTGACAACACAAGTGGATTCTGTAAATATTGCTTGATCTGCTCGAAAGCTACTTGGCATCGGTCATCCCATTGGAACTTCTTTCCTTTCTTCAGGAGACCAAACAGTGGTTCACAAGTCAAGGTTAATTTTGCAATAAACAGTCTTATGAATTGCACTTTACCCATAAAGCCTCGCACCTCCTTTTCAGTCCTCGGTGGTGGCATTTCTAAGATGGCCTTAATTTTGAAAGGAACGACCTTAGTACCCCTTTCTGTGATCAAGAACCCCAGCATTTTCCCTGCTGCAACATCGAAAGTACATTTCTGAGGATTCAACTGCAACCGATACTCTCTGATCCGTTGGAAAATTTTCTTCAAGGTGGTGTAGTGGCCCTCTCTTTCCTTGGACTTAACAATCATGTCGTCCACGTACACCTCAACCTCATTGTGGACCATATCATGCAGGATCGTAGTCGCAGCTTGTTGATATGTAGCCCCAGCATTCTTCAATCCAAACGGCATTACCCTATAGCAGTAGGTCCCCTACGGGGTAGTGAAAGCAGTCTTCTCCCTGTCTTCGGGTGCCATCAAAATCTGATTGTAGCCTGAAAACCCATCCATGAATGAGAGCAGTGTATGCCCAGCAGTAAAGTCCACTAATTCGTCGATATGCGGCAGAGGAAAGTCGTCCTTCGGACTAGCTTTGTTCAGATCTCTGAAATCTACACATACCCGAATTCTGCCGTCTTTCTTCGGCACCGGAACTATATTGGCCAGCCAAGTTGGATACTCAGATACTAACAGGAACCCTGCATCGATCTGCTTGGTGACCTCCTCTTTGATTTTCAGGGCCCAGTCTGGGCGGATCCTTCGGAGCTTCTGCTTAATAGGTCGGGGCTCTAGGTCAAGAGGGATCCGGTGCTGTACAATCTCAGGATCGATTCCAGGCATGTGTTTGTAGGACCACGCAAAAACATCTTTTAAATCTTTTAATAAAGCGACTAAGCGCTCGCGTTCCTCAGAAGACAACGTAGACCCGATCTGGACCAGCCACGGATCCTTCTCAGTACCAACGTTAATTGAGGTGATTTCATCAACCAAAGGTTTTACAAACCTCTCCTGCTTTTGATCAATCAAACGTTTCAAAACCGGAGGAATTTCTTCCTCGTCGTTTTCATCAAAATTTTGAAAATCCTAATTATTGCAATAAACCAAAGGCACAGAAAAGTACTCAGAAGCCACAGTTGTACAATTCTCATTAACAACATCCAGTCCGTCTGATCCTTCGATTACAACAAACTCAAAGGAAAAAGAAAAAAACGACCTGGATAGGATAGTGGCATCCGGGTTATCACCCCCAGGAATACCTCAGATGAACTGGAATCTGATTTTGACTCCACAGACTCTGTGGAATTAGATTTCGGTTCACTACCTGATCCAGAACTGTTCGATAAAAAGCCCTCCTCATATTGCCAGACGAGGGAGGGTGCGATGGATGCGTCGAGAATGCTAGAAAATGGGCCCACAGCCACTTGATCCCCGATCATGGAAACTGAGAAGTTATCCCCCAAGCACTCCAGTACGATCTGAGGATCAGAGAGAAGACAAGCCAGCGCTACCCCCATCTCAATTTTTGTGCTCTCAGAATCTTTCTCCTTGCACTGCTCAGCCTCAGCTGGTGGGTCTATCTGCTCTTCGACAACTTCATCCCCTGACAACTGAAGGTCAAAAAAGATTTCGAAGCCGGGCAAGCACCGCTTCTCTGAATTCAACTAGGGCTCTGGAAAGTCGCAAAACGGGAAGTCTTCCCCCTCCCAGACGAAGCGTCCGTTCAGGGTCCCCTGGATTGGTCTGTGCACCAATTCATAGTGTTTCCCGGCTTGCTTTGCCTTGGCTCTTCTGACCATTTCTCTTCATTTCCTCGCCCAATCCTCTTTGGTAGGCAAATAACCTAGGCCAAAGGTATATGGGTTGTGCGGCACTTTGGCCGATGCTACGACGCCCTTCCGGCCACTTCATCCTAATCCCATTCTGGGCATGTGTTGAAGCTTGTTCATGAGATAGACGGAGTGTGCACTAACGTAGAGTCCCTCATCAACAGCTAGCATATCCTGTACAATCCGAGCCTCAGCTAGGGTGAATCCTGACAGAAATACATCCTCTGTGCAATGCTCAATCTCTAGAACTGGTGTAGAAACCTCTGGCGGCGGGTGTATTGAGGAATTTCCAAAAACAATTGCCACCCCTTTCCCGTGGGGGGGGTATTCAGCATCTGGTGTTAGGTGGAAGAGACAGCCTTCACTTGGTGCAGCCACGGCCGCCCAAGGAGTAGATTGAAGGTGGCTTGGAACGTCCAAGACATGGAACTCAATGTCCTGTTGCCCCAGGCCAACCTGAGTCTTAATCTGTACGGTTCCCATCACCTCCCGGCTGGTATTATCATAGGCCTGTATTACCTGGGCTGTAGGTACAAAATCTATGGGCTTTAACCTGATAGCATACGCTGTTCTTCACGACATACATTGATTACAAATCCTGTGTCGACCAGGACCACCGATATCCATTTCTCTCTACACTCCACAGAGATATAGAGCGGCGTGTTATGATCAGGGCCCTCAGGCGGTAGTTCTTTGTCGGTAAAGGTCAAGGTTGGGGAAGCTCCTCCCGGGAAAACCAGCCCTACCAACTGCTCATGAGTTGTATCAATTGAAAGCTTGGCCCTATCCATGGCTGTAAGGACGGCTTGTCTGTGAACCCTCGAGGCTATAAGCAGTCCCCAGACGGAGATGTCTGCTTGAATCTTCTTAAGCTATTTTAGTACAGCCTCCCCCTCTAGCAGCTTTTCTTTCTGCCTCTCTGCTTCTTTGTCCTTCCCAGACTCCTCCGGCTGGTCCAAGTGCGGGGGCTTGAAGTACCACCCACTTCGGGTCATATGGTCGACCTCGTTAATGTACCAGGTGTCATCTGGTTGGTTCTGCCCCCAGTCTTCATTGGTATGGGCAAGACGTAAGTCGTCGTCTTCCCACCGCATCCCATTGGCAACCGACAAATAGCTGTCCGGTTCCGCTGCAGCTGTTCTTGTGCTCACAGCACATTCCGTCCCCGCAGGGGCCTTAGCTTTTCTAGCCCTGTCTTCATCCTTGATTCTCTCTTGTTCAAAATGCCTCAGCGTATCTTCCTGCTTTGTGTCCGCTGCACACAAACTGCCTAAGTCCTGAGCAAAATTCTTCGCACTGGTGCTCTCCGGTGATTCCTCCTGATTCTCAACCATTTCGGCCACTGCAGATGTTCCCATCTCTGACTGACCCTGTTCTGATTGAGATACCTCAACAACATCTGGCTCGTCACTGAGCCACTCTGTGGCATCTGTTGCTCCGTTCGCATCATACCAACCAAGCTGCACATTCCCCAAGTCCTGCTCATCAAAGAACTGTAGGTTACTGATATCTTTCTCAAGATTAGCTAGATCATCCAAGCCATGACTCAGACCGTCTTCCCAGACAACATGTACCTCTGCCCTAATTGGCAATTCTACCATTGGCTTAGTATGGTCTATTGACACAATATAACCGCACGGGTTGTATGCTTCCTTAGTAAAGCTTCCAGACCTATCAGGTGCCGAACCAACATTCCCATTCTCCTCCAAGATAACCCCAGCTTTGACTTTGACAGTCACCACCACTGGCTTGGGTAGGGTTAGGGAAGTGTTCGTCATGCACAAGTCCGTGCTATCTGGGATGAACACCTCAGGCTTAGGCAGGTGGGTGGGAGTGATGTATATGCTAGGGTCATATGGGATGGCCATGGTTTGAATCAGGTTTATCTGCTTGGGTGGAGGAGGGGGGTTGTTATGTGGTGGAAGGGGGTTTGTGGTGATGTTTGGTTTGTCAGGAGGTACAATCACCTTGTTGTCAATGAGATACCGGATCTCATGATGCAGTCTGAAGCAAAAGTCGGTGTCGTGACCCTGCTGTTGATAGAATGCACAGTATTTAGTCTGGTCATGCTTTGGAGGGAGAGGATCGGGTAAAGGCCGTTGTTCTAACGGTTTGAGATGTCCTTTCTTGAGTAGGACCCCCAGAGCTTTAGACAAAGGCATATACAGTGGGATGAAAACCCTTTTGCCTCGGGGTGGATAGTTTGCTGGTTAAGAGGTGGTTCTGGATGTACCAGTGAAAGGTGTGGCTGTTTTTGGGGTGGTAGTGGTGACCATGCCCACATTAGAAGTTCTTGTGGTTGCACTACTACTGGTAGCTGCATTCGAACCGCGGGTAAATGCCCTCTTGGGCTGCTCTCTCTCGTGGTTAATCAGACCTTGCTTCATAGCATCTTCAATTTGTACCCCAATCTCGTGTAAGTTTGCAAAGGTGGGGAGGGGTAAGACGATCATTTTCTGTATCAGCTTGGGTTGGAGGTTGTGCACAACCATTCTTATCCGATCCTTCTCGAGTGGCCGATTTGTCATCATGGAGGCCTTGGCCCTCCATCGAGTGACAAAGTCAGAAAAGCCCTCTTTCGACTCTTGCCTGGTCGCCTCGAGATCACGAGTCGTGACCTCGATCTGGGTGTTGTATGAATATTGGGCGACGAAGGTCTCGGCCATCTCCTCCCAACTCCTCTTTACTGAGTCCTTCAGTTTGGCATACCATATGGCCGCAATACCCGACAGGGTTCGACCGAAGAGTGAAAGCTTTTGCAATCTGGAGAGGCCCATTGGCCGTAGGATATCCGAGAACAACCGCAGATGTACCATAGGATCTCGAGAACTGTCAAAACGATCTATGTACGGCATTTTGAACCTGTCCGGTAATGTCATCGCCGAATCAATGTATCCATCTTCTATATCCGGGATAGAGTTAACGCCTTGAGCCCTCTTGAACAGCTTTTCCAGCCTGCTCACCTTCAGAGCGGTGGGGTCAACCTCAAATTCGAACGACATGTCCATTGGATTAGCTGGTCCTTTAGACAACTGTGGTAGGATTGGAGGTGGGACTGGCCCCGTTGGCACGTCCGTATTCTCCTGGACGTTTGCAGTTTCCCCTAGTGTGGAAGTCTAGGTGGGGGTGGGGGTGGATACGAAGCAGATGCTCTGGCTTGTTCTGTTTGCTGCTGTTGTTGAAGCCTGGCAATCAGTTCTGCCTGTTGAGCCACAACCTCTGCTTGACGGGCGGTGACCTCTGCCTGGCAGGCAGCATCCCGCTGCATGGCTTGCATGGTCTCTTGGAGCTGACGCATCATGTCCTCCATACCGGCCATAAGGTGCTGATCAGACCGAATAGGTGTGTCTCTCTCTTCGGTAGGAACGGAAACCTCAGCCCGACCACACACAGGTGGGGTGGACAATGACCGCTTAACCAACGATTGTTGTACTGATACTCCCTGCCTAACTGCCCTCCATCTTGTAATCGGCGGTAATGAAAAAAACATTGTTTGTCCGTCAACTAGATCCTCAGATCGGTGAAGCCTTCTACCTCTAACCTAGAGTGCTTTGGGGGAAACTGCCTCCTCGGAAGCAATGATGCAATACTACCTGGCAAAAAGATAAATAAAGCAAAAATAAGGAAACAACAGTCAGAAAAAGGGATAGCATTCCGGCCTAAATAAAGACAACACACAGTTGACATTGTAAGCTGAACAAACTGTTCTCAAACACCGATCGCTACCCCCAAATCACTGCCTCAAATCTGATACCCCCAAAATACTGATGTCCTCAGACTGATACCCAGACTTGCAAACTGATACATGCATTCCTGTAGAGACACTCTAAAAGCACATCGCAAGCAAGTGGGAGCCAAAACACCCCTATGGAGGGGTAGGGTTTCCCTGTCCTATCTTGTCAAGAGCTAGGGTTTCACTATGCACGCATGCGGTTTCAAACAACCTATATTCGGGTAAGCAACTTGTCCTAGTTTGGAATGGTCACTATGGCTTCCGATATGCAACTAGGTCGAATGGTCGAAAAGGGTGCCTCAGTAAAAACTGAGGTTTGTGTTTCCATCATGGCAAAGCCCGTAACCGGTCAGCCTTTTGGCACGCTTTTCCAAGCAAGCCTCCGGCAAACCGTTCAGGAATAACAGATGGCAAACACTGTGACTTAAGCGCACCAATGCAAAGAAACACATAAGTGTAGATAAAACAACATATCATGATGTTCGAGTCAAGTTCTCCAAGTCCCCAGTAGAGTCTCCAGAAACTGTAGACCGGCCGAACTTCCTCTGTGCGCCCCCCTTTTTAGAGAGGGCGGATTTGGGTTCATAGATACTACAGTTCAGACTCCTGTCACGGTTCTGAATCTAATCTCACAAAGTGCAATGTAAAACTGATAAATCACCAAAGAGTCCAAATTCGAAAAATTGTTTTTAATCTAAAAAGCGCCAAACATGGACGGCTTTGCCAAATTACAGAGTCGCCACCTGTAGACGTGCCCTTGGGCCTCATGCTACAGTTCGGACTCGATTTGTTACGGTTCTTAATCTGAACCAAAGAGTCCAAATCCGGCAAATCGTTTTGAGAAAACAGATTTTTGAAAGAAGTGCCAAACATGGACTGCTTTGCCAGATACAGAGTCGCCACCTAAATATTTTTTAATGGGGGAATTTAGGAAACCCTGACTCGGTGCCAAAGGCCACGTGTCCGTCATCACCAAAGTTGCCTCGGCTCGGGAACTTGGGTACGATTGGGGAAGGTCAGCTATGAGCACCCCCTCTCGCCCGATCCGAAGATCGGCCTCTACTAACCATGATATCTGATTTTGAAAACGTTATGTGTTCTTATTCCGATTAATTAGCTAGAATTACTATGTGATGCGCACAACACAAAAGTATAGACTAGATCGCCTAATTTGGAACTAAGCATTGCATATCCGTTTGTTTGGAAAACGCTTTGAGATTTGCTACTCGCAAGTAGGCTAAAACACGGATTTCAATGAATTATCCCAATTCAAGCAATCCAACCTTCACCCACAGGCATTCAGGCAGTTTATCACATAAGCATATAGCCACATGGTAAGCATGCTGTCATGTTAACATTCACACTCATGTGAGATGCTAAAGCATAAATACTTACATTGTACTCCGAGCCAAAACAAGAACATGTTAGCAATCATGCATGATCCAAGTCCATGTTAAGTGGCTAATGCAACGCATACGAATGTCACTAGAATAGGCTCGGCTAATCTATGAATGACATGTGAAAATGCACAAGTAGCATGTATTCAAGTTAGATTTGAAATACTTATGCAGCTAGTGTGATGCGCCGAGCCCGGTGCATGCAATACTGATGAACAATGCACGCATGCATAGCATAAGGTATGCTAAAGTAAACATGTCCTAATACTAACCATCAAAGCAGGTAAGTAAAAGGGAGAAAGAAGTGGGGGTTGGAAGACATGCACACACGCACGCACACTTATTACAATTGTGCCCTCGCTCGGAGGGACCGAAAGAATAATACAGGCCACCTAATTAACTAACTCACAAGCTAATTAATTATTACAAAACCTTATGAATAACTAGCTACAACTAATTATTACACAACTTAATTAATTAACAAATTAATTATTACAAATAACAAATGCTAAGCAACTAGTAAGCAGTAAAAGGTCGCTCCAGCTCTGTTTGAAGAAGGGAGGGTATGCATGCTCGCTTCGGTTCTTCGCCTCGAAACGCCTTCCGGTTGCTCTTTAGAGGCTCTGTTTGCAGGGTGTCTTTCAGTGCTTGTTGCTGAAACTTACCAAAACACTGCAGGGGAAGTCACCAGTGGCCTGCCGGCCATGGAGGGAGATCTGCCGGCCAAGGATGGAGCACTGCCGGCCAAGGGTGGCACACTGCCGGCCATCAATGGCAGGCTGCCGGCCACTGGTGTGCTGTGACACCAAACTGCAACGAAGCACAAAATAGAGAAAATGGAGGGTTTCCCAAGGACATGTACGCACCATGGCACTCCAAATCACCTCAAAACATCAAGGGAGAGGCCTAGTCGGATCCACGACCATCAATCACGCATCCCGATGCATGATGGCCAAAGATCCAACTTGTGCAAATCAATATGAAAATGAATGCACAAATAAAGCAAGTAAAGCCTAGAACTCTATCATGAATCATCAAGAGCTTCGGCGACCGAGAATTGAGACGCGTTCCATCACTTGAAGTATGAAACGCCCCTCGTTCCTCGTGCTGGATTAATACTTAATCCAAACAATGCAACACATAAGCATGGCAAACATGCGATATGACCTAAGTGTGCAAACATGCAACTAACCCAAGCATGCAACAAGCATATAAGCATGATGTGAGGTGACAACCTTGGACAACATGACAAAATGCAACATGAACATGTGAGCATGCAAGGTATGCGAAGCTAAACAAGTATGCGACAACATACCAAATGAAACAAGCATGCGACAACATGGTAAGATGGGCTTACACCAAAGATGGACGGCTCTCAACTAGGTCCAAATCAGTAGCCAAAGTGATGGAATTGATGGCATGAAAAGCATGGAAAGGCAAGGCAAGCATGCATGCCAAATGGCTCAAGTATTAAGGCACAAAGAGGACAACTCTTAAGCACACTTAAGGAGCAACAAACATGGATATATGACAATGAGGTAAGCTCTGAAATACCATGTAAATTGATGCCAAATCAACTCAACAATGCAAGCATAGCATGTTATGATGCTCAAGCTCAAAGTAAGCAAAGGACTTAAGCCATGGCCATACAAGGCAAGCCCCAAAGGGCCAAGGGGACCTAAAACAGTCCTAGGGCAGGCCCAAACAAGACCAAAATCAAGCTCAAAGCTAGCCAACAAAGGCTAGAACACAAAGCTAAAACAAGGAGCATGCAAGGCTTTAAAGAGGCAATGCACTACACCTATGAGAACCAATCATGGCATGACTTGGACAACCAAAAACAGAGTTACATCATGGTATATTAGGACCCAAAATGCACTGAAATGATGAGCCAAAGGCTTAGGCTAAGTGGCATGCACAAAAGTCCATTTTTGAGGCATAAAGCACAAGCTATACAAAGCATTCAAGGCATGTCAAATGCAAGTGTATGACAACATTTCATGGACTGAAATAGCATGTGGAATGAGGGCAAGGCATGCAAACATCACATGTATGACATGATAGAGGCCTCAAAACCCAAGACTAGCCTAAGCATTTACACTATAGCTATACAAAGCATGAGTGATATGGCCATGGCAGCCTAAAACAGTCCAAAGACACTTCAAAATAAGCATAAAATCAAGTTTGAGCAAAGCCAAAATATGCTAGTATGATGAGTCAAAACATTATGCACAAAAGGCTAGTAAACAAGATTTGTTCTACACCTATATGGAGCATGCAAAGGATGATCAAACCAACTATGGATAGGGTCATGACATGCCAAATGATGACCAAATACATGCTGAAATGTAAACCAAACAAGCTAAAATGACATGGCATGGCATGGAGCATATGAAGCTAGTTTAGGGGATTTACACTACAAGTGCATCAAGCAAACATGGAGTAACAAAACCAACCCAAAACAGATTCATGGCATGGTAAAACATCACCAAAAATGGACTGAAATGGACTCAACAAAGACTATGCACACGTGCTACTTTGATGAGCTATGGATGGAGTTACACTATACATGCAAGATGCAAGCAAGACATGACCAAACCAGCCTTGGACAGGGCCAAGGTAGGTCCTAGAAGTCACAAAAAAAGGCCTGGACCAAGCCTCAAAAATGCATAGAGGGATGGTCCTTTGGAAGGCCAAAAATGCAAGCAAAGAGGAATACAAAGAGAGGGGACTACCCCCTCTGATTTAGGACCTCAAAACCACACCTTTACCACTGAAAATCCACTGGATTTCAGTGGTAGGAAGGCCAAACCAAGGCTAGCTCGGAGGCCTCCAAATATGGCTTAAAACAAAGCCAAACAAAGCATGCAAGGGGGCTACACACCCCAAACAGCAAAATGACCTTAACCAAACTTAAAAAGCACTTAAAAACAAGACTTTTTCAGTTATAAGCAAAGCCTAAAACAATATGCAAAGAGGTCTAAAACAAGGTGCAAGAAAGTGCAAAAATGGGGGAAATGCTCACCCTTGAAGACTCTCTTCGAAACCAGCAACTTCAGGGGGTGGAAACCAGTTTTCAGACCTCAAGAATCCCTCCCAAGAAGCTTAGTCCAATGGTGGTGGTGTATATCTATGTGTTGTAGTGTAAAAGTGCAAGAAAAATCAAGTTCAAGGCACAATTTAGCAACAATATAGAGAGAGAGGTAAGTTTTCTCCTTCAAAGCTCCAGAACCTGGTGTAAGGAAGAAGCCTCTTCCTTATATAGAGAAATGAAAAGCCAAAGCTTTGCAAGGCCTTCATCCCTCCATACACGTGTATGGAGGGGAGCAAACAAAAATCCAGCTGGCTCAAAAGATCTGGAGAAAAACCAGCTGAGATAGGGGGGGTGCCGGCCATCAGTAATGGCCGGCAGTGGCACACTGATGGCCGGCAGGGCTTTATCAGTGGCCGGCAAGGTCAAGGCCATGGCCGGCAGTGCCATGCCATAGCCGGCAGTGCACCACAGGATCCACTTTGAAAGGACCTAGTCAAGGTCCGAAAATGGGGCAGAAAGGATACAGGGTCCGGGAAGCTCGAACCGGTGACGTTCTGCCGTGATAGTCGAGTGTTGGGCGAGCAATCGAACCAGTTATTTGCTGTACCTACAAGCACAACCAAGTCTAGAGGACGGTCAAAAATGGGGTGTCTACACCACCTAAATATTTTGTTTTGGGAAATTTAGGAAACCATGACTCGTGCCAAAGGCCACGTGTCCGTCATCACCAAAGTTGCCTCGGCTCGGGAACTTGGGTACGAGAGGGGAAGGTCCTAAAATGAGCACCCCCACTCACCCGATCAAAGGATCAGCCTCTACTAAGCATGATATGTTGTTTTATAAACCTCATGTGTTCTTATTTGACTATTAGCTAACTTAATATGTGATGCGCACAACACACAAGTATAGACTAAATCGCTCGATTTGGAACAAAACATCTCATGTTTGTTTTTCGAAAATGGTTTGAAGATGCGACTCACAAGTAGGCTAAAGTGCGGATTTGCCACCAAACAAGGTGGGCTTGAAACAACATGATTTGCCACCCTCAAGTGGGCTTAAAACTCACATTTTGATGAATTGTTCCAATTCAAGTAATGAAGCCTTCATTCACAGGCATTCATGCAGTTATAGCAATTAAGCAAATAGCCTCATGGCAAGCATGCTATCATGGCAGTCACTTACACTCATGCAAGGGTACTAAAGCGAAAACACTTACAGTGTACTCCGAGCCAAAACAGAAAACTAGTTAGTAATCATGCATGATCCTAACTATGTTAAAATGCCTAATGCAACACATGCAAAATGCAACTAAATAGGCTCGGCTATCTAAGATGGCATATGAATGCAACACTTGACAACATGCTTTGAAACACGTATTCAAGTAAGTATTGAAATACAATGCAGTTTGAATGATGTGCCGAGCCCGGTGCATGCAAGACAAATGAATGATGCACGTATGCAAAGCATAAGGTATGCTAATTGAAATATGCCCTAAAACTAACCATCAAAAGCTGATAAGTAAAAGGGAGAAAGAAATGGGGTTGGAAGACATGCACACACGCACGCACCCTTATTACAACAATATGCCCTCTCGACGGAGGGTCCGAATGAAAGAGAGCTAACTAGCTACGCTAATTAAGCTAACTATTACAAACCAACTAATTAACTAACTATTCTAGCTAATTAATTACAACACAGTTGAATAACTAGCTAATCTAAGCTAATTAGTTACAAACCGAATTAATCAATTAACTAATCTAAGCTAATAAGAATATTACAAATTGAATTAAGCTAAATTAATTACAGCACATGTAATTAACTAAAACTAGCTAATAAAGCGATAAAACAGTCTTGCAGACAAAGGAAGCATGCATGCTCGGTCGCGTCCTCTCGAAAATCCACTACCTTGCCTCTAAATGCCTCTATCTGCACTCTTTTGGACTTCTGAAAATTATGCCAACTTCCAGAATGCTTCTGTCTGATCTTAAGAACACTTTGGGGGATCATCGGCCAGAGTTGGTGGCCATCGGCCACTTCTGATGGCCGGTCGGCAGCCTTTGTGGCCGGTCGGCTGGATTTGATGGCCGGTGGGCCACTGCTTCCTGCAATTTCTCCTTTTGTTGCAATAGAGCACAAACAAAGGCATGGCAGTGTATTTGCAAGGGAATGTGTGTGCAACCACACTCCTTATCATGTCTCAAGCTCAAAGGAGTGTAGTGCTCAGCTCTCAAGTTGTCAATCACGCATCTCAATACATAATGGCCAAAGAGCCAAGCTTGCACAATGTTAGTGAATGCACACATAAGACTCAAAGTGTCATCACCTTATCATGCATGATCAAGAGTGACGACGACCAAGAAACGCAACACGTTTCATCACTTCGAGTATGAAATGTGCCACATTCCTTGTGTTTGGATTAACGTCCGATCCAAACACAATGCAATGCATACAACATGCTTATCTACCAATGCTAAAATGGCATGCACAAGGCTCTATCATGTAAGCAATACATGCAAGTCATGTTAAGAGACCAAAAGCACTAAAGTAAGCAAAAAGCATAATGCTATAGACATGCAATACCAAGCACAAATGATCAAACCAACCCCGGACAGAGGTTAAACATGCCAAAATAGTGGCCTAATCATGTTAAATCTTAAGCTCAAAAGCAAGAAAAGCATGTTCATTTGATGGCTCACAAGCAAGGCACAAAGCTCAACTCTCAAAAAACACTTAAAGAGTGATTTACATGGAAGCATGGCAAAGATATAAGCTCTAAAATCATATATCAAATGATGCCATATCATACAAACAACCCAAGCAAAGCATGCTAGTAGACTCAAAACTCAAGGCTAGCAAAGCCGACTATGCCATAGCTACACAAAACAAGCGATACATGACCAAGACCACGTGGAATAGAGTTTAAGCATGCTAAACCATGGCCAAAAGCATGCTGAAATATAGCTAAAACAAGCTAGAACAATAGGCCAAAACACTAAGCATGCAAGGCTAATGAGTGAGATTGCACTACAAGTGCAAAGAGCAATTAACCAATGATCAAACAAGCCAAAAATAGAGTTATGGAAGGTCTAAAAAGTCACAAAAATATGCTTGAACAAAGCCACAAAGAAGTAGAAACACATACTCATTTGGTAGGCCATCAACACAAGCAAACAAGATACAAAGGGGGGGACCACCCCCATCTATTTTGGGTCCCAAAACACACTTTCCACCACTGAAATTCCTTTGGAATTCAGTGGTGAAAAGGCCAAACAAAGGTGATCTCAAAGGCTTTAAAAGATAGCTCAAAGCAAAGCAAAACAAGCCACAAGAGGGGGTAGACCACCCCTAACTCAAACAAGGCCTCAAACAACCATTCTTAACACTCAAAAATAGAACTTTTTGTAGTTACAAGTTAGGCCTAAAATAGCATGCAAAGAGGGCCAAACTAATGATCAAATAAAGCTTTTAAGAGGGATTAAGGCATTACCTTTGAAGCACAACAACTATAGCACCACTTTGAGCCAAAACCAGCTTTTTGATATCCAAACAAGCCTTATGAAATCTCAGCTCCAAGGTCAAGATAATTGGCTAAGGGGTTGTAGGCAAAATATGTGAAGAACACTCACTTTCAAGCAATAGAGAGAGAGAGAGAGAGAGAGAGAGAGAGTTCTAGAGAGAGAGTCAAATTTTGGCTTCTAAAACATCTGAACCTCTAATAAGGGGGAGGGACCTCCCCTTATATAGAAATGCAAGCCTCAAGCTTGTTTGACAAGCTTAGAGCTTGTTCCAATCCCTCCATACACGTGTATGGAGGATGGCCTCAATGCCCAACAGTTGGAACAGCTGGCACCAAAAATATCTGCAAAAGTAGAAAAAAACGCTTCGGCCAACACATGTGGCCGACTGGCCATCAGTGAGGCCGACCGGCTACAACTGATGGCCGATGGAAAAAAAGCTTAGCCGATGGGCATAAGGCCTGGCCGATGGGCTATAGGGCTGGCCAACAGGCCACCCTCTTCCCTGAGAAACAAAGTCGCAAGCTCTTGGTACACAACCAAGCACAAAATAGACCAGTTAAGAGGTTCGAAGGCGAGGCACTCCACCAAGACCTTTGGGTACTCAAAACGAACACGAATATGGATAATCACCGAGTGTTCAAACAATGACGTCCAAGTCTTGAGGACGGTCAAAAATGGGGTGTCTACACCTACGATCTTAGTCAGAAAACAAGTCATATTTAATAATAAAGGGCCAAAATTGCGGAAGTAGAATTTGCAAAGATTGTCCAATGAGCTGTGCATACATGGCTTAACCAAAAACTTTCCTCATACACGTAATAACTCACACCATACAAACATCCATAGCATGTATTATATAAGTCCGTGATCATTCAGAAGTCAGTGTTAACAAAAACCAAGGTTACACACAAATTTGGTCACACATGACCACAAAAGGACAAAAAGAAAAGCAAAGCAAATGTAAGGCCTCCTGCGTGAGGCGACCTTGGTTGACTCCTCAAAACTCGATTTCTCATAGCTCACTGAGGATGGGACTAGACATCTAGCTGCTCACCTGCATACATATAAATAAAGAGTAAGTTAACGACCTGTGAATAATACCAAAGTAAAGGAGTTCATGAATGAGATTCATTTAATCCAAATTCATAACTAAACTTGTTGATCGATATCAATGCAAAACAACCTCAGGTCCAACATATCATATATCGTATTCGCATATAAATCGTATCCATATACAAAATGACCTCGGGTCCAATTAGCATTTACAAAATGACCTTTGGTCCATTATATGCAAAACGACCATCGGTCTATTACTGACGAAACGACCTTGGGTCCAATTTATATTCAAAATGATCTTAGGTCAATTTCATATTCAAAATGACCTTGGGTCCTTTGCATGCAAAACGACCCTAGGTCCAATCAATTCATATTCACATTTGTGCGCACTTTTAGATCCATGATCATGTTCACATTGGCCTCCATATTCAAAATGACCTTAGGTCCAATCAATTCCTTATGCAAAATGGCCTTTGGCCCATTTAACAATTATACAAAATGGCCTTAGGTCCATTATATCCTCTTCAAGTAAACCGAACGGCCTTGGGCCCATTTCATATTCATACATCCATCACTTCACATACTTCATTGCGAATCAAGCGAATGGAATACTCATTCATAGTATCAATTCAGAAGTCTAGAAACTTACCACACAGGTAACATTTAGAAAATAATGCATACACAAAAAAAATATCTCTACTAAGACATTACTCACAATGTTCTGGAGCTTGACTCGTCCTTGAACTTGACCCTACACAATTCATAACACATTGGGTCATAATGCAATTCACTCCATTCTTTAGTTTTCTTAATGTTCTTAGGCTTCTTTCGTGTCCTTTAATTTATTTAGGATGCTCATTGTGTACCTAAGAATACTCAGAAATGAAAGAGAATGGAAATTGAAACATGAAACGCCTTTTCAAAAATTTCTAAAACAGGGCACTTCGCTTGAGCGTAACTTTTGTCGCTCGAGCGGTGTGCAAAACTCTGTAAAAGTGCTGGTTGCATGAATTTTACGCTCGAGCAAGATTTTCGTCGCTCGAGCTATGAGTCTCATAAATTAAGGCTCACTCAAGCGTAGCTTTGGACGCTCGAGCCACCATGTAATTTTCTATAAAACGCCTGGGAGCTTGATTTTTGTGCTCGAGCGACACTTTCCTCTATCGAGTGGACAAACTGAATTCTGGAATTTCTAAAACTGCATTTGAAGTTCAAAACATGATTCCAACTAGTTTTTCTTGCATGCTAAGTCCCATATCTTGGCCAATTAACTTCTAACATGAAAATAAAAGTTAATTTTACAAAAATTGAAGTTCAATTCTCCATGAATTCTTCATACAAGCTCAAATCATTTCAATTTCATGTTCATGACCGTAAGTCTCTTGCATTTAAGTTCTATATCTACATGGATTGAGCATGCATGTGAGATATAGCTTCTTTCCTCACTTCAAATGCTACTAACAATGCTCAATCTCATGAGATTGCTCAAAATTATGCATTTGGTACCATATTCCTCATGAATTTGTCAAAATGATATTCAAAACTCTCATGCATGTATGATCTGACATGAATTCTCGTTCTATCATCTTCAAAACATGTATTTAAGCCTCATAACCTCATTATTCATGGATGCATGTCTCAAATGACTATAAATTCAACTTGTTTAACATGCCTTATGCTCAAATATGACGATTCATAGCATTTTGTTACATGCATATTCATGTTGATCACATTTCATCCATTTTTCAACTCAGATCTTATTCTTAACTTCATATAATCTATGAATTCACTTAGTTATGGATTCAAACCCATGGATTGAGTTCAATTACTTACCTAGAAGCTTCAATTTTCCCAATTCTAGCTAGTTCTTGAGTTAATCCTCTCAATTCTTGAATTCTCTTGCAAAATCTTCAAGGATGCTCTCTTCCTCTCTCTAGAATTGGCTCACTCTCTCTCCAGAGTGTATATTTTCAGATTTTTGAGCTCATGAAGGGAGCTTAAGCACATTTAACTTCTATATATATGCTTCCCTAATCACACTTAATTAGAACTAATTAATTATGCCCAATTTAATCTAATTAATTTGATTCATATATTTTTTTAATTGAATTTCACCGTAGGCTCTAAAAATCATGCCAATCACAATAATACAGTCAATTTCAGTTTTTGTAGCCTCTACGGTCTTTAATTTCAAATTATAGCACAAGTGTAAATAGATTTTCCTACGGTGGACAGATATAAGATCAAATTCACATCTAATCACATAATTAGCATTCAAATTCACATCAAACACATAATCACAAGTATAATTGAAGATTAACAATATATCACAGAGCGGGGTTGTCACAATCTTCCCCCCTTTAGGAAGTTTGGTCCCCAAAACTTATGTTACCTTTCGTCGAAAAGAAATGTGGATAGTGTTGACGCATCTCTACTTATTTCTCCCATGTGGCATCATTCCCATAATGTTCTTTCCATTCCACTTTCACCATTGGAATGGATTTGTTCCTCAGTTGCTTTACTTGTCAATCAATGATCCATTCTGGCATTCTCTGTACTCCACATTTTCGTCAAGTGCTATTCGGTGATAGTCAATCACATGGAACAGGTCTCGAAGATAGCCCCGCAACATTGATACGTGGAATACGTTGTGCATTTGTTCCATCCCCAGCAGTAAAGCAACTCTATTAGCGGCTGGACCAACCCTTTCTAAAATTTTAAACGGCCTAATGTAACGAGGTGATAATTTACTCTTTTTACTAAACCTTAATTGACCTTTCATTGGATTCACACGAATAAATACATGATCACCAACCTCATACTCAAGGGGCCTTCTTCTAACATCTGCATAACTCTTTTGTCGGCTTTGTGCTGTCTTAAGCCTTGAACTTGGATTCAGAATGTTCAACGGTCAACCACAATGTGAGGCTTACATGGCCAGATTTGAAGCAGCCCATGAACTAGGGCAATAAGGTTGTATGACATCAAAAGAGGCCCACTAGGCCAAATTTAAAATAGCCCTCAACCTAGGGGCAAGAAAGTCAGATCAAGAAGATCAGATGTTATCAAAGGAAGCTTGCGAAGCTAGATTAGAAGCATCCCTTGAACTAGGGGTGAAAATGTCAAATGTGCTCGAAGAGTGAAAGATGAGTCATTTCTCAAGCTAATGAAGATTGGCCAGAAAGCCAAATCCGACAAACGAAGAGAAGAAAATTTATTGTTGATGGACAATCGAGTTCCTGTCCACAACACTAGGGGCAATTTCAGACTTTGATTGGATGGGCTCCTAAATCATCAACGAACAGCAACCATTCTCCTGGATTCAGATGGCTTCGAGACCTTAAAATCGATCAATATGGACAAGTTAACCCTTTTTATCCTTGAGAGGCTTGCTGGGCTGAAAACCCGGAAGGGCGACCCAGGCAAAAGTTAGAGCAAGAGAAAAAAAGAAAGAACAAAAATGAAAAAAATGAAAAAAAATGAAAAAAAAGAAAAGAAAAACAGAGCTCGCAAGGTTGAAAACCCGGAAGGGCAGCTTTGGCAAAAGTTAGAGCGTAAAAGGAGAGTGTTAACACCCGAGTAAACCTCAACCCGGAACTACTTCAGGCCTGATTCCCATGTTTGGGATACGTAGACAACTTCATCTTGAAGTCCGGCCCCAATCATTTTTAGCCTGCTTGGCTCATCCATGTTGATTGGTTTATCCTTGTTCAAACTCGGTTATCTTGTCCATGTGAAGTGGCTCATCTTCATGATCATCTTCGTTTAAACTCAGTTGTCCTACTCTGTTAGAAGATTCAGCTGCAAGACAAATCAAGCTCAGATCTGAGGTTATGCATCTTGAGATTAGATTCTATGTTCGTTGAGCAATGGCTATTTGCCAAAACAATTTTGAGAATTTTTATGAGGTTGACTAATTCTCTAAAAAATTATTCCATTTTTCCAAAACTGGACCATTTCTTAGACCCAAAAAAAGAAAATTTTCAGTGCTCACAATTTGATTTGCATGATTTCAAATCAAAAAGTCGAACAAGTATGCTAATCTAACTCTCATTTTGGTCAAAATTGTTTTAGCAGAAAGCCAAAAACAAAAAAGGTCAAAATAATGAACTAGGGGTACAGTTGAGTCAGTTTTTCTATCTTTTCCCCATTGTCAACATACTTGCTGGAAAGGGCACTGTACTCGCCAGAAAGGGCACAACTGAAGCTAACAGCAAAGGGCAAAAAGCTCTCACATCCTCCAAGCAGTGAGGTATCAAGCCAAGTGCGAAGCATGAACTAGAAATGGAGTGGGATATTCGATTCCCTCATCTAGATGATTACACCCAAATTGGCATCTAACCCAAAATAGGGACGCAGAAAACGCAATGTGTAGAACTAATCAATTATATACCTGGCTGGTGAGACGCATTGTAGTTCATCTCAATCAAGCTAAGCCAAGGGCATTGTCAACCGATGTCAGTTGTAGATCTGCGGCACATCCAGTCGCATCACAATCCCTCTGTGGGAAACGTTCACTCGTTGTGAGCGAAAGAATGAGAATCTAGCAGAATACTAGGGGCAAGAGCCCACAACTTCCTGCTTATCCATCAACCACCTAGGGGAGGGATAAAAAATAAGACAGATTGAAGAATAGAGAGATGTGTGCTGAGAGAAAAAAGTGAGGAAAAGGGCTTTTTCAGAAAACTGGAGATTGAGTGCCAGAGTGATGTGAGAATCACAAATGAGAAAGGGTGGAAAACAATACCTGGAGAAGCTGTGGTTTCCCCGTGAGCTGAGAGGCCTCTCACCACTGGAACATATTTGAGTCTTGTGTTTGTGTGTTTTTGGTTTGTCTCAATTCTTGTTTTTAGTCGATTTGAGTCGTTTTGAGTGTCAATAGATGTGTTTAGGTTGTTTTACCTTTATTTTTCCTTTGTTGAGTCGTTTTGACTGTGGTCAGCCATAGGCTCAATACCCGATTAAGAATTCATTTCAATTTAAAAAAAAATCATTTTGTGCCCAGAGTACTGTGCCATTCTCCACATTTGTGCAAAACAGGATCCTTTCTTTCATAAAACTGCAGGGTTCAACCCAGGTCATGTGAGAACAATAAAACCAGGACTTATCTGAAGCTACATAGGTTCCAGACTGCAAAGCAAAAGAAAAAACGAAAAATTTGGAGCATCTTAGTGTGTTTCAACTTCGGCGAATTCCGAGATTGCATTTCAGGTGCATCTTCTCAGGCCTCACTATTTCTCTGAAGTATGAGTGTATCTCGACCCCAAGTGTAAGCCTGCTTCAAGTCAGAATGGCAATTAAAGCAGCATGCAAATATTACCCTTCGCCAATATGAACAGGGTGTGTTCTTTTTGAGCTAAGCATGTTGCAAAGTTCTCCGAGAGGTAAATTAGAGGCACCAAAGTACATATTTGATGCCCCTCTATTGCATAGAATGTGCACTTTCATATACAGTTCTGTTGCATGCGTGCCGTGCATCATTATGATTCATGCATAGAATATGCTTGCTTTCGATTTCGCATAGAATATGCTTTGCTTTCAATCATGCATAGAATATGCTTTTAGTGTTGCATAGAATATGCTTTTGTCTCTCGCATAGAATATGCTTGTTTCATGCATCGAACATGCTTTCAATTAACATCGTGTATCTATCGCACGATAATCTTACTCAATGCATCTATTTCACAATTTCATATCACTCGCACTGTCTTGTGCACTTTGTGGTTGTGTGCCACTCGCACTGTCTTATGCACTTTGTGGTTGTGTATCACTCGCACTGTCTTGTGCACCTTGTGGTTGTGTATCACTCGCACTGTCTTGTGCACCTTGTGGTTATGTCTCACTCGCACTGTCTTGTGCATTTACACTTTATGTCTCAATCGCACTGTCTTGTGCACTCACCTGGTCTAGGAGACCTTAAAATCCTACATTTACACTGGTGCTTTCTTGCGCATCGCACTTTTTTGTGCAATTTACACTCGCGCTTTCTTGCGCATCGCACTTTCTTGTGCAATTTACACTCGCGCTTTCTTGCGCATTTATTCACTGTACTTGCACTTGTTAGTGCATTGCTCATGCTGTTTTGCGCACCTTACCTGCACTTGTTAGTGCATTGATCCTGCTATTTTGCGCACCTTACTTGCACTTGTTAGTGCATTGCTCGCATTGTTTTGCACGCCTTACCTACACTTGTTAGTACATTGCTCGCGCTGTTTTGTGCACCTTACCTGCACTTGTTAGTGCATTGCTCGCATTGCTTTGCGCGCCTTACCTGCACTTGTTAGTGCATTGCATCGCACTGTTTTGTGCACCTTTTATCACACTGTTTTGTGCACTCTGCATATAGCACTGTTTTAGTGCATTCACTCTGCATCGCACTATTTTGTGCTCCTGTATAGCACTGTTTGTGCATTCACTCTGCGTTGCACTGTCTTGTGCACCTGTATAGCACTATTTTGTGCATCCATTCACCCTGCATGGCACCGTCTTGTGCACTCTCTAGTCTAGGAGACCTTAAATCCTCTAAAGGTGCAATTCATTTGGTGTTTGTCATGCCCGAACGACTTCTAGTGGTCTGGTATAGCCGTCTACCTATGTTTGTGGTGAGTTCCTAGGAGATCAACTGAGACGGTGGAAACTAGAGTTCAAATGGCCGATACCTAGAATGCAAAGGTTCGGGATTTCCGAGACTAAAGTCTGGTTTAAATACCCAGGGGTGTATCCCCAGCTTGAAATCTGTATGGCAGCCCCATAGGTTGAGGTAGCGTGTATGCGCCTCAATTCTAGATACTGAACCAACCTAATCTATCACCATGTTGGAGAATAGGGAAAGTTGCGAATATAGCCAGGAAGAAAAGTATTACTATGGTTTGGAAGCACAACCAAGAAGAGGAAGATCCCCAGTAGCATAAGGTGAGTCATCACCAATTGCCCCTGTAAGGTACTTTCACTTCCTAGTTGTATCATCATATCTATCATCATCTATTACTTCTATTGCATTGCATATAGCATTTATTGCATGCATCTACTGCATTGTTTTATCATACTGTCCTTTCCATGTTAAGCTTAGTCTGGCATGTGCTCATACATTTTCTTCGTTGAAGTATGGTTCTGTGATAATGTGTACGCGCCTATTCCACTAAGAGAATTGTGGTCTGAGGGCGTCGACACCTTTTTTGTGTTAGACGTGGTTTGTTTTGTGTCCATGCCTTTTCTAGGCAAGATGTGGTTTGGCCGCGCACGTTATTCACTACATCCATCATCCATTGCATCCATTGCATTGTACTTTGTTTTGTTGCATTCAGCATTTAGGATCACGATCTTTCCTTAGCAGATCATTCCTCACTTATATCATCCCACCCAATTACTTGTATTCTTTCTACGAAACACATAGTTCTCCATGTGCACACGCCTATTCCACTAAGAGAATTGTGGTTTGAGGATTTCGGTACCTTTTCTGTGTTAAACGTAGTTTGATTTTGCATCACCATCCCTTTATGATATTTGTGTGGTTTGCACTGCTTGTGGCTTGATTATTTCAATTACATTGCATGTCATTTGCATTGTATATCATTTACATTGTTTTGTTGTATTGTGTATCATTTTGCATCCTGCCCCTGAACTACGCTGGTTTGATTCCTTGCAAAGGGATACGTAGGCAGCCTTCAGGTTCAACCAACTGCATTTACATTTTGTTTATTTGTCCAAGTCTTACGGCCTTGTCAAAATGGGTCGTCTCTGGGCTTTGACATTCACTAACGTCACTTCATGACTCTGAGCTCTGTCAAAGAGGGGCAACTGTAGACACCCCATTTTTGGCCGCCCTTAAGACTTGGGCACCACTGATTGGATCATTTGATGGTGCAGGCTATGTTATGCAAAGGTTCGATTTCTTCGGCAAGGGGAGCGTCAAATCCCAACCTCACACTCCTTTTTGGACCAAAATGATTTTGACCAAAAGATTTTAGACCTTAAAACCCTCTCTTTCAAAATATTTGCGACAGAAATTTCTACACTGTTCTGAGGATCGCATTTCGTTAAATGTTGCGCTTTTCGGTAAACCGAGCAAGGACAAAATGGGAATGCATGAAAGAGAGGTAAAATCTTTGAAAATATTTCAAAACACCTTGGTTAGAGGTTTGGATTTGAAGAAATTTGGAGGAGAGGGAAGAAACCAAGTTGGGGGAGAAGACGGGCATGAATCGTTAAGAGAAAGTCGAGCAGCCCTATCCATTTGTACACTTGGATTTCAGCTATGTGGCCACCACCACTGGGAATAAGACTTCCGGGGCTTCATTTTTCACTCAAGAATCTCCTAAAGCCAAGTTCAGATGAGGGAGATATGATTGGTTGAAGTTGGGCATCAATCCGGTTGGACCGAAACTGAGCAGTCTTCACTAAAAGAGGGATATCTCTCAGAACACTTGGAATTTTGATATGGGGCTGCCGTCATCGGAAAGAATACTTTCGAGGCTTCAGTTTAGGCTCAAGAATGACCTGAAAAAGAGTCCAGATGAAGGAGTTATGCTTGTTTGAAGTCGGACCCAGAACCAATTTTTTCTGTCGTGGAGTGTGCCGGCCACAAATGGAGCTTGCCGGCCATAGGTCGGCCAGAAGTGACCCTAGTCAGCCACCATTAGTGGCTGGTCAGCCATAAATGTGTACGGTCGGCCACAAATGTCCAGAAAGCTCAGAATTTGCAGATATTTTGCTCCAGCTGTCTTCCAAATGCTCCAGCTGTCTCTAAATCAGATATTTTTGACCAAGGCTTGTATTTTTCTATATATAGAGGCCATATCTCTCATATTACAAGGTTAGCAAATTTTGGGAGCCTCTCTCTCTCTAAAAAATCTCTCTCTTTAGATTTCTCTCTCTCTTGCCCTTTTGTGCATATAAGTAGAGATACACATCTCCTTTGCCTAGACATCCTTAACCAAAGTTGCATATCTTTGGGCTGAGGTCCCTTGGAACCTATTTTGGACTGTTGAAAGGCTTGTTTTAGCTCAGATAGTGGTTGTTTTGTTGCTGTGCTTCAAAGATATAGGCTTGACCCCTTTTAAGCTTATTTTTGCACACTTGTTTGGCCACCTTTGCATGCTTCTTTTGGCCTACTCTTCAACTAAAAAAACATCTGTTTTTAAGGTTTAAAAATGGTGGTTTAAGGCCTTTTTGGAGTGAGGGGTGGTCCACCCTCTTTTGTAGCTTGTTTGCTAAGTGTTGTGCCTTTTTTCAAAGCTTTCAAAACAATTCTTTTTTTGGCCTTTTAACCACTGAATTCTAGGGGAATTTCAGTGGCAAAAACCTAGTTTTGAGGTCCAAAATAGGAGGGGGTGGCCTCTCCTCCTTGTGTCTTGTTTGCAAGTGTAGATAGCCTAATATGTGAGCATATTTTTCTACCTTTTTGTGGCTCTATCTCGGCATGTTTTGGCTACTGATTTACCATGATTTAACTCTGTTTTGGGCTGCTTTGATCATATGAGCCATGTTTTGTATAGCTATAGTGCAAGTGCCTTCACTAGCCTTGTGTTTCAAGGCCTCTAACATGCTTTGCTTGTGTTGATTGCATGATATAGCATCATTTTATATATGATTTCAGCATGTATAGCCTTGTCACACTCTCACATACTTCACTCTTTCATTGCTTTTGAGAGTTGTGTTTTGAGCCTAGCTTGCGAGCCAACACGAGCATGTTTTTATAGCTTTTTGTGCTTCAATTCTAGCATGATTTAACCACTATTTTGGCATGTTTAAGCTTTCTCTAGAGCTAGTTTGGTCATTTAAGCTTGATATTGCATGCCTCTAGTGTAGTGCTCTTCACTAGCTTTGATGTTTTTGGCTTTGAACATGTTGTGCATGTGTTGCTTGCATGTTGTAGCACTATTTTTCATGCCATTTCAGCACTGAAATTCTGCAACCTCCCTCATTTCTTCATTTTTTCATTTGTTTTGAGGGTTGGTTAACCTTAAGGTTGTGTTTCAGCTTGAGATAGAGCCTGTGCTCAATGGCTTTAACCCTCTTATGAGGGTTCCTCCTAGCTAAAGGCATGATCTCTCTCATGTCTTAAACCATCCTTTGGTTGACCCTTCTCTTATTAGAGGACAATCACATTGGACTTAATTGACTACAGAATGGCTTGGTAATGCTAAAATGTGTAAATAAAATGAGCAAAGTAAAACTTGTGCAAGATAAGCATTTGTGTTGCATTGCATGTGTTTGGATCGGACGTTAATCCAAACACAAGAAATGTGGGACATTTCATACTCAAAGTGATGAAACGTGTCACATTTCTTGGTCGCCAGCACCCTTGATCATGCATGATAGGGTGGTGGCCATTTCAGTCTTATGTGTGCATTCATTAAGCTTTTACAAGCTTGACTCTTCGGCCATCATGCATGAAAATGTTTGATTGGTGGCTTGAGGGCCAAGTGCCATACTCCTTTGAGCTTGAGACATGATAAGCAGTGTGGCAGTATACACATTCCTTGAAGAATACACTGCTTTGCCTTTGTTTGCTCTCCATTCCAGCGAAAAGGAAAATCCCAGGGAAAGGGTGGCTGACAGCCACAAATAGTGGCCGACCGGCCAGTGGTAGTGGCCGACAGCCACCTAGGGTAGCCGACCGGCCACCAGTTGAAAAGTTGTTCAAAGTGTTCCTGTTTTGGAGCAAAAGCAGTCTGTTAATTGGTGTAAGGTTCAGAGATCAAAGCAAAGTGCAAACAGAGGCGTCCAAAGGCAAGGCGGTGGATTTTCGGAAGAAAGCCAATCGAGCATGCATATCTCTCTGGCCCGCGAGGCCACTTCATTGCTTTATTAGCTAGTTGTAGTTAATCAATACATATGTTGTAATTAATTAGTTTAATCTGTTTTGTAATATTTTAATTAGCTTAGCATAGCTAGTTAATTTGTGTTATAATAATTAATTAGCTAGAATAGTTAATTAGTCATTTTGTAATAATTAGCTTAGCTTAGTGTAACTTAGCTTATTTATTCGGACCCTCCCTCGAGGGGGCATATTGCTGTAATAAGCATGCGTGTGTGTGTGCATGTCTTCCAACCCCACTTATTTCTCCCTTTTAGTTAACCACTTTCGATGGTAAGTCTAGGGCACGTTTTGATTAGCATACCTTATGCTCGCATGTTTGCATCCATTCATTTGTATCGCATGCACCGGGCTCGACGTATCATTCAAGCTGCATCGTATTTCAATACTTATTTGAATACATGTATCAAGTTGCATTCATAGGCCATCTTAGATAGCCGAGCCTATTAGTTGCATTATTGCATGTGTTACATTAGGCATCTTTTATAGTTAGGATCATGCATATTTCTAACTAGCTTTTGTTTTGGCTCGAAGTACACTGTAAGTGTTACACTTTAGCATACTTGCATAAGTGTGAGTGTCGCCATGTTTAGCATGATTGCCATGAGGCTATGTGCTTATTTGCTAAACTGCATGAGTGCCTGTGGGTGAAGGCTTGGTTGCTTGAATTAGAACAATTCGATGATTGTGAGTTTTAAGCCCGCTTTGTGAAGTGGCAAATCATGTTTTAAGCCCACTTGAGGGTGGCAAATCTGCACTTTAGCCCACTTGAGGGTGGCACTTTCAAACCATTTTCGAAAATAAACATGAGTCGATTTGTTCCAAGTCTTGCGACTTAGTCTATACTTGTATGTGTGCGCCACATAGTAAAGTTAGCTAATAATCAGAATAAGAACACATGAGGTTTATAAAACAACATATCATGCTTAGTAGAGGCCGATCCTTTGATCGGGTGAGCAGGGGTGCTCATTTCAAGACCTTCCTCTCTCGTACCCAAGTTCCCGAGCCAAGGCAACTTTGGTGATGACGGACACGTGGCCTTTGGCACGAGTTAGGGTTTCTTAAATTTTTCAAAAATAAAATATTTAGGTGGCGACTCTGTAATCTGGCAAAGTAGTCCAGTTTTGGCATTATTTGATTCAAAATCAATTTTCTAAAATGATTTGCCGGATTGGACTCTTTGGTGTTTATCAGTCTCACATTGCACTTTGTGAGATTAGATTCAGAATCGTGACAGGAGTCCGAACTGTAGGAGACCAATTCGCTCCTCTCCGAAAGGGGGCGTGCGAAGAAAGTCGGGTCTACACTTGTCCTAGATTGGAATAGTCTCTATGGCTTTTCGATATGCAACTAGGCCGAATAGTCAAAAGGGTACCTCAGCACTCTCACACTTAATACCAAGAAGTGAAAGGAGGATCAAACGGTACAACGGTAGTCCAGATCCAAGGGTTGTGTTCCCATCATGGCAGAGCCTGTGACCGGTCAGCCTTTTGGCAAGATTTTGAGCTTGGTATAAAGTGGCACAATGTGTAAAAAATGGATTTCTGAGGTACAAATAGTGGGAATATAGAAGACTTGGGCTTGGTTCGGAGCTTGAACTCGGATCCTTCGGTAAGACCTCGAACCACGCACAACATCACTTTCATCATTGAGTGTACCAAACTAAGTGCTCAAGCCTTACGGGCGGTCAAAAATGGGGTGTCTACAGTTGTCCCTCTTTGACCGAACTCGAAGTCATAAAGTGTCGTGAGTGAATGTCAAAGCTAGAGACGACCCATTTGACGAGGTCGCAAGGCTTGGGCAAAAATCAAGACATAAATGCAAAAAGTGAACTCGAGGGCAAAGTACAAAATGATATGCAGAAAATAACTTATGATCATGAAATGAAACAATACAATAAAACATTTGAATGCAAATGAAGCAGTGAAACAACACTACAACTTAAACAAGAATGCAACGTTTGAACGAAAACGTAAATCAGAGCAAAACAAATCTCGGTGTATCTCATACGGAAAGAAGTGAATAAACAGACATGTCTCACATGGAAAGGACAAGAAAAGCACAAACCAAACTACGTCTCACATAGAAAGGATGTAAGAAAATGTAGACCTAACTACGCCTCACGTAGGAAGGATGAAAAACTCCAAGGGTGATATGAACAAACAGGCGCACCTGATGTTTTTAACCGAGGAAAACAATCCTAACACATCTCACGCGATAGGAGGAAAGGTGGTGTGAACACCGAACACACCCGATGTTTTTAATTGAGATAAACAATCCTAATGCATCTCACACAACAGGAGGAGAGGTGGTGCAAACAAACAGGCGCACATGATTTTTTTAGTCGATGAAAACAATCCTAACGCATCTCACGCGAGAGGAGGAGGATGCTGTGAACATCAGGCAACCCCGATGTTTCTAACCACTTTAGACAATCTTACCGCATCTCATGCGAGAGGAGGAGAATGGTGTGAACATCGCACTATAGCTCAACTTTTCGTGCCCCTTTTTAGAAGATGAATAAGCCCTACAGTTCGAACTCCCACGGTTCTGAATCTGATTTAACAAATGCAATGTGAAATAGATAAACACCAAAGAGTCCAAATCTGACAAATCCTTTGGAAAATCGATTTAAATGGACTGTTTTGCCAGATACAGAGTCACCAAAGGCCATATGTTCATCATCACCAAGGTTGTCTAGGCTCAGGAACTTAGGTACGATAGGGGAATGTCATGAATTGATCACCCCTGTTCACCCGATCAAAGATCGGCCTCTACTAATCATGATATGAATCTTATCTACGTTATATGCTCTTGTTCTGATTTATTAGGCTAGCATTACTATGTGATGCGCACACACACAAGTATAGACTAACTTACAAAAATTGGAATACTTGATTTCATATTTGTTTTTGAAAAGAGTTTGTGAATGTGCCACTTGAAAAAAATTGGCTTAAATGTACATGAACCAAACTATCCAAATTCAAGCAACTAGCCTTCATCCACAGGCATTCAAATAGTTTATCAGACAAGCACTTACCTCATGGTGAACATGCTTTGACATGCCAACAATCACACTCATGTAATTGTGCTAAAGCGAAAATGCTCACCTAGTACTCCGAGGCGAGCCAAAAGAAACAAGAGTTCGAGAAATGCATGATCCTAACTATGTAATATGACTAATGCAACACATACGATATGCAATTACTAGGCTCGGCTACTAATATAGCATATGAATCAATTTGATAGCATGCAGTCTAAGCACGTATTCAAAGAAGTATTTAACTATAATGCAAGTTAGAATGATGAACTGAGCCTCAATGTATGCAATACAAGTGGATGCAAACATGGAGAATGCTAAACAAAACATGATGCCCTAATCAAACCATCATAAGCTAGTAAATAAAAGGGAGAAAGATATGGGATTAGAAGACATACACATTATTACAACATTACGCCCTCACACAGGAGGGTTTGATTGAACTAACTAGCTAACTAATTAAAGCTAAACTAATTAATTAACTATTACCAATCCAAGTGAATAAATTAGCGAAGCTATTTAACTAATTATTACAAACCAAATTAATTAACTATTCTAGCTAACTAATTATTATAAGAAATCAAAATGAACTAATTATTTACATGAATACAACATGAAAAGGGTGCTAAACTAGCTATTCTAATTACTCCGCCTCGGGAAACGAGGAATGCTCATGCATGCACGGACTTTCCACCTAAAAAAGCCATTGTTTTTGCCGCCAAATGCCTCTATTGTGTAGTAGTACACTTGTACCGATTTCCACCTCAATTCTTTAATCAATTAAGTCCACAAGTGAGTTTAAGTCCTCTAATGGAAAGAGGGCTCAAACCAAGTGTTGTTTTGGGCATGAAAGAGACAGCATACCATTGGTAATGAACCTCCAAAGGGATTAAACCATTAAGCATGACACCTCAATCTCATCCTTAAACAAACAAATAATTTGAAACCACTTTCAAAGCAAAGAAAAAGCCAAGAAAGGAGGGAGGTTGCAAAGGTGATTAAAGGTGAAAACAAGAAAAGCACTAAATAAATGCAATCAACTCAAATAAGATGGCGTCTAAGGCCTAAAACACCAAATTTATGAGGACAATTACACTATAAGCATGCAATATAAGGCTCAAATGCAATGAACACTTAAAAAAAGTCCTAAAACATGCTGGAATTAAGACAAAAATAGCTAGAATGATAAGCTAAAACACAAATCATGCTAGGCTAGGAAGCAAAACACAAGAAGGGGAGGCTAACCCCTCCAATTTTAGACTTCAAAACAACATTTTAGCTACTGAAATAACTGTGAAAGTTAGTGTTTAAAAGCTCAAAAAAAAGATAATGTAATGGTGGGAAACACAAGGGTAAAGGCCTTGAGGGCAAGGTGCAAAGAAGGGTGAACCACCCCTCAACCTTTATTGGCCTTAAAACCCAAGTTTCAACCCAAAAATACAGTTTGTACAGCCCAAAAACAGTTGGAAAACAGTAGAACAAAGAGTAAATAAAGCAAGTTGAAAAGCAAAGCTTTATACCTCTTGAAGAGAAGAACCAATTCTAGGCAACAAAACAAGGTAAACACCCTTAAGAGCGTAAACAAGGCTCAAAGGTACCTTAGTTCAAAGATTGAGAGGTTTGGTTAAGAGTGTACAGGCAAAAGCTTGCAAAAGGCTAAGAAATTTCAAGAGAGAGAGAGAATTGTAGAAGAGAGAGAGAGAGAGAGAGAGAGAGAGAGAGAGAGAGAGAGAGGGAGAATGTTTGCTCTAAAAAAATTCCAACCTTAAAAATGAAAGGGGAGACCTCCTACATATAGAAAACCAAACAACTCCTTCAGAAATATCAAGACATACACGTGTAGGAAGGTACGTATATCTGTGCCAATAGCTGACACAGTTGGCAGAAAAATATCAGCAAAACACATTGGTGGCCAGCAGGCCACATTAGTGGCCGGTAACCAGAAGTAATGGCCGACAGCCCAAATCAGTGGCCGGCAGGCCACAAAAGGTTGCAGGCTTGAAAATCTCTAGTTTTGGTCTAAAAATAAGGCAACAGAGGTGCAAGGTTTGAAGGCTTTAAAGCTATGGCATTCCACTGAGGACTTCGAGCACTTGACAAGCATATACACTCATCATTGGGTGTGCAAGCGATGATGTCCAAGTCGTAAGGGCAGTCAAAAATGGGGTGTCTACAGGCACAACCGATGTTTTTAACCAATTTAGACAATCCTAATGCGTCTCACGCGAGAGAAGGAGAATGGTGTGAACATCGGGCACAACCGATGTTTTTAACCGATTTAGACAATCCTAACGCATCTCACGTGAGAGGAGGAGAATGGTGTGAACATCAGGCACAACCGATGTTTTTAACTGATTTAGACAATCTTAACGCATCTCACGTGAGAGGAGCAGATTGGATCAATGAAAGAGCATACAAATTTTCATAATTTGGTAAAGCGAAATTATCTCCTCCCAGGAAGACCTCGGAAAATGCATTCCATGGAGATAACTCAAATCAAGACACAACGCATAAACGTGAATTAGCGAAGTGACAAAAGAAGTGAACACGGATTCTACACAAAGACACGTAAAATCAAAACAATCAAAGTGATGTAGTAAAATAATCAAAACAATCAAAATGATGTAGTAAAGTGAAAGCCAATTTGCCAATGTGTAAGGGACTTTAATTTGAATACAACACACCGTGTTTTAATTTTGATTATAAAATTGATAATGATTTTACTGTGGCACGAATGATTTTATCTAGAACTTCTCTAAATGAACTGTACACACAATATCGTGTGCTACGAAATGACAAGACAAATTAAAGCAACACACCATGAATTCACATAGTAAAACAAAACAGAATGAACAAAATTCCTCTCTTTTCCTTTCCTTCTCCTTTTTATATTTTTTCGCTCACTTTTTTCATTTTTCTTTTTTCTTTTCTTCTCTTCTCTTCTCTTCTCTTTACTTCTTTTTTCATTTTCCTTTGTCCTTTCTTCTCTTTACTGTTTTTTTCCTCTCATTTTATTATTATTTTTCTTCACTGTTTTTTTTTCTTTTTTTTTCACTGTTTTTTCCCTCACTTTTTTTTTTCTTCTCTTCTTCACTATTTTTCTGTTTGCTTTTGGTTATTTGTTTTTTTTTTTTAGACCCAAATTAAAACTCCATAATACAACAAATAAAGTAAAATAAAAACTGACTAAATTCACACTGAGAGCCGGCCGGGCCTCGATAGCGGCAGGGGCAGTTTCGGGCATTCTGCGAGCCTCGGTTGTTTTAAACAAACTCAACCCTTATTTTCTCACACACTCCCATCTGAAACTCCCTCTCCTCTCTCTCTAACCTCCCTCTCTAACCTCCCTCTCTCTCTAGATTTCCCTTTTCCTTGTGTTACCCAACAACCCTTGCAGTTTTTCCTTTGAAACCCTTTCCCTCCTTTATATTTTGAACCGAACAAAACTTGATTTAGTGAAGTTTGAGCTTTTCTTTTGATTTTTCTAACATTTTCCCACACTTTCCTTCTTTCCCTCTTTGATTTTTCATCCCCTCTTTACTTTGTCTCTTCTGGGGCTTGGATTTTGGGGTTTTTTTTTCCATTTTCACTCATCCTCTCACTTTTTCTTCACTTTTTCCACTTTCTCTCTATGGCTAGCGATGACATTCCCATCCTGGACCCTACCATTGGTATTGGGGTCATCTTAGGTGCGGATATAGAGGCCAAGGACCTTCCCGCATTTCCTCTCCTCATCGATAGGCCATTTGATGCACCTACTGGCCACACACACATGCTCCGCCCCCAGGCAGTATTTTGAGATTTGATGGCCTCATCCCAGGGATAGATAAGGACATCCTATTGTGAGAGCCCGCGGAGCACTTGTCTGCTGATGCCTCCACGGTAAGCAATCTTTCCTTTGTTTTGTACATATGTCGAATCTCATAAACAAACCACTCGTCAATGCTATACGCATATTGATAATACTCTCAATTTATAGGTGATAGCTAGGAGGATCAGCGGTTATGGATCCATATCCGACCCTCAGTGCTGGTATGAGAGGCTTCCCGCAGAGGTCCACACACTAGTTGATGCTACCGCTTTGGGCCCTTTTGTTCAGGGCTCATATAGATGAGGGCTGAGTCACTGCTCTATGGGGCCCTAGTAGAGAGATGGTGGGACACTACAGATTTGTTCCACTTCTCATCAATCGGGGAGTTGACACTGACCCCATACTATTTCGTGATACTCACTGGCCTGTGGGTCAGGGTTGGCGGCCCAATCCCATTTGATCCGAATATGACACAGTGGAGAGCCGCACAACGTCAGCTTCTCGGAGCTAGCCCGGACACTACCAGCCACGGGATGGTGAGGCACAGTTGGTTTTTGGAGCACTTCACTGACCTTCAGCCAGCTACGCCAGAGGAGGTTGCCTAGTACACCCGCGACTTCCTCATCTATCTCCTCAATAGTACCCTATTTGCCAACAGGGAAAACACCGTGGGGTTATATCTCCTGGGAGCACTAGTGCACCTGTAGGTGGCAAAGTATGACTGGGGTGGCACCAATCTGCCACCTTATACTGCTATATGAGCTCCGTATCCCATGGCAAGGCAGATTCACTGGGTGGCTACTGGAGAGTTTGGAAAGTACACCTCACACTTACTTTTCTGTTTAGCTTTACATTCTGTTCAATTTTGCATTTCCTGTTTATCTTTGCTTTGCATTCCCTGTTTATTTGCTCACTTACTTCATCCATCTCTTCCTGCCTGTAACTATGGGTTTAAACATATTTCACCTCTCTGGCTTCGGTCCCGGTGAGGCTGATTGAGTTGTTAGTACCCTGCTCCCGGTACTACAACTCTCGATTTGGGCAACACTGTCGCGTAGACCTAGACTTCCGCTGTTTCTTTGACACCATCACTACGGATAGGAAACAAAATACTAGTCTTTACATTTCCATATTGCTTTTACTGCAGTTTCCATACTGTTGATTTCATAGTGCACCACTCTTCTCATACTGTATTACTATTATCATACTGTTTAACCTTTGATGTTTATTTTTTTGCTTTGCACATTTTGTCCACAGGTTGACTGGCACCCCTAGGCAGGTATCCCTTAAGCAACGAGAGTGACTTATGCTGCTGCATGAGAGGCCTCCACCGTGCAAATTCTCTTTGAGGGCCTTTTTGGCAGGGCATACTACTTAGGGGAGAGGTTTCCTCGCCAGACTCGAGGCGGAGTTCATCCTGACATGCCACATCCTCCTCCTTCTGGCATGAGGATAGTTGACGACCACCACGATGGGCCCTAGATTGATTATCTTATGCGGGGAGAGGACATTGACCGATACCATGAGCCTGGTGACTTCACTACATTCATGCACACTCGGGTGAGGGTGCCTCTTACCCTGGGCGTGGTCCGTGCTGTTCTTGAGGTTGCTACTTGTAGACGTCCCCGAACGCCCCGGGAGGGTGAGTCCCGTTCTGTTCTTTTTGGGGTTACTACAGTTCAGGACTCAAATGTCACGGTTCTTAATCTGAACCAAAGAGTCCAAATCCGGCAAATCATTTTGAGAAAAACAGATTTTTTTAGAAAGAAGTGCCAAACATGGACTGCTTCGCCAGATACAGAGTCGCCACCTAAATATTTTATTTTTGGAAAATTTAGGAAACCCTGACTCGTTGCCTAAGGCCACGTGTCCGTCATCACCAAAGTTGCCTCGGCTCGGGAATTTGGGTACGATTGGGGAAGGTCAGCTATGAGCACCCCCTCTCGCCCGATCAAAGATCGGCCTCTACTAACCATGATATCAAGTTTTGAAAACATTGTGTGTTCTTATTCCGGTTATTAGCCTAGATTTACTATGTGATGCGCACAGCATACAAGTATAGACTGGATCGCCTGAATTGGAACAAAACATTTCATGTTTGTTTTTGAAAGATGGTTTGCTACTCGCAAGTAGGCTTAAAATGCAGATTTTGCCACCCTCGGGTGGGCTTAGAAAACATGGTTTTGCCACTATCTAGTGGGCTTAAAACTCCCAGTCAATGCATTACTCCAATCCAAGTAACCCAACCTTCACCCACAGGCATTCAGGCAGTTATAACACATAAGCATATAGCCTCATGGTAAGCATGCTATCATGGCAGTCACTCGCACGCATCACCGAGTACTCCAAGCAAAAACAGAAGCTGATTAGAAAACCATGCGTGATCCTAACTATACAGAAATGCCTAATGCAACACATGCAATAATGCAACTATAGGGCTCGGCTATTCTAAACATGGCATATGAAATGCTACAGACAACAAGTATTCAACTTGGAATTGAAATACAAATGCAGTTAGTATGATGCGCTGAGCCCGGTGCATGCAAAACAGATGAATGAATGCAAACATGCTATCATACTGTATGCTAATTGAAACATGCCCTAATCTAACCATCGTAAGCTGGTAAATAAAAGGGAGAAAGACGTGGGTTAGAAGACATACATCACACACATGCACACTTATTACAACATTGCCCTCGCTCGGAGGGTCCGAATAAATAGTACAGTCCCAAATAAGTAATACAGTCCGAATAAATACAAAATCCTAATTAATTAACAAATTAATCTAGGAAAGCGGTAAATTGGCATGCAAGCCAGGGACTGCCTCAACTCTGCTCCAGATGATGAATGATGCATGGTCAGGTTGCCTTGCGCGAAAATCCATTGCGATGCCCTAATTAGCCTCTGTTTACAGTTTATGCTCGGAATATTGTGCAAAGCTCTGAAAGGCCGTTGATTCTTGATTTCCTGCAACAGAGAGCAAGAAAGGGGCATGACAATGTATTTTCACATATGTATGCTTGACTACTCTTCAGGGAGTGTAGTCCTCGATCCTCGTGCCACCAATCACGCATATCGATGCATGATGGCCGAGGAGTCGATTTGCACGACTCAATATGGAATGAATGCACAGATAAACACAACAAGACCTAGACTCCATCATGGATAATCCGGAGTGTCGGTGACCGGGAATTGAGACACGTTCCGTCACTTGGAGTACGAAACGCCCCTCGTTTCCCGTGCTCGGGCTAACTCCTACCCCCAAACACAATGCAAGATGCATGACATGCATGAATGCAACTAAGATATAACCTAACATGCACAATGCTATGAAATGGCATACACGATGCACGAGGTAACATGGCATACACAATGCGCTAACATACAACCTAGCATAAACAATGCTATGAAATGAAATGGCATACACAATGCATAATGGACTTACACCAACACGAGTGGACCTCAGCCACACTCACATAAGTGGCCATTAGATGAATCTGAGACACTCAAAATGCGTGCACGCGTGCGCGCAAACCGAGGACCAGACCTAAGGCACGAATGCCACTCTACCAAAGCATGGTAAGGCATGGAACATGGTATGCAAACATGCAAATTTCAGCATTGAAATATGATGTTAAACAGCCCCGAATCATGAAAACATGGCACCCGATGCATGAGGTGAGACCCGAAACTCAAAACTAGGCACATGGAATGACTTACAGCTATACAAAGCATGCATTATTTGAACATAAAGCATGAAGATAGAGTCAAGGCAGTCCTAAAACATGGAATTTTCCAGTTTAAAGTAAGGCCAAAAAGTGCTAGCAAGATGGACTAAAGTAGGATGCGATTTTGACTAGCAAACATGGTTTACATGGCAAGTGTATGATGCACATGGAATTTCACCAAACTGTCGAAAATCAGTGAATAAAATATGTAAAAATAGGCCCAAATAACCACTGATATGCAACCATGGTATGCAAAAATGATGAGCTCCTTTAGATGGCCATACAAGGAGTTATTAGGCACATACAAGAGACAAGTGACATGGCATATAAACTCTGAAAATCAAATATGATAGTCCCAAAACTCACCAAATTGGCCCCAAAATCAGTCAACAAAGCATGCAAGATAGGGCCTCTTTGGAAGGCCCAAAATGACTACCAAACAAGTCAAGGTGAGAGGGGGTCACCCCCCTCTGATTTGGAAGCTCAAAACAATGGCCAAGCCACTGAAAATCCACTGGATTTCAGTGGCTAGAAGGCCAAACAAAGCATGCAACAAGAGCTAGGATATAAGGCTCAAAATGGGAGGCAACCAAGCATACAAGATAGCATGTGACCTTAAAAAAAATGAAATCTTAATTAAATATGAAGATGATGTCAAAACAAGCCTCTTTACAGTTTACAACATGCCTCAAAAATGAATACAAATAGGGCTAATCTATCATGCAAAAATGGCCCTAAAAGTGAGAATAGAGACAAGTGGTAGCTTCTGTCCTCAAATGGTGAAGAGCCCTTCAATAAAGTTTAAGAGGGCCTCAAAATAAGGCACTTTATAGTTTACATCAAGCCACAAAAATAAACACAAGTAAGGTTAAACTAGCATGCAAGAAATGGGCCTAAAAGAGGGGTAAAGAGACAAGTGGTAGCTGCTTTCCTCAAACAGAGGAGAGACCTTCAACAAAGTTGAAGAGGGGCTCAAAAAAAGCCTCTTTCCAGTTTATGGCCAAATCCAAAACAGCTCACAAATAAGCTTAAAATACTATGCAAAAAAAAGCCTAAAAGAGAGTTAAAGAGGCAAGTGATAGAAGGAAGCCTCAAACAGAGAAAGACCCTTGATCAAACATGAAAAGGGGCTCAAAATATGATCATTTCTAGTTTGGGTCGGAGCCCAAAAATGCTTGAAAGCAAAGCTTACAAATGAAGCAAGAAAAGACTAGTTTAGGGGAAAAGTGTGCTTACCCTTGAAGAACAATCTTTCCACAGCTTTTGGTCCAAAAATCTGAGCTTCCAACCTCTGAGAGACAGCCTCAAGGTGTTTGAATGAGTGATGGAGGTCTTGTGCTATGAGGTATAGTGCAAAAATGCAAAGAAATCCAACTTCCAAGCTCTAACCACAAGCAATATAGAGAGAGAGGAAGCTTTTTGCCCTTCAAAAACTCAGAACCCCTGAAATGAAGGAGCCCCTTGCTTATATAGAGGAATGCAAAGCTAAAGCTTTTGAACAAGCTTGCCAAGAGCTTCATCCCTCCATACACGTGTATGGAGGGCAGATATGAGGAATCCAGCTGGTACAAAAGATCTTCCCGGAAACCAGCTGAAATAGGGGGGTGCCGGCCATCAGCAATGGCCAGCAGTGCTACACTGATGGCCGGCAGGTGTTCACCAGTAGCCAGCAGGGGCCAAGCCATGGCCGGCAGTACACCACAGGGCCACCCTGAAAGGACCAGGTCAGGGTCCAAAAATGAGACAAAAAGGATACAAGGTTCGGGAAACCCGAACCAGTGACGTCCCGCGCGACAGTCGAATGCTGGGCGAGCAATCGAACCAGCCGTTGGGTGTACCTACAAGCACAACCAAGTCTCGAGGACGGTAAAAAATGGGGTATCTACAGTTGCCCCTCTTTGACAGAACTCAGAAGTCATAACAATGACGAGAGTGATTGTCAAAGCCCAGAGACGACCCATTTTTGACAAGGCTGAAGACTCAGACAATCAATTAGCAAAAGCATGCAGGGATGCACCCGAAGGCTGGGGCAAAATGCAAATGACATACAAGATACAAGGGCATGATTAACAATCATGCCACGGATGCTGTAATGAAGCAAACATGCGACAGTTTTAAGCAGATGAACACGAATCCAACTACACTACAATGCAGAAAGGATGTAAGAGAATTATGCAATTCTTACCCCGTTTCACACGAAGGATACAATACCTGCGCGGCTAGTCTAGCCATGCCAGCTTTAAATGAACCGTACATACAATATCGTGCTTGAAAAAAGAAACCAACTTAACAGGTACAATATCGTTAGGAAAATGCATAACAATGCATTTGAAGAGTGCATGACAACGCATACAAAGTGAAGATGCATTAATACATGTAAGTAAAGCGTGCGCGACAACGCATGCAATGTGTGAAATAGGAATTAAATTTGAACACATGTAATTAAAGCAAGCGGTCACGCCGGCAATGTGTATAGAAAGAAATTGAACATACACATGAAAGTAAAGCATGCGGCCAACGCGTGCAATGTGTAACGAAACTTGAAAATACACATCTAAGTAAAGCAAGTGGTCAACACGAGCAATGTGTATAGAAATGAACGTACACATGTAAGTAAAGCAAGTGGTCAACACGAGCAATGTGTAACAAAGAAATTGAACACATGTAAGTAAAGCAAGTGGTCAACACGAGCAATGTGTAACGAAAGAAATGACACACATGTAAGTAAAGCAAGTGGTCAACACGAGCAATGTGTATAGAAAGAAATGAACGTACACATAAGTAAAGCAAGTGGTCAACACGAGCAATGTGTAACAAAACTTGAAATACACATGTAAGTAAAGCAAAGTGGTCAACACAAGCAATGTGTATAGAAAGAAATGAACGTACACATGTAAGTAAAGCAAGGGTCAACACGAGCAATGTGTAACGAAAGAAATTGAACACATGTAAGTAAAGCAAGTGGTCAACACGAGCAATGTGTAACGAAAGAAATTGAACACATGTAAGTAAAGCAAGGGTCAACACGAGCAATGTGTAACCTCCTGTGGGATGCATAATGACGATGTTGATAAAGAGAATGCATGACAATGCATAATAGAGCAAATGCATGTCAATGCATAATAGATGCGCATGACGATGCGCGATAAGGAGAATGCACGACAATGCATGATGAAATGCGCATGACGATGCGCGATAAGGGGGATGCATGACAATGCACGTAGAGATATGCAAAAACAACGCGCGTGAATTAGATTGATGTTTGCTGTAGCAAATGAATGCTAATTGATATTTGACAAAAGAGAAAGATGCTTCATAAAAACATCTCCTCCGGTTTACCTCCCGGAGGGTTTGGGCTGCGTCAAAAGGATACACTTTGTGCGCATTGATGGTTGTAAGCCACCGCATATTGAAGGCATGACTCCTGAGCTCCCACGGAAGCGTTTCGAATCAAGCTTTGAGTATTCCACAGGATTGTTGGGACCCGGGGACAAATACCAAGAGTCAAATATGCAGGAAAGTTGGAAAAGACTTTCTGGTCACCAGGGACAACCGCCGGCCTCCGCCAGCCATCAGCCTCAACCGCCGGCCATCGACAGCACACTGTCGGCCATTGATGTGGCACCGCCGGCCATCGGTGGTAGATTGGGGCAAACTTGGCTTGCAAGCCGTGGGTCTTTAAATTGGCTCAAAATTACTCCATTTCCTCACAAATCCTTCCATAGAAATCACTCTTCTTCCTTCCTTGGTGTGCCTTCTCTCTAGATTCGCGCATTCTACGCGTTTCCCAACACCCTTTTCAACTTTACATCGTGAAGGATTGTTGATTCCTTTGGTTTGAACCGATCAGGAAATTGCATCCGAGGCTTCTTTCACCATTTCCGCATTCAAGGATCATTTCCCCCGATCTTCTCTCGAGGTTAGTTCACCTTTTCGGTTTTTCAACTTTTCTTGAATTTTCTCTCTCTTAGGGTTTGAGTTTATTCCAAATTGCACCATTTGCTCCTTTTGCTCATTTTTGCGTCATTCCTGTGCATTCATCTCAGATGGCTGACGATGTGCCTCACGGTGAGGGCTTCCCGGCACTCCCTCTAGTAGAGTTAGCGGCAGAGTTTGCGGTTGAGCCAGAGGTCGAGCCTCAGCCGTTACCATTGGACGTACGTCCCTTCGACCTTGCGGTATACCATCCGGAGACTCACATCATTCCGGTGGCGGGAGGCATCCATATTTTTACCGATTTCGATGAGGAGTGCCAGACGACCTCTTATTGAGGGAGCCGATCTCTCACTTGTCGGCCATTGCTGTGGAGGTACCATCTCTGCTTTTCTGTAATATTACTTTCGACCGCCTGCATTTCTTGCGCTATTTCGATCTGATTACATCGCATGCTTTGATCTGACTGTATTCCATACTTTGCTGATCTGCACTTGACTGCACCTTACACATTACTACCCTGCATATACTGCACATAACCGCATCTCATGCGTCACCGTTCTGAATCTGAATGCATCTTCAACACATCATTGCTCCGAATGTGACTGTATCTTCAATGCACTACCACTCTGAGCTGAATTGTATTTTCAACACACTGCTGATCTGATTCGAACTGTGCTGGTTTGGTGTAAAGCTGCATATTCAATATTCCCCTGATTTGATTTTGAAAGTGCATTTTCAATACACTGTTGATCTGATTTGAACTTGTGTTTTCAATACACTGTTAATCTGATTTGAGCTTGTATTTTCCACAGGAGGGATCTCCCTCCTTCCGAGGCTATGGCGCTACGACCGCTCGCGACTGGTACGATGTACTCCCCACGGGGGTCCGCCGGATTATCGACGAGACTGGCTTCGGCATATTTTGTCGCGAGCTGACGCGAGTTACAGCGAGTCACCCTCTCTTGGGGGCTCTGGTGGAGAGGTGGTGGGACACCACCAATTCCTTCCACTTTTCCACAGCAGGGGAGTTGACCATGACTCCTTTCGACTTCGCTATGATCACCGGTCTGGGAGTGGGAGGTGATCCGATCCCCTTAGATCCCGACATGGGGCAGTGGGTGGCTGCATGGGAGGTATTACTTGGGGCACGTCCACCCCTTGCGCGAGCGGGCATGGTTAGATACTCTTGGTTCGAGGAGCAGTTCCGCGGAAAGGATCCTCAGACTGATGAGGGAGTAGAGCAGTATGCCAGGGGCTTCCTCCTATTCCTTTTTGGTACCACCTTGTTTTTGAATAGGTGGAATACCGTGGGTTTGTACTTCTTGAGTGCCCTGGTAGTGCTTCCGCGGGTCCGCTCCTACAACTGGGGCGCAGCCGGCCTTATTACTCTATATGGGTACATGAGACGCCCTCTCGGTTGCGTGGGAGATTGATCGGAGGCTATTGGCGAGCTTGGGAGGTACATGACCCAGTTCCCCCTTTTCATTACTTTGCTTAGTCTTCATACATTTGCTTAGTTCAACATTTGTATTCTCTGTACTCACTGTCATAGCATATGCTTTCTGCTTTGCATTTTTCTGTTACACCATACATGCCGCTCTCTACACACCATACACTGCAACACTGCTCATGAACACTACATGCACAGGATGTAATGTCCGCCCTCTAGGCCTGCATCTGGTATGTAGAATACTGCATTCTGTTTCTGTATTCTGTTTTCAAATCATTTCGATATGGATCACTTTTCAAAACCATTTTCGATATGGATCAGAACTGGACACGCTGAGATCTGTCACTGAGATGCACAACCCCGGATCCTAGCAACTGGAAAGTTGCCCCTAGTCTGAAATAGCACCGCGCACTGCACGCAACGGAAAGTTGCCCCTAGTCTGAAAAGCACTGCACCGGAGATTACGATGAATGCTGATAGACAAAGATGACTGAGATGATCAAATGGACAAAGTTGATCGGGGAAAGTTTATGGCTGAACTTCAGGATGAAGTTGCCTACGTATCCCAAAGATGGGAATCAAGCCTTACGTAGTTCAGGCTCAGGTTCACTCGAGTATTTTCACTCTCCTTTTACGCTCTAACTTTTGCCAAGGCCGCCCTTTGCGGGTTTTCAACCTTGCGAGCTCAGTTTTTATAATTTCAAATTTTTTGTGCTCTGAGTTTTGCCTAGGTCGCCCTTTCGGGTTTTCGCCTAGCGAGCCTCTCAAGGGTAATATTTCTTCAACTTGTCCATATTGATCGGTGTGAGAACTCCAAGCCATCTAGATCCATCAGAACCACAGCTCCACCTGACCAGATAGACTTGATGATGTAGGGACCAGTCCAATTAGGTCTGAACTTGCCCCTTGGGTCGTGGATGGGAGCTCGGTTATCCTTGAGCACCAAATCTCCTTCCTTTAAGTTCCTGGACTTCACTTTCTTGTTGAAAGCCCGGGCAATTCTGCGCTGATAACCTTGAACATGGTACAGTGCTTTCAGTCTTCTCTCATCAAAAAGCATGAGTTCCTCAAACCTGCTCTGCTGCCAATCTGCTTCGGCTATTTGACACTCAGCCAATACTCGCAATGACGGAACCTCAATCTCGATAGGTAGAACGGCCTCCATCCCATAAACCAATGAATACGGAGTCGCCCCAGTAGAAGTTCTGATTGAAGTCCGGTAGCCCCACAGAGCAAACGGCAGCTTATCTGGCCAGTCCCGGTATGTTTCCACCATCTTCTGCAATATGTGTTTGATGTTCTTGTTGGCGGCCTCAACTGCTCCATTGGTTTGCGGCCGATAGGTAGATGACTTATGAAAAGCCACGTTGTATTTTTCCAACAAGTCAATCACTTCCTTCTTGAAGTGGGAACCGTTATCTGAAATAATCTCGTTTGGGACTCCGTAGCGACAGATGATGTTGTTTCTGATAAACTTCGCAACATGTGAAGCCTTCAACACCGCATAAGATTGGGCCTCGACCCACTTCGTGAAATAATCTATCGCGACCAGGATGAACTCATGCCCATTCGACCCCTTCGGAGTGACAGCCCCGATCACATCAATTCCCCAGACTGAAAATGGCCATGGCGAAGTCATATTGTACAGCTTCGACGGCGGAATGTTCATGCGATTTGCATGAATTTGACATTTGTGGCATCGCCGAACAAAACCGATACAGTCCTCCTCCATGGTAGACCAGTAGTAACCCTGTCTGAGGATCTTCTGTGCTAGCATGACTCCATTCATGTGCGCACCGCATTCCCCCCCATGGATGGCTTCCATTAGACGCTTTGATTCTTCGGCATCGACACACAGCTTATGCATTCCCAGATGACCTGTTTTATACAGCTTACCCCCACAGATGATGAACTGAACGGCCATTCTTCTGATTGCCCTCTTATCCTTGGCATTCACCCCTGGCGGGTATGCTTCCTTCTCCAGGAAATTCCAAATGTCGTAATACCAGGGGTTTTCGTCCTGAACCTCATCTATAGCAGCAATCGACTCGTAGGCTGGCGCAAATTTCTGGTCAATGATGACTGGACGCATCCGGACTCCGAACGGGATGTCTATCATGGAAGATAGAGTTGCTAAAGAATCTGCGAACCTGTTGTTCTCTCTTAGTAGATGAGTAAAGTTTAGCTTCTCAAACCGAGGAATTAACAAGTCCAAGGTTGGTGATACATCATCATCTTTCTCTTCTTTGACTTTCCAGTCTCCTTTTGCTTGAGACACAACAAGGTTCGAGTCCCCGATGACGTCCAACCGTCTTGCCCCTAGTTCTAGGGCTGCTTCTAGACCGGCGATGCATGCCTCATATTCTGCTTCGTTGTTCGAGACTTTGAACCGGAGTTTGAAGGCTAGAGGGATACGGGAATTGTCGGGTGCTATCAGCAACACTCCTATCCCATACCCGTATTGATTGACGCTCCGTCAAAGTACATCGTCCAAGTTTCATCGTCGATGTGCAAAATAGCTTCATCTGGGAATAGGTACTCGACTGCTTCACCCCTTCCACTGGATGGTCGGCTAAGAATTCTGCTACTGCTCTTCCCTTGACTGACTTGCGTGTTACATATTTCAGATCAAATTCAGAGAGCAACAGCAACCAACGAGCTAGCCTACCCGTAAGTGCTGGTTTCTCGAAAAGATATTTGATGGGATCGAGTCGTGAAACCAACATTACGGAGTGAGCTAACAGGTAGTGCCGCAGCTTCCTGGTAGCCCATACCAAAGCTAAGCAAACCTTCTCCAGCGGTGTATAGCGAGTTTCATACTCTAGCATCTTCTTGCTCAAATAGTAGATGGCTTTCTCCACCTTGTCCTCCGATTCTTGTGTGAGCATACAGCCCATTGTAGTCTCAGTCACTGAAAGGTACAATATCAACGGTTTCCCCGGCTCTGGCGGTGACAACACGGGCGGGTTCTGTAAGTATTCCTTGATTTGTTCAAAAGCAGCTTGGCATCGGCCGTCCCATTGGAATTTCTTTCCTTTCTTCAGGAGACCAAAAAGTGGTTCACAAGTCAAGGTTAATTTTGAGATAAACCGTCTTATGAATTGCACTTTACCCAGAAAGCCTCGCACCTCCTTTTCAGTCCTTGGTGGTGGCATTTCTAGGATGGCCTTGATTTTGGAAGGGTCGACTTCGATACCTCTCTGTGTAATCAGAAACCCCAGCATTTTTCCCGCTGTAACACCGAACGTACATTTCTGAGGATTCAGCCGCAACCGAAATTCTCTGATCCTTTGGAAGAACTTTTGCAAGGCGGTGTAGTGGCCCTCTCTTTCTTTGGACTTGACAATCATGTCGTCCACATACACCTCAACCTCTTTGTGGATCATGTCATGCAATATTGTGGTCGCGGCCCGTTGATAAGTAGCTCCAGCATTCTTCAACCCAAACGGCATTACTCTGTAGCAGTATGTCCCCCACGGGGTGGTGAATGCAGTCTTTTCCCGGTCTTCAGGTGCCATCACTATCTGATTGTACCCTGAGAAGCCATCCATGAATGAAAGCAAAGCATGCCCTGCTGTGAAGTCCACTAACTCATCGATATGCGGCAAGGGAAAGTCGTCCTTCGGACTGGCTCTGTTCAAATCCCTGAAATCCACGCATACCCGGATCCTGCCATCCTTCTTCGGCACCGGAACAATGTTGGCCAACCAAGTCGGGTATTCGGATACCAGCAGGAAGCCTGCGTCGATTTGCTTGGTGACCTCTTCCTTAATCTTGAGAGCCCAGTCCGGGCGGATCCTCCTGAGTTTCTGTTTGACAGGTCGGGCCTCGGGGTCAAGGGGATCCGATGCTGTACAATCTCAGGATCGATCCCAGGCATGTCTTCGTAGGACCACGCGAAAACATCTTTGAAATCTTTTAATAAAGCGACTAAGCGCTCGCGTTCCTCCGAAGACAACGTGGACCCGATCTGGACCAGCCGCGGGTCCTCCTCAGTACCAATATTCACGGTAGTGATTTCATCCATTAAGGGTTTGACAAACCTCTCCTGCTCTTGTTCAATTAAGCGTTGCAAAACCGGAGGAATTTTCCTCGTCGTTTTCATCAAAATTTTGAAAGTCTGAGTTTATGCAATAAATCAAGGGCACAGAAAAGTACTCAGAAACCACAGTTACTTGATTCTCATTAAGCACATCCAAATCGTCCGAATTCTCGGTTACAACAGACTCAAATGAGAAAGAAAAAGACGACCTGGACAAAACTGTGGCATCCGGGTTATCATCCCCAGGATTACCAGACTCAGACTCAGTCGAGCTGGAACCTGATTCCGACTCACAAGATTCGGTGGAATCAGATTCCGGCTCACTACCTGACCCGGTGCTGCTGGACAAAAATCCCTCTCGTATTGCCAAGTGAGAGAGGGTGCGATAGATGCATCCAAAATAGTTGCTGATAGGCCCACAGCCGTTTCATCCCCAATCATGGAAACCGAGAAGTTATCCCCCAAGCACTTATGGTCGATCGGAGGATCTGAGAGTAGACTTGCCAGTGCTACCCCCATTTCAATTTCAGCGCCCTCGGCGTTCACTGCTTTACACTGCTCAACCTCAGCTGATGGGTCTGTCTGCTCTTCGGCAACGTCATCCCCAGGTAATTATAGATCAAAGAAAATCTCGAAGCCTGGCACGCGCTTCTTCTCCGCGTTCAGCCACGGCTCGGGGAAGCCACAAAACGGAAAGTCCTCCCCCTCCCGGACGAAGCGTCCGTTTAGGGTACCCTGAATGGGCCTGTGTATTAAGTCAAAAGGCTTCCCCGCCTTCTTTGCTCTGGCTCTTCCAGCCATTTCCTTCCCCTTTCTTATCCAGTCCTCTTTGGTGGGCAGATAACCCAAGCCAAAGGTATGAGGGTTGTGTGGCACTTCGGCCAATGCTGCGACGCCCTTCCGGCCGCTCCTTCCTAATCCCATCCCGGGGATGTGTTGTAGCTTGTTCATGAGGTATACAGATTGAGCACTGACGTACACTCCCTCATTAACAGCCATGATATTCTGCACAACCCGAGCCTCAGCCAGAGTAAACCCTGATAAGAACACATCCTCCGTGCCATGCTCGATTTCTAGGACTGGCGTAGATACCTCCGGAGGCGGATGGATTGATGAATTCCCGAAAACAATGGCTACTCCCTTTCCATAGGGGTATTTCACCATCTGATGTAAAGTGGAAGAGACTGCCTTCACTTGGTGCAACCACGGCCGCCCCAAGAGTAGGTTAAAGGTTGCAGGAACGTCCAAGACATGGAATTCAATGTTGTGTTGTCCTGGACCAACCTGGGTCTGAATTTTGACAGTCCCCATCACCTCCCTGCTGGTGTTATCATAGGCTCTGATCACTTGAGTAGTCGGCACGAAGTCCGCGGGCTTTAACCCGATTGCATATGCCGTCCTTGACGGGCAGACATTAATGGCGGATCCCGTGTCGACAAGAACCACCGGACCCACTTGTCTCTACATTCCACAGAGATGTAGAGGGGTTTGTTATGATTTGCGCCCTCAGGCGGCAGTTCTTTGTCTGAAAAGGTTAATCGGGGAACCTCCTCCCGGAAAGACCAGTCCGCAGCTGCTCTGGTGTGGTATCTATAGAAGTTTAGCCTTGTCCATAGCAGATAGGACAGCCTGTCTGTGCACTCGTGACGCCATAAGCAGTCCCCAGATGGAGATGTCTGCTTGTATCTTCTTCAGCTGCTTCAGCACAGCTTCCTCTTCAATCTGCTTCTTTCTGTTTCTCAGCTTCTTATCTTTCCAGATGCCTCTGGTGGTCTAGGTGCGGGGGTTTGAAGTACCGCCCGCTTCTTGTCATGTGATCAACCTCATCGAGATACCAGGTGTCATCTGGTTGATTGTTCCCCAATCCTCGTCTGTGTGGGCAAGACATAAATCATCGTCTTCCCACCACATTCCGTTGGCATTCAAAAGGCACCTGTCTGGCTCCGGCATGATTGTACTTGCAGCACTTTCAGCCCCATGCTCACAGCATCTTCTGTTTTCGTGCCCACAGCACTTTCAATCCCTTCATGGGCTTTGGCTTTCCGGATTCTCTCAGAATCCCAATCTTTTCTTGTTCCACCTGCGTTAGCGCAGTTTGTTGTTCAGCTTTCTCTGCATTCACAATGCCCTGTTCTGAGCGAAATTCTTCGTACCGGCGCTCTCCGGCAATATATGCTTCCTTCCGGCCACAATTGATACTCCTGCCCCTGCCGGGCTCTGTCCTGGTTGAAATTCTACAACATCCGGTTGATCATCCAGCCATCCGGTAGCCTCTGCCGATTCCTCATACTCAAACCAGTTGACTGCCGCGTCCCCTGATTCTTGGTCATGAAGAACTGGAGGTTGGCAAAGCCCTCTTCTACAGCCGTCAGATCATCCGTTCCCTGCTCAAATCTGTCCCCCTGGATCACACACAGTTCTGCTCTTTCTGGCAATCTACACTCGGCTCAGACTGGCCCACTGACAGGATGTACTCACTTGGATCGTAGGCTTCCCTCAGCAAAATTCCCAGACTGCTCAAACCCCGATTCAACAATTCTATCCTCCTCTATAATCTCCCTTGTACTCTCTTCAGCGGCCACCACCATTGACTCATGTTGGGTTGTATAGGTGTCCAACATGCATAAAAAGTCAGTGCAGTCGGGAAGGAGCACCTCCGGCTTAGGTAGATGGATAGGAGTGATATAGATGCTAGGATCGTAAGACACGACCCCAGTCTGGATAAGGTTGATTCTTTTGGGAGGTGGAGCTTGGTTGTGTGTAGGGAGTGGGTTGGTGTGACATTGGGTCTTTCTGGTGGCAAATCACATTTTTGTCAACGAGGTCTTGAATCTCGTGACGCAGTCTGAAACATTGGTCGGTATCATGACCGTGCTGCTGGTGATATGCACAGTACTTGGCTGGGTTGTGAGTGGGGGGAAGTTTTTTGGCAATGGCCTCGGCTCCAGGGGCTTTAGATGCCCTTTTCTGATTAAGACCCCAGAGCTTTGGACAAGGGCATGTACAATGGGGTGAAGGTTCTTTGGCCTCGGGTTGGTATGGCTGGTCTGGTATTACTTCCGGATGCACCGGAGAAGGGTGTGGCTGCCATGGGCTTGGAAGGGGAGGGGGAATGGTGGCGACCATGCTGACCTCCGAAGTTCTTGCAGTTGCAGCGCCACTCGGGCCTGCATTGTTGTTGCGGTTAAAGTTCTCCGGGGTTGCTCCCTGTCTTGGTCAATCAGACCCTGTTTCATTGCATCTTCGATTTGTACCCCCATCTCGTGCAGATCCGAAAAAGGTGGGGAAGGGGAGTACAATCATCTTTTGCATCAGTTTTGGCTGGAGATTGCGCACAATCATCCTGATCTGATCTTTGTCGGTAGGCCTCAAGGTCATCATCGAGCCTTCGCCCTCCATCGGGTCACGAAATCTGAGAAAGTCTCTTTGGCTCTTGCCTGTTGTTTCGAGATCACGAGTCGTAATCTCGATCTGGGTGTTGTAAGAGTATTGCGCAACAAAGGCCTCGGCCATTTCATCCCAACTTCTTTTGACATCATCCTCCAACTTCGCATACCAGATAGCGGCGACACCCGACAGGGTCCGGCCGAATAGCGAAAGCTTCTGTGGTCTGGTTAGGCCCATTGGCCGTAGTATATCTGAAAATAGCCGGAGGTGGACCATGGGTCCCAGATCCATCGAAGCGATCAATCTGCGGCATCTTGAATCTATCCGGTAGCGTCACGGCAACATCGGTATATCCGTCCTCGATATCCGGAATAGCCTTTACCCCTTGTGATTTTTTGAATAGCTTCTCGAGCTTGCTCAATTTCAATGCTGTTGGGTCTATTTCGAACTCGAAGGGAGAGTCCGGGTGGTTGATAGGTGTAGGTGCCTTGGACAGTTGAGGCGGAAGTGGGGGCGGAGCCTGCCCCGTTGGAAGGTCTGTGTCCTCCTGGATGTTCTGGACATTTGGCAAGGTGTTCTGGGCATTTGCAGGACATTCTGGGCAACTGGTGCCTGCTCGGGTAGTGGGACCCCTGGTGGGGAGGAATTGGGTGTTTTCGGTCTGCTGTTGGAGTCTAGTGATGAGCTCAGCCTGCTGGGCCATAATTGTGGCCTGCTATTTAGAGAACTCCGCCTGGCAGACAACATCCTCCTGCATTTGCCTCATACTCTCTTGGATTTGACGCATCATTTCCTCCATTCCGGCTATGCTCTGCTGATCCTGCTGACTGACTGGTATGTGTATTTCTATGGCAGATACTGAAACCTCAACCCGACCATTTACTGCTAGGGTAGACCACTGCTCTGGTAACCTCTGTTCAGACACACTACGCCTTCTCGGCCTTCTCCTGACAACCGGGGGTAGAGAATGGAACACTGGCTGTCCGTCAACCAGATCCTCAGATCGATTGAGCCGACGACCTCTTGTCCAAAGTGCTTGGGGAATATCTACTGGGTCGGAAGCAATTGTGCGAAAACTGTCCCTAGCAAAAGATAAATAAAGCAAAAAAGAAATAAATAACCAGATAAACGAACAGCATAACAGCTTAAAATAAATACACAACGCATAGTTGGGCATAACAACACACGGTCGATAAGCTGAATATACACTGTCCTCAAACACTGATCATTATCCCTGAATCACTATCCCCGAAAATTGAATCTGATACCCGCAGATAACTGATTCTCAAACACTGACTGTTGCCCGCAGGCCTGATGCCCAAACTCATACACTGATACATGCATTCTCTATAGAGACACACTGTAACAGCACATAACAGATAAGTGAGAACCAAAACACCCCTATGTTGGGGTAGGGTTTCCCTGTCCTATTTTGTCAGGAGCTAGGGTTTCACTACGCACGCAACGGTTTCAAACAACCTATATCGGTTAAGCAACCTGTCCTAGTTTGGAATGGTCACTATGGATCTGAATATGCATTAGGTCGAATGGTCAAAAAGGGCGCCGGTAAAACGGGGTTTGTGTTCCCATACTGGCAGAGCCCACAACCGGTCAGCCTTATGGTCATGACTTGACAAGACAAGCCTCCGGCAAACCATTCAGGAATAGCAGATGGCAAACACGGTGTCCTAGGTGCACCAATGCAAATGCAATGCAAAGAAACACACAAGTGTAGTCAAAACCAGATATCATGAGTTCGAGTCAAGTTCTCTAACTCTCCAGCAGAGTCGCCAGAAACTATAGACGTCCCCGAACGCCCCGGGAGGGTGAGTCCCGTTCTGTTCTTTTTGGGGTTACTACAGTTCAGGACTCAAATTTCACGGTTCTTAATCTGAACCAAAGAGTCCAAATCCGGCACATCGTTTTGAGAAAAACAGATTTTTTTAGAAAGAAGTGCCAAACATGGACTGTTTCGCCAGATACAGAGTCGCCACCTAAATATTTTATTTTTGGGAAATTTAGGAAACCCTGACTCGTTGCCTAAGGCCACGTGTCCGTCATCACCAAAGTTGCCTCGGCTCGGGAACTTGGGTACGATTGGGGAAGGTCAGCTATGAGCACCCCCTCTCGCCCGATCAAAGATCGGCCTCTACTAACCATGATATCAAGTTTTGAAAACATTGTGTGTTCTTATTCCGGTTATTAGCCTAGATTTACTATGTGATGCGCACAGCATACAAGTATAAACTGGATCGCCTGAATTGGAACAAAACATTTCATGTTTGTTTTTGAAAGATGGTTTACTACTCGCAAGTAGGCTTAAAATGCAGATTTTGCCACCCTCGGGTGGGCTTAGAAAACATGGTTTTGCCACTATCTAGTGGGCTTAAAACTCCCAGTCAATGCATTACTCCAATCCAAGTAACCCAACCTTCACCCACAGGCATTCAGGCAGTTATAACACATAAGCATATAGCCTCATGGTAAGCATGCTATCATGGCAGTCACTCGCACGCATGCAAGGATGCTAAAGCATAAAAACTCACCGAGTACTCCAAGCAAAAACAGAAGCTGATTAGAAAACCATGCGTGATCCTAACTATACAGAAATGCCTAATGCAACACATGCAATAATGCAACTATAGCGGGCTCGGCTATTCTAAACATGGCATATGAAATGCTACAGATAACAAGTATTCAACTTGGAATTGAAATACAACTGCAGTTAGTATGATGCGCCGAGCCCGGTGCATGCAAAACAGATGAATGAATGCAAACATGCTATCATACTATATGCTAATTGAAACATGCCCTAATCTAACCATCGTAAGCTGGTAAATAAAAGGGAGAAAGACGTGGGGTTAGAAGACATACATCACACACACGCACACTTATTACAACATTGCCCTCGCTCGGAGGGTCCGAATAAATAGTACAGTCCCAAATAAGTAATACAGTCCGAATAAATACAAAATCCTAATTAATTAACAAATTAATCTAGGAAAGCGGTAAATTGGCATGCAAGCCAGGGACTGCCTCAACTCTGCTCCGGATGATGAATGATGCATGGTCGGGTTGCCTTGCGCAGAAATCCATTGCGATGCCCTAATTAGCCTCTGTTTACAGTTTATGCTCGGAATATTGTGCAAAGCTCTGAAAGGCCGTTGATTCTTGATTTGCTGCAACAGAGAGCAAGAAAGGGGCATGGCAATGTATTTTCACATATGTTCGCTTGACTACTCTTCAGGGAGTGTAGTCCTCGATCCTCGTGCCACCAATCACGCATATCGATGCATGATGGCCGAGGAGTCGATTTGCACGACTCAATATGGAATGAATGCACAAATAAACACAACAAGACCTAGACTCCATCATGGATAATCCGGAGTGTCGGTGACCGGGAATTGAGACACGTTCCGTCACTTGGAGTACGAAATGCCCCTCGTTTCCCGTGCTCGGGCTAACTCCTACCCCCAAACACAATGCAAGATGCATGACATGCATGAATGCAACTAAGATATAACCTAACATGCACAATGCTATGAAATGGCATACACGATGCACGAGGTAACATGGCATACACAATGCGCTAACATACAACCTAGCATACACAATGCTATGAAATGAAATAGCATACACAATGCATAATGGACTTACACCAACACGAGTGGACCTCAGCCACACTCACATAAGTGGCCATTAGATGAAAATGAGACACTCGAAATGCGTGCACGCGTGCGCGCAAACCGAGGACTGGACCTAAGGCACGAATGCCACTCTACCAAAGCATGGTAAGGCATGGAACATGGTATGCAAACATGCAAATTTCAGTACTAAAATATGATGCTAAACAGTCCCGAATCATGAAAACATGGCACCCGATGCATGAGGTGAGACCCGAAACTCAAAACTAGGCACATGGAATGACTTACAGCTATACAAAGCATGCATTATTTGAACATGAAGCATGAAGACAGAGTCAAGGCATCCTAAAACATGGACTTTTCCAGTTTAAAGCAAGGCCAAAAAGTGCTAGCAAGATGGACTAAAGTAGCATGCGATTTTGACTAGCAAACATGATTTACATGGCAAGTGTATGATGCACATGGAATTTCACCAAACCATCAAAAATCATTGAATAAAACATGTGAAAATAGGCCCAAATAACCACTGATATGCAACCATGGTATGCAAAAATGATGAGCTCCTTTAGATGGCCATACAAGGAGTTATTAGGCACATACAAGATAGACAAGTGACATGGAATATACAACTCTGAAAATCAAATATGATAGTCCCAAAACTCACCAAATTGGCCCCAAAATCAGTCAACAAAGCATGCAAGATAGGGCCTCTTTGGAAGGCCAAAATGACTACCAAACAAGTCAAGGTGAGAGGGGATCACTCCCCTCTGATTTGGAAGCTCAAAACAATGGCCAAGCCACTGAAAATCCTCTGGATTTCAGTGGCTAGAAGGCCAAACAAAGCATGCAACAAGAGCTAGGATATAAGGCTCAAAATGGGAGGCAACCAAGCATACAAGATAGCATGTGACCTTAAAAAAAATGAAATCTTAATAAAATATTAAGATGATGTCAAAACGAGCCTCTTTCCAGTTTACAACATGCCTCAAAAATGAATACAAATAGGGCTAATCTATCATGCAAAAATGGCCCTAAAAGTGAGAATAGAGACAAGTGGTAGCTTCTGTCCTCAAATGGTGAAGAGCCCTCAATAAAGTTGAAGAGGGGCTCAAAATAAGGCACTTTACAGTTTACATCAAGCCACGAAAATAAACACAAGTAAGGTTAAACTAGCATGCAAGAAATGGGCCTAAAAGAGGGGTAAAGAGACAAGTGGTAGCTGCTTTTCTCAAACAGAGGAGAGACCTTCAACAAAGTTGAAGAGGGGCTCAAAAAAAGCCTCTTTCCAGTTTATGGACAAATCCAAAACAGCTCACAAATAAGCTTAAAATACTATGCAAAAAAAAGCCTAAAAGAGAGTTAAAGAGGCAAGTGATAGAAGGAAGCCTCAAACAGAGAAAGACCCTTGATCAAACATGAAAAGGGGCTCAAAATATGATCATTTATAGTTCGGGTCGGAGCCCAAAAATGCTTGAAAGCAAAGCTTACAAATGAAGCAAGAAAAGACTAGTTTAGGGGAAAAGTGTGCTTACCCTTGAAGAACAATCTTTCCAACAGCTTTTGGTCCAAAAATCTGAGCTTCCATCCTCTGAGAGATAGCCTCAAGGTGTTTGAATGAGTGATGGAGGTCTTGTGCTATGAGGTATAGTGCAAAAATGCAAAGAAATCCAACTTCCAAGCTCTAACCACAAGCAATATAGAGAGAGAGGAAGCTTTTTGCCCTTCAAAAACTCAGAACCCCTGAAATGAAGGTGCCCCTTGCTTATATAGAGGAATGCAAAGCTAAAGCTTCTTGAACAAGCTTGGCAAGAGCTTCATCCCTCCATACACGTGTATGGAGGGCAGATATGAGGAATCCAGCTGGTACAAAAGATCTTCCCGGAAACCAGCTGAAATAGGGGGGGTGCTGGCCATCAGCAATGGCCAGCAGCGCCACACTGATGGCCGGCAGGTGTTCACTAGTAGCCAGCAGGGGCCAAGCCATGGCCGGCAGTACACCACAGGGGCCACCCTGAGAGGACCAGGTCAGGGTCCAAAAATGAGACAAAAATGATACAAGGTTCGGGAAACCCGAACCAGTGACGTCCCGCCGCGACAGTCAAATGCTGGGCGAGCAATCGAACCAGCCGTTGGGTGTACCTACAAGCACAACCAAGTCTTGAGGACGGTCAAAAATGGGGTGTCTACACTACTGCTACCGTTGCCGCTAGAGGGGTTCTTGTTACAGTTCCCGTCGTTGGGCTTCCGACGATTCCTACGAAGGTCGTATATATGCGACCAGATGGGGTGAATGAGCAAATCCCCCTTGAGCACATTGGGGAGAGGAACCGCCGGTTGGTGATGGCTCCCGATTTTGAGCAGATATACACTTCTTCCTATTTCTGCCCATTGTGTTGCTTTATGTTTTCACTGCCCTCTGTTATTTCTTTCCATTGTTCTCAAATCCTCTTCCATTTTGCAAGTACCCGCGACATATGCTAATGACCTCCTCCGGACAATTGACCGATTGCTTCTAATGGTGCGGAGGAGGCAAACTGCTCTGGCCACTCATGTGATTAAGGTATGTTTTTGCCCCTAGTTTACAGTCATGACAGTCTCGCTCATAACTTTATTGGTCTCTTCTGATGTCTGTACTCTCTCCTTCTTTTCAACTTGAGCCAGCCCTAGTTGCACCTACAGGACCTCCTCCAACTGGGAGACGGAGACGGGGCCCAGTGAGGGGCAGGGAGGAGCTGACCCAAGGGGAGGCAGAGTGAGGCAGCGCTTACCTCCCGAGGAGTCCTTTGAGGAGTACACGACCTCTGAGGAGGAGGGAGAGGCGGTTGACATGCAGTCTAGCAGCCTTAGTGATAACAGCGATGCGCCTCCTCCACAGCTGAGGAAGAAGACAGCGAGGACGAAGTGCTACTGCTGCTGATGATGATTTTTGTTTTTGTTTTGCTTTGTAGTTAAAGATTAGCTTCAAGTAGACCCTTTTGTTTTTGAAGACTTTTCTTTTGTTTTATTGTTTTGTAAAACAATGATCGGGTTAGACCTGCTAGTTTATAAAAGAACAAGTTTTTTTGGAAATGATATCCTTGCATAATATGTGATGAATGGTGCAACTGTTGCATGGTAACATTGTACGAGACTTAAAAATGGCGAATACCTGCTCTTACATTCATTCTTGAATTGGATAACAACCCATAACCGGACAAAATGTAAAATACAACTTGATAATAGGAAAACAAAATAAAAACAACTTGAAAATACCAAAAGACACTTGGTACAAACAAAACATGACTCAAAACACAACCGCAGTACACCAGGACAAAGGCCAGCCTTTTCTAAAATTGCTCTGATCTAGACCACCACTTAGACCTGGCCGGGTCCAAATTGGCACGGTCGGGCCTAAATATGAGGTCAGTCAGTGCTATCTAGTTGTCATGCATGCTCCTTCTCAACCTCTATAAATGGTGCTCCTACGCTATTTTTCTGGCAAAATAGCAAGTCTTTGGTATTTTGCTCTCAAGATGGAAACATTGCTCAACAACAGGCTCTGAGACTGGATAGCCACTTTGGACGGCTCGAAAAAGGTGAACTTTCACGGTTTCGGCCTAAACGCCCTTTTTTCTTTGAGTCACACTTCTCTTTGTTTTCCATTCCTCCACACCGCAGTTCGATGTTAGAACTCGGTCACGCATGTATTTCACTTCGGATCACAAGAGATGTGTCCAATGCCCGAAGAATTGCAAGCATTGATGGAATCCTAGCACGACGAATAAATCATGCCTTAGCCCCGTTTTGGCCATGCCTAGGCTTTGGGACGGATGTGTGGATTATCATTGCACGAAGCTCGGTCTTTGGCTCATGACGGGGAGCTGAACATCCCGGGTTTAGTTCATCGATTTTCCGCTATTGGAGATAGGAGCGATTCTCTAGCGCAGCCACGGGCAACATGCTCTCTATTTATGCTTACTTGCGCAATTCCTAATTGCCCCTAGTTTTGGCAGGGCAAACATCCGGTTGATTGAAGTGGCCCAATGTCTGAAAGATGGCAAAAGTTGTATTGGTTTAGCACTGGCTGAGACCTTGATGGGCCTAGACACTTTTCGTCGATGAGAGACTACCCGGTTGGTAGGAAGTCCACTACTTCTCCAGCTATTATTTCCCTCCCTCCTTATTTATGATTCTCAAATCACTCAACACTCAATCTCTGTTTTTCTCTCAAAGCCTTTTCTCACTTTTCTCTCAACGTACACCTCTCTATTCTTTAATCTCTTTTACTTTTTATCTCTTCCTAGGTATGGCTTATGGATAAACTGAAAGTAGTGGACACTTGCCCTGAGTACTCAGCCCGAGCTTACTTCTTTCGCCAACGGTTAATCGATTTCCCTTCAGAAGGGTTGTGGTGTGACTGGATGTGTAACCAGTCTGCAGCTGACATAGCTTGGCATTGCCCCTAGCTTGATATGACTAAGATGAACTACAACATATCCCGCTAGCCAGGTATACCGTTGATTGGCCTCACACACTGCGTGTTCTATTTCCCTTTTCCGATTCAGATGTCAATTTGGGAATGATCAGACACGTCCAGATGAAGGGGTGAAATACCTGGCTTCATTTTCCATTCATAGTTCACACTTGCCTTGGTACCTCAGTACTTGGGGGATGAGAGAACTTTTGGCCCCTACTTTTGGCTTCAATTACACCCTGTCTGATGAGTGCTTGGCTTGGCTCAAAGAGTAGGAACAAATCGGGCCATCTTTGGCAGCAGAATCCTCCACAAGGGCGAGTAGAAGGCATAAAGCCACCTGACTTAGCTGTGCCCCTAGTTTTACTGCTTTGTTCTTTTCTTTTCAAGTTTTATTGATGTAAAAGCAACTTTGATTGAATCAGAAGTTGGAATGTGTACTTGTGTTGAAATCAATGTAATTAAAGTTGCAAGCACTAAAATTTTTCCTTTTGGTCTAAAAATGGTCGGAGTTGTAAAAAGATAAAATTTTGAACAAAATTAACTTTTATTAAAACTCTTCAAAACAATTTTTAGAAACGGTCACCACCTAACACGCACGGAATCAGTCCTCAAGATGTACAGTCCTGAAGCAAAAGATCATAACTACCCATTACTGCATTGGCCACACCGGCCCTTCTGCCAACATGAAGACCATGCAACCAAGCTAACCGATAATGGAAAAAGATGACCTGATCAAATACAAACGAATATGATAGTTGAGTTGGAAATGTTTACACCCGAACTTTAGGATGGAGTTGCCTACACATCCCAAAGGTAGGAATCAGGCCTTACGTAGTTCGGTTAGGGTTCACTCGGGTATTTATTCTCTCCTTTTGCGCTCTAACTTTTGCCAAAGCCGCGCTTTCAGGTTTTTTCTGCCTTGCGATCTCATTTTTTCTTTATTTCTATTTTTTCCATGTTCTAACTTTTGCCTAGGTTGCCATTTCGGGTTTTCGGCCTAGCGAGCCTCTCAAGGATAATATTTCTTCAATTTATCCATGTTGATCAGTTGCGAGAACTCTAGGCCATCTAGATCCATAAGAATAACTGCTCCCCTAGACTAGATTGATTTGATGATGAAAGACCAGTCCAGTTGGGTCGAAACTTTCCCCTAGGGTCGTGGATGGGGGTTCGGTTGTCCTTCAGCACCATGTCTCCTTCTTTGAGGTTTCTGGACTTAACTTTCTTATTAAAAGCCTTGGCAATTCTGCGTTGGTAGCCCTGGAAGTGATACAATGCCTTCAGCCTTCTCTCATCACATAACATTAATTCCTCAAATCTGCTTTGTTGCCAGTTTGCCTCTGTTATTTAACATTCAGCCATAACTCATAGCGATGCTATTTTAATTTCGGGTGGTAGAATAGCCTCCATCCCATAGACGAGAGAATAAGGGGTTGCCCTTGTAGATGTCTGAATCGCTGTTCTGTAGCCCCTAAGTGCAAACAGCAGTTTCTCCGGCCAGTTCCTATAAGTCTCCACTATCTTCTGCAGAATTTTCTTGATATTTTTGTTGGCAGCCTCGACAGCTCCATTGGTTTATGGCCTGTAGGTTGATGACTTATGGAAAGCCACGTTATATTTCTCTAACAAATCTATCACCTCTTTCTTGAAGTGCGAGCCATTATCTGAGATGATCTCGTTAGGCACCCCATACCTACAGATGATGTTGTTCTTGATAAACTTAGCTACATGCGACGCCTTTAGCACAGATTAGACTGGGCCACCACCCACTTAGTGAAGTAGTTGATCGCTACCAAGATGAATTCATGTCTGTTTGACCCCTTTGGCATGACTACTCCGATAACATTTATTCCCAAACAGAGAACGACCATGGTGAAGTCATGTTGTATAGCTTCAACGGCAGAATGTTCATGTGATTGGCATGAATCTGACATTTGTGGCATCGCCGTACAAAACTAATACAATCCTCTTCCATGGTTGAGTACTAGTAGCCTTGTCTAAGGATTTTCCGTGCGAGCATCACACCATTCATGTGTGCTCCACATTCTCTCCCGTGAATGGCCTCCATAAGGTGCTTTGATTCCTCTTCCTCAATACACAGCTTATGCATTCCCAGATGGCCTCTCTTGTACAACTTTCCCTCGTAGATAATATATTGGACGGCCAGACGACGTATTCCCCTTTTATTCTTCGCATTTGTTCCTGGTGGATACTCCTCTTTTTCCAAGAATTCCAAATATCGTAGTACCAGGGGTTCTTGTCTAAAGCCACATCTATCGCGGCAATGGTTTCATAAACCGGCATGTACTTCTGTTCAATAATGATTGGACGCATCCTGACTTCCAACGGAATGTCTACCATAGAAGATAGAGTTGCTAGTGTGTCAGTAAACCGGTTGTTCTCCCTTAACAGGTGGGTAAATGTTAGCTTTTCAGGCCTTGGAATTAGCATGTCCAAGGCCTGATGGTAAACCTTCATTTTCTCCTCTTTAACCCACCAATCTCCATTGTCTTTAGACACAACCAAATTCGAATCTTCGATGATGTCCAACCTTATTGCCCCTAGTTCTAGGGCAGCTTCCAAACCAACAATACATGCCTCATACTCTATCTTATATTGGACACTTTGAACCGGAGTTTGAAGGGTAAAGGTATATGAGAATCATCGGGTGCTATCAGCAACACACGGATCCCATAACCGTATTGATTAGACGCTCCGTCAAAGTACATCGTCCACGTTTCCTTCTCTATTTACAGAATATCTTCATCTAGGAACAAGTACTACACTGCCTTATCTCCCTTTACCAAGTGGTCCGCCAAAAATTCCGCTATAGCTCTGCCTTTAACCAACTTGCGTGTGACATATTTGAGATCAAATTCGGAGAGAAGAAGCAACCAATGAGCTAGCCTACTCGTAAGCGCTGGTTTTTCGAAAAGATATTTGAGGGGATCTAATCACGAAACCAGGATTACAAAGTGGGCTAACAAATAGTGCCTCAGCTTCCAGGTAGCCCATACCAAGGCTAAGAAAGCTTTCTCGAGGGGAATGTAACGAGTCTCGTAATCTAGCATTTTCTTGCTCAAGTAGTAAACGACTTTCTCCACCTTGGCCTCTGACTCCTGAGCTAACATACATCCCATGGTTGAATTTTTCACTGATAAGTACAAAATCAGCGGCTTTCCCGGTTCTGGCAGTGATAACAGTAGGCGGATTCTGCTGGTACTGCTTGACTTGTTCAAAAACAAACTGACAATGATCGTCCCACTGAAACTTTTTCCCTTTCTTCAAGAGACCAAACAATGGTTCACAAGTCAAGGTTAATTTTAAAATAAACTGTCTTATGAATTGCACTTTGCCGAGAAAGTCGCGCACCTCCTTTTCAGTCCTTGGTGGTGGCATTTCTAAGATGGCCTTGATTTTGGAATGATTTACCTCAATTCCCCTCTGTGTAATCAAGAAACCTAGCATCTCCCTGTTATTACCCCGAAGGTACATTTCTGCGGGTTCAACGTCAATCTATACTCTCTGATCCATTGAAAGAATTTCTCCAGTGCGGTGTAGTGGCCCTCTCGATCTTTGGACTTGACAATCATATCGTCCACGTAAACCTTAACCTATTTATGGATTATGTCATGCAAAATGATGGTTGCAGCCCTTTGATAGCTGGCCCCAACATTCTTTAACCCAAACGGCATGACTCAGTAGCAGTACGTACCCCACGGAGTAGTGAAAGCGGTCTTCTCTCTATCCTCAGGAGCCATCAGAATCTAGTTGTGTAGACACCCCATTTTTGACCGCCCTTAAGACTTGGGCACTACTGATGGTTTACTTGGTGGAGAAAGTTGAGCAGGGCAAAGGTTCAATTTCTTCGGCAAGAGGAGAGTCAAACCCTAACCTCACACCCCATTTCTTGATCAAAAGATTTTAGACTTGAAACCTTCTCTTTCAAAATGTTTTGAAAATAAAGTTCTACGATGTTCTGATGCTCGCATTTTGTTAAATGTCACACTTTTCGGTAAACCGAGCAAGGGCAAAGTGGAAATGAACGAAAGAGAGATGAAATCTCTAAAAGAATCTTTCAAAACACCTTGTTTAGGGGTTTGGAGTTGAAGAAAAGAAGAGAAGAGGGAAGAAACCCAGTTGGGGAAGAAAATAGGCACGAACCGTTAAGAGAGAAAGTCGAGCGGTCCTCGCTAAATCAGGCTTATTTGTCTATACATTTGGATTTAAGCTATGAGGCCACCACCGTTGGAAAGAAGACTTCCGGGGCTTCATTTTACGCTCAAGAATCTCCTAAAGCCAAGTCCGGACGGGGAAGATATAGTTAGTTGAAGTAGGGCATCAATCCGGTTGGACCGAATCTGCGCGGCTTCACCAAAACAGGCATAACTTTTTGCACAGTTGGAATTTTAATGCAAGGCTGGCGCCATTGGAAAGCTAACTTCTGGGGCTTCATCATAGGTGATGGCCAACCACCTTGGACCTTTTGACCTGGTCGGCCGACCAGGTTAAGTGGTCGGCCGACCACTTGAACTGGTCGGCCAGCTCTCTGCAGCTTTGTTTCTGTGAGTTGGTTCCAGCTGTGCCAGCTGGAGGGCACAGACTGGATCCTCCATACACGTGTATGGAGGATCTTTGGCCTTGCTTCTTGGCTTCTTGGAGAAGCTTTGGTCTCCTTGGTCTATAAAGGAAGCCCTCACTCTCCATTGCAAGGGTTCAGATTTTGGTGAAGGCTTATAGATACATCCCTCTTTGTATCTCTCCCTTTGAGCCCTAAAAGAGTGAGTTCTTGCCCCTTTGCATACCATCTCCTAACCTAACCCCTCCACCATCACTCTAAGCATCTTGGAGGCCATTTTCAGAGGCTAAGGGACTGGTTTTTGGGTCCAGAGGTTGCTGGTTCTTGCTGTGCCACAAGGGTAACCATTTTCTCCCTTTTTGAGCATCATTTTGATCCGTATTTTAGCCATACTTGCAAGCATATTTGAGCTTTGGTGTAAACTGAAAAAAGTCTTATTTTGAGCTTCTTAACAAGTTTGTTAAGGTCATTTTTCTGTTGGGGGTCATCTACCCCCTTGCATGCTTGTTTTCACCTTGTTTTGAGCCATGCATCTAGGCCTTGAAGTGAGCTTTGTTTGGCCTTCTAGCCACTGAAATCCAGTGGATTTTTAGTGGCTAGCATACTATTTTGAGTTCCAAAATCAGAGAGGGGTGACCCTCTCACCCCTTGTCTTGTTTACTAGCATTGTTGGCCTAACAAAGGGGCCTATATTTACACACTTCTTGAGCATGTTTCAGGCCATTTTTGGTGGGTTTTAGGACCTACATGACCTCTTTCTAGAGGTGGTCTTGCCATATTAGGTGTCCCTCTTGCATATGTAGAGTAACCCTCTTTATGGCCTTTCAAAGGAGCCTTTACTTGCATGCTTCCTAGCCTTATTTCAGGCCCTTTTTAGTGAGTTTTAGGGCCTTCATAACCTCTGTCTAGAGGTGGTTTTTCCATTTTGGATGTCCATCTTGCACGTGTAGAATAACTTTCTTTTGGGCCTTTCAAAGGAACATATCATTCTTGCATGCATTGACCATGTTTCCATGAGTTTTTGGGCATTATTTGGCATGGCATACTTCTGAATTTTGCTGATTTGGCAACCTCTTGATTGCCTCACATACTTGTAGTGCAAATCCTCTTTACTAGTTTACATTGCATGCTATATTGGCCCTTGATTTTAACACTTTTTGGCCATGCCTTAAACTGATTTTGTGCATGTTTTGGATTGCCTTAGCTCTGTTTTTGGGTCTCATGGTCAAATGATGCTCGTTTTGCATGCTTGTAGTACAATATCCATGCCTAGCTTTGAGTTTTGAGGCCTATTGCATGCATATACTGAGGTGTTTTCATGTTTTGGGGCCATTGCACATCATATTTCAAAGCTTATATGTATGCCATATTCCCATGATTTTCACTCTTTAAGTGCTTTTGAGAGTTGTACTTGTATGCCTCATTTACCGACCGTTGTATGAGCTTCATTTGAATGCATTTCGAGCCATCTTTCTAGACCATTTTCCCACTGTCTTGGACCTGCCTAAGGTCTGTTTGGGGGTGGTTTGGTCATTTGTGCATCGCTTTGTATACCTATAGTGTAATCCACTCCACTAGTTTCGGTATCCGGGTCATCTAGCATGCATTATGTAAGGTGTTTGCATGTTTCGAGACCATCTTTTATGCCATTTCAGAGCTGGATCATGTGTCATTCTATGCCATATTTCATCATTTGCCATGCTTTGTTAGAGTTGCATGTTGTGCCTTAGGATCGGTCCTTTGCATTCGGGCATGTTTGCATGTATTTCGGTTGTCTCATTTTCATCATATGGCCACTGATTTGAGTGTGCCTGAGGTCCACTCATATTGGTTTAAGTCCACCTTGCATTGTGTATGCCATTTGGTTCATATTATTACATGTTTGACCATCGCATTGTGTATGCTTTGATTATGCCTTTGTGTATGTCCATCTTCGTATGTGTGCATTATGTATGCCATATAGCTCATGTGCACTGTGTATGCCATTTTAGTCCATAGCATTGCGTATGCTAGGTTACATGTGTGCATATCATCCGTCGCATGCCAGCATGATTAGGTTGCATTGTGTTTAGGGTTGCATGTTAGTCGCATTGTATATGCCATCTCATTGCATTGTGTTTGGAGTATGGTTAGTCCAAACACGAGAAACGAGGGGCGTTTCGTACTCAAAGTGACGAAACATGTCTCAATTTCCGGTCACCGACACTCCAGATTACCCATGATGAAGTTTAGGCCTTGTTATGTTTATATGTGCATTCATTTCACATTGAGTCGTGCAATTCGACTCCTCGGCCATCATGCATCGAGATGCGTGATTGGTGGCACGAGGATCGAGGACTACACTCCCTAGAGCTTATGCAATGACGGGGAGAGTGGTCATGCATACATATGTTGAAAATACTTTGCCATGCCCCTTTCTTGCTCTCTGTTGCAGCAAACCGGAAGCCAGCAGCAAAAACTGGTCAGCAGTATCACTACAAGTTCCCATGGAGTTGTATACAGTGTTCCGGGGTCAATTGTAAACAGAGGCAAATCGGGGCATCGCGATGGATTTCCCGGCAAGGCGACTCGAGCATGCATGCATCTTTCATCATTCCGAACAGAGCTGAGGCAGTCTACTTCATGTGCCATTGCATGCTAGTTTACTCGCTTTCTTAGTTAATTTGTTAATTAGCTAGTGTTTGTAATAATTAGTTATTCATTTTGGTTGTGTAATATTTATTCGAACCCTCCGAGAGAGGGCAATGTTGTAATAAGTGTGCGTGTGTGTGATGCATGTCTTCCAACCCCACGTCTTTCTCCCTTTTATTTACCAGCTTATGATGGTTAGTTTTAAGGCATGTTTCAATTAGCATCTATATGTTCGCATGTTTACATTCATTTATCTGTATTACATGCACCGGGCTCGGCGCATCATACTAACTGCATTGTATTTCAATTCCGAGTTGAATACGTGTATCAGTTGTTACATTTCATATGCCATTTTAGAATAGCCGAGCCTATCTTAGTTGCATTTTTGCATGTGTTGCATTAGGCATTTCAGCATAGTTAGGATTCATGCATAATTTCTAATTAGCTTCTTTCTTTGGCTTGGAGTACTCGGTAAATATTTATGCTTTAGCATCCTCGCATGTGTGTGAGTGACTGCCATGATAGCATGCTTACCATGTGGCTATGTGCTTATGTGATATAACTGCCTGAATGCCTGTGGGTGGAGGTTGGATTATCTGAATTGGAACAATTCGTTGATTGCAAGTTTTAAGCCCACTAGATAGTGGCAAATCACCATGTTTTCTAAGCCCACTTGAGGGTGGCAAAATCCGCATTTTAGCCTACTTGCGAGTAGCAAACCGCTTTCAAAAACAAACATGAAATGTTTTGTTCCAACTCAGGCGATCCAGTCTATACTTGTATGCTGCGCGCATCACATAGTAATTCTAGGCTAATAACCGGAATAAGAACACATAATGTTTTCAAAACTTGATATCATGATTAGTAGAGGCCGATCTTTGATCGGGCGAGCGGGGGTGCTCACGAAGTGACCTTCCCCAATTGTACCCAAGTTCCCGAGCCGAGGCAACTTTGGTGATGACGGACACGTGGCCTTAGGCAACGAGTCAGGGTTTCCTAAATTCTCCCAAAATAAATATTTAGGTGGCGACTCTGTATCTGGCAAAGCAGTCCATGTTTGGCACTTCTTTCAAAAAATCTGTTTTCAAAAACGATTTGCCAGATTTGGACTCTTTGATGATTCATCGGTCTTGCATTGCACTCTGCGAGATTAGATACAGGACCGTGACATTGAGTCCTGAACTGTAGTGAGCCCAATGAACAAAACAGGATTCCCTCCCGGGACGTTCGGGGACGTCTACAAGTTGTACCCTGAAAACCCATCTATGAAGGATAACAATGCATGGCCCACAGTGAAGCCTACCAACTCGTCAATGTATGGCAAGGGGAAATCATCCTTTGGACTGGCATTATTCAGATCCCTAAAGTCGACACAGACTCTGATTCTGTCGTCTTTCTTCGGAACCGGAACAATATTGGCCAACCATGTCAGATACTCTGATACAAGCAAGAACCCTGCCTCGATCTGTTTGGTAACCTCTTCTTTGATCTTCAAAGACCAATCTGGGCAAACTCTGCACAATTTCTGTTTCACTGGTCGAGCCTCAGGGTCAAGAGGGATCCGGTGCTATACAATCTCAGGGTTGATTCCAAGCATGTCTTCATAGAACCACGTGAAAACATCTTTGAAATTTTTTAATAAAGCGATTAAACACTCGCGTTCCTCTGAAGACAACATGGACCCGATCAAGACCAAACGCAGATCTTTCTCAGTACCCACATTAATAGCAATGATTTCATCCGTACAGGGCTCAACACACCTTTCCTCCTCTTGGTCAACCAAGTTTTTCAAAGCCCGAGGAATTTTTTCCTCTTCATTTATATCAAAATTTTGAAAATTAAGATCAGTACAACAAACCAAAGGCACATAGAGGTAGGCAAAGTCCACAGCATTCCCATTCAAAAAGTCTAGATCTTCGGTTACAGTAAACTCAAAAGAAAAACTGAAAGACGACCTGGACATGACCTTGGTATCTGGGTTACCAATCTTAGAAGTACCAGACTCAGAGGAACTCAAATCTGACTTCGACTCAACAAACTCAGTGGAATCAGATTTGAACTCACTATCCGATTCAGAACTGTTGATGATGCCCTTCTCGAACTTCCAGACCAGGCGTGGAGCCTCAGATGCATCCATGATAAGATTAGAGAAATCCGCTACTGGGTTATCCCCGATCATTGAGATAGTAAAACTATCCCCTAAGTTGGCGGTCTCAGCTCCAGCAGTAGAACTTGTCAGTAGGTCAGCCAGCGCTTTTCCCAACAGCTCCTCTTCTTCCTGATCCACACTTGCGGCATTGCCTTGATTTGTACCAATGCTCAGGTCTGCTTGCTCATCCTTCTATTCTCGCAACTGGTGTCTAAAGAAAAACTCAAACCCTGAATATCTCGTCTTCATTTCCCAATCATACCAAGGCTCTGGAAATCCACAGAAGGGGAAATCTTCTCCTTGGCAGACAAAGTGTCCTTTCAAGGTTCCCCGTATTGGTTTGTGGACTAACTCATACTGCTTCCCATCCCTCTTTGCTTTCAACCTTCCTCTCAACTCCTACCATTTCCTTTGCCAATCATCAGTGGTAGGTTTGTATCCCAACCTAATAGTGTGAGGGTTGTGACTCATCTCCTTGGCAATAGTGCCTCCCTGCGTACCACTTTAGCCTAGTCCTAATTCGGGCATATGCCCCTGTTTGTTCATCATGTAAATAGATTGCGCACTCACGTAGTTCCCATCACCCTCTCCCATGATGGATTAGACTACTCGAGCCTCTATTAAGGAGAAACCAGAGAGGAATAAATCTTCTTCCCCATGTATGATTTCTAACACTGGTGTGGCAGTTCCCTGGGGCGGATGGATGGTAGAATTCTCATACACAGTGGCAATCTCGCCTTTGAAGGGGTACTTCACTAACTGATGGACTATCGATGATATGACATTTATTTGATGTAGCCAGGGCCTTCCCAGTAGCAAATTAAAGGTTGTTGGTGGAATTCTACCTCATGTTCGGATGGGCCGATTAGGATATGGCTCATGAACGTTCCCATAATATCCCGACTTGTATTGTTATAAGCCCGGACAGCCTGGGTCGTGGGTGTAAAGTTAGCCAGCCTCAAACCGATGGCATAGACAGTCCTCACTAGACACACATTATTCGCCGATCCGGTATCTACTAGCACCACCAGAATCCACTTTTTTCAGCTTTCCAAGGTCACATACAGGGGTCTGTTGTGGTTGGCACCCTCGGGTGGCAACTCTTTATTCGTAAAGGATATCACCGGCATAACGTCCCCAGACATAACTAACGACACCAATTGATCAACGGTGGTGTCAACAGGAAGTTTTGTTCAGCAGTGCTTGCTTATGCTCTCGAGATGCCATTATTAGCCCCCAGATGGATTTGTTTGCCTGAATCTTCTTGAGCTGTTTTAGGACGAGGTTTTCCTTGACATCCTTCTCTTTTGCTCTCTCAGCCTCTTTCCTAGAGGTTTCCGGCTGATCTAGTGCTGCGGGTTCGAAGTACCGACCACTCCGGGTCATATAGTTAATCACGCCAGTATACCACGTATCTTCAGGGGTACCAGCTTTCCATCCTTCATCCATATATGCGTGACTTAGACCATTATCTTTCCACCACTCCCCCGCAATCATAGCCAGGCTATTATCTGGTTCCACCTGAAGCATGTTTATATCTCGGCCTCCGTCATCATACCATTCCTCTTCTACCACAGTCTTGGTTTCTGTGTTTCAGTACTTTCTGAGCTTTTTCGGCTTTCTTTGCCTATCATTAGGCTCCCATTCTGGCCTACCCGAACTCTGGACATTATCCATTACTTACTCGGCCTCTGTTTTTCCTTTCCCTTTTCCTTGCTTCGAGGCTATCTTCCTTTGAATTTCTTCCACTCTTTCTCGCTGGAATTGTTCCAACACTTGTTTATTTTTAGCTCGGGGTTTAGCCTCAGCCTTTTCTTTCCCAGTCTCTCTTGTCTGTTCCTCCTTATTTGACTCCTCATCACTCAACCACCTATTGCTTATTTCCAGCTGGCTTAGATCGCACCATCCCATTCGGACACTGCTTGTATCCTCCTCTTCGAAGAAGTACAATTTCTCCAGATCCTCCTCTAGATCTGCCAAATCCTCTTCTGAGTCAGCTAAGTCATTTAGGCCTTGTTTAGGCCAATCGTTCTGATCTTGCTCTAACTGGTCTTCCCCAATAGCATTAATGTTGAGAAAGTCTGGCAAAATGACTACTGGCTTCGACTGATCGACGGCCACAATCTATAAACTGGGATCGTACTCCTCTGTGAGTGAGACCCCCTTCTCTATGACATGGGTGTCAGACGACCCTGTCTTCAGTGCATTCTCCTATTTCTCCATTTCTACTACCACGGGCCTGGGTTGGGTTTGTGGGGTTAGATCCATCATGCACATGTCTATGCCTTCTGGAATAACCACTTACTATTTTGGTAGGTGGGATGCAGTAATGTATGCGCTAGGGCTGAAGGTGGGCAGTAGTGTATGGATGTGGTTACTGTTTTTGGGCGGGGAACTTGGTTGTGTGTAGGAAGTGGGTTGGTTCTTACATTTGGTTTAGCAGGTGGGGCGATGACTTTGTTGTCAATGAGATCTTGGATCTCATGATGTAAACGATAACACAGGTCTATGGGATGGCCATGTTGTTGGTGAAAGAGACAGCACTGGGTTGGGTCATGCCTAGATGGCAGTGGGTCTGGGAGAGGTTGAGGATTGAGAGGCTTGAGATGCCCCTTTCCATCAACATTTTGAGGGTGCAGGCTAGACTCATATGAAGAGGGGTAAAGATTCTTCGGTTTCGGGGTGGACTCGTGGTTTGCGAGGTTTGTAAGGTTGTGGCAACAAAGGGATAAGCCATCTTAGTCGTCGTAGCAACGGTATTGACATTTGCAGGCCGTGGAATAATGCTATTGCTAGCATTGGTATTCCAAGAGAATGGCCTTCTTACAGGTTCACTTGTTCTGTGGATAATGCCCTTTTTTAATGCACTCTCAATCTAGATCCCCAGCTCGTGTAGGGAATCAAATGTGGACAATGGCACCACTATCATTCTCTATAACATATCTGGCTCTAGGTTCTGGACCACTAGCCTGGCTTGCTCTCTTTTGGAAGGTCTATTTGTCATTCGGGCTTCCTTGGCTCTCCACCTAGCGACAAAATCGATGAATGACTCCTTAGGATTCTGCGTAGTGGCCTCCAGCTCACTAATGGTTCCTCTGTCTGTGTGTTATCTGAGTACTGGTTAACAAATGCCTCAGATAACTCCCTCCAGTTTCACTTTGTAAAGTCTTCCAACTTAGCATACCAAATTGCCACTACATCAGACAGGGTTCTCCCAAACAACGAAAACTTCTACGCCCTAGATAAACCCATGGGCCTCAATACATCTGAAAACAACCGAACATGGATAACCGGATCTCCACTCCCATCGAATTTCTCCGATAATCTGACCGAAGCTTCAGCGTATCCATCCTCAATGTTGGAGGATGGAGTTGAAGCCTTGGGATTTCTTTAGTGTCTTCTTATGCCTAGCAATCTTGATTAGGGCCGAATCAATTTCATTGAAGTCAAAGGGGAGGATTCTCACAGGTGGTTATACCATAGGTCTATAAGCCGGAGTTGGTGGGAACATGTCCTGAGGATCTAAGGCTTGCAGATTTTCAACCAGTGGGGGTGGATCAGGATTTGGCTGGGCAGCCGAGACTGGATGCAAGGTTGATGTGGATGCCCCAGATGTGCATCGTAGACCAGCAATAATTTCATCATGTGCAGCCATCCTTTGGTTTACAGTATCCATGGTTCTTTCGAAAGCCACCATCACGGCAACAAATTCTTCTGCGTTCTGTGCTGTATTCTATGCCATTGCTGGTCTGGGTGAACTAGATGTTGGCAAATTGATTGGGTGAGAACGGATAGGTGTTTACAGAGTGTTTTGTACTGGTGCTGCTGACTGTATGTTCCTTCTTTGTCGAGTAATTCATGGAAGTGAGACTAACACGAGCTGGCCACCAACAAGGTCTTGAACTTTGCAAAGCCTGCTGAAGCGGGTCCACACAACTTGGGGAATACTGGGTCTTTCTAAAGCTATGATGGTAAACTACCTAGCAAAAAGAAAGAAAGAAAACATAATCAAAATCGGACAGCACTTTGGCCCCAATTCACAACAATCATAACACACAGTTGAACTATAATCCCCATTGAACTCTGTTCTCAAACTACTACTCATTTATACCACTGATATGAACCATCCTGTAAAGTTTCACTGTAAAAGCACATACCAGGTAAAAGAACCAAAACACCCCTATGTGAGGTAGGGTTACCCTGTCCTAGATTTTTGACATGATCTAGGTTGCACTATTTCAAACAAGTGGTTTCATAACATCCTGTATACGGGTTGCATCCTGTCCTATTTTGGAATAGTCACTAGAGTATACTACATGCACTAGGCCAATTGGTCCAAAAGGGTACCTCGGTAAAATTACCTAATATACCTCTTACACCTAACACCGAGAAGTGAAAAGAGGATCAAGTGGTACAACGGTAATCCAGATCCGAGGGTTGTGTTTCCAACATGGCAGAGCCTATGACCGATCAGCCTTTTGGCACTTTTTGGCAAGCCTCCAGCAAACCCGTCTAGGAATAGTAGATGGAAAATAGAGTGACTTAAAGTAACGATGCAAATCCAATGCAAAGAACATATAAGTGTAGATAAAATTTCACATCATGAGTTTGAGTCAAGTTCTCTAAATCTTTTCCCAGCAAAGTCGCCATAAACTGTAGCTTGCTTTTCGTGCTCCTTTTAGATACGACTAGCCCTACAGTTCGGACTCCTACGGTTCTAAATCTGATTTCACAAGTGCAATATGAAACAGTGAAAACACAAAAAGGGTCCAAATTCGGCAATTCTTTTTGGAAAATCCATGTTTGAATCAAATGCCAAAAATGGACTACTTTGCCAGATTACAAAGTTGCCACCTAAATATTTTTGAAAAATTTAGGAAACCCGTGACTCGTGCCAAAGGCCATTAGTCCATCATCACCAAAGTGTCTCGACTCGGGAACTTAGGTACGAGAGGGAAAGGTCATGAATTGAGCACCCCACTCACCCGATCAAAGATCGGCCTCTATTAATCATGATGCAATGTTTATTTATATTATATGTTCTTGTTCTTGTTCTTGTTCTGATTTATTAGGCTATCTTACTATGTGTTACACAAAAGTATAGATTAACTTGCAAAGATTGGAATACTTTGATTTCATGTTTGTTCAAAAATTGTTTTGGATACGCTTCACTTTAAAAAAGTGAGTTGGTACATTAGTCAATTTTATCCTAATTTTACTAATTAACCTTTATCATCGGCATTCAAACAAGTATATCAATTAAGCAATTAGCCTCATGGAAATATGTTTGATATTATAACACTAACACGCAATGCATTATGCTAAAACTCAAAAATGCTCACCTAGTACTCCAAGGCAAGCCAAGCAAAGAAAAATGATTAGCAAAACATGTGTGCTCCTAACTTGATGCAAAAATGGTTAATGCGACACATACAAGCATGCAATTAATAGGCTCAGCTATGAGCAAGATATATGATACAATTCAAGACATGAGATAAACCACGTATTCACGCAATGAATTCAAATTTTGACATTGGGTTAGTATGATGAGCCGAACCCTAATGCGTGCGAGACGATGGGTGCAAATCATAAAAATGCTAATTTGAAAAATAATGTTCTATACTAACCATCGTAAGCGAATAAGTAAAAGGAAGAGAGGCATGGGGTTGGAAGACATATATATTATTACATATTTGCCCTCACGCAAGAGGGTGCCAGTGAATGTCCGAGAATCCAAATTAAACTAACTATTACAAAACCGAATGAATGAATAAACAACTAACTAGCTAAGCTATAATTAACTAACTAGCAAATTTAGTACAAGAAAATAAACTAACCATCTAACGAATCATTGCTACAACAATACTAATTACAATGATAAAATTACAACAATATTGAAATCATTAATTTACAATTTACAATGGAAGCACAAGGATGGCATGCTCGTAGCGGTTTCAGAAGTAATTCTGTCTGCCTTCCTTGGAATCTATCCTGTCTCACCTTCAGTCACTGCCCTCTGCTTGTGCAAAAACACATTGCCTTACCAAACATTCATGGCCAGCCGGCCCCTAATGAAGCCCGCCCCGGCCCAAATAGGGCCGGCCATGCCCTAATTTTATGCAAAACTTTGTTTTTGTGCTCTGAGGTGAAAACAGTGCAAACAAAATTTTGTGAGCTCTGTTTGTCCCTCTTACACTTCTCTGTCATGGAAAGCCTCAAGAGAAGGATGGAGTTGTTTCCAAAATCATCAACGAGCAATTTGCTTGCTTGATGATTTCGGCCACAATTTGGACAAAGATCAATGAATGCAATGAATAACAACCATCCCTCCCCCTTTATCATGGAGTGAGCTTAAAGGGGAGCATAAAGACTCTTCAAAGGTCGTCAAAACACCATGAATTGACGTGTGATGACTCTTGACACAATAGACTCGACATAACGTCCGGCCGATCCCAAGTAATGTAAATCATGTTCTTTATGTTAGTTGGTTCATTTGAAGCCAAATTCATTAGTCTTTGCCATTCTTTAATCCATTTGTCCAAGGTGGTGATTACGTCCACTAAAGATTACGTCCCGTAAACGAGAAGCATGTCAAACAGGAAGTGATTCTCAACATGAAAAAGAGACCATGCCGTTGACGATGAACCTCTGTAGAGATTAAGCCAATAAGCATAGATCTCTAGTTCATGTTTGAATAACCCTCAATCGGTTGAAACAACTCTCAAAAGAAAGAAATGGATGGTAGGTTGCTTGTTAAAATGAGGCTATCAACGTTGGAAGTTAATTAAAGAAAAACTAAGAACAACATGCAACAAGTTATGTATAAGGACTTACGATACAACAATAAACTAATCAAAGCTTGTACCAATTAAACAACCTAGGATAGCCCTAAAATAGTCCCTAATAGGTGAAAAATAGTGGCTCAAAGTGCATGAAGGAGCCCAAAAAGCTAAACAATAAGCAAAGAAAATAAGGCTAGTAAGCAAGAATAAGGAGGGGTGGCTAACCTTTCCACCTTTGAAACCTCAAAGCATGATTTTTAGCCTCTTTTAAACTCTGAAAATCAATTTGGAAAGCAAAGAAAAGGGTGTAAAACAAGGGTTTGAGCTATAGGTGAGGGTGCAAGAAAGAGTGTTAACTCTCTCTACCCTTTGGTAGCTATCCAAACCTAAGCTTGGACACTTGAAATAGGCTCAAGAAAATATATAAAAGGAAGAAATAGATAGTAAGAGATAGCAAAGAGAGCAAGGGAAGAGGTAGTAAGCTTATACCTCTCAAAGAAGGTAAGCTCTTTGTTGTGAATCAAACTAAGTCCAAACACACTCTCAAGCTTGAATTCTGATGCTCAAGGCTCAACCAAGGTTCCAAGGCTAAGGTGTGTAGGTGTATATGGTTGTAGACACCCCATTTTTGACCGTCCTCAAGACTTGGACGTCACCGCTTGAACACTCGGTGATCACCCATGTTCGTATTCGTTTTGAGTTCCCGGAGGTCTTGGCTACGCGCCTTGCCTCAGGATCTCTCAACTCGGCTGTTTTGTGTTTGATTTTGCACCAAACACTTGTGTTTTTGCTTCTGAGGGTACAGAGTAGCTTGTTAGCTACCCCTGACACCCACCAGCCCTGGCTTGAGGCCATCGGCCGTGTCTTCTTGCTACCGGCCATTGGTGAAATATACCATTGGCCGGTCGGCATTTGGTGTGGTCGGCCAACCATCTATTTGGCCGATGGCCTCCTTTTCTGGTCGATACCACCTTTTTGCCTTTTTTAGGCATAATGCATACCAGCTGTGCCAGCTGGAATGCACGGACCCTGCCCCCCATGCACGGGTGTGGCTGTTTTGAACATTTGCACCCTTTTGGTCCAAGCTTCCTAGAGAAGATTGCACCCTTTGCTCAAGCTTCTTGAGGAAGCTTGACCCTTTGTCATAGCTTCCTCAAGAAGCTTGCACCCTGAGCTTAGCTTCTCTTGGAAGCCTTGACCCTTTTTGAATAGCTTCCCTTGGAAGCTTAGTCTTTGCATTGTCTATATAAGAGACCCCTCTTCTCCTTTGATTGGGTTGAGCAAAACCAGAGCAAAATACATATATATTTTGATATATATACACCTTCTCTCTCTATATCTCCCTCTCTCTCTTCATTTGTGTGTGTTTAAGAGCCTAAAAGTGTGTTTTATTCTTAGTTTTGCACTAAGACACACACCATTACACCATACTTCGACTTGGGAGGTCTTGAGGGTTTGTTCTTGAAGTTTTGGGTCAGTTTTGATCAGAAGAAGGTGGCTGACCTTCCTGTTCTTCAAGGGATCTTCAAGGGTAACACTATTGCTTTATATTCCCCAATCTTGCACTAGTCTTTAACCTATCTTGCATGCTGTTTTAGACTTTGTGTATAACTGAAAAAAGTCTTGTATTTGCATGCTTAAGATGTTTCATTGAGGTCATTTTGGTGTTGGGGGTCGACCTCTCCTTCTTAGGCCTTGTTTGGCCCTTTTTGTGCTCTCTTTGTTAAGCTTTGGAGACTTTTGTGTGTTGGCCTTCTCACCACTGAAATCCAGTGGATTTTCAGTGGTGAAGAAGATGTTTTGAGGTCTTGCATAGGGGAGGGACACCCCTCTCCCTTTGTCTCTCTTTTGTTTGCATTTTTGGCTCATAAGGGTAGCATGCATGCTTAGTTGCTTTTGGCTTCATTTCAGAGGTTTTTGGGTGTTATTGGGTCAGATTACATCTCTGTTTTTGGTCGGATTTATGCCCCTTTGCATGCATAATATACATGCTTTACATTCCTCCTCTTTGCCTAGAAATGCATCTTGCCTTTAAGACTATCATACATGCATGTTCTTGCCTAACTTTGTGAAGTTCTTGGTCATATTTCATCATGATTGAGGTCTGTTAGGCACTGATTTGATCATATTTGCCCTATTTGGTATAGCCTCTTTGCATTTTGGCTTGTGAGCCTTTAGTATGTGAGTCATAAGCATGCTTGAGTTAGGTGTTTTAGTGATTTGGAATCATTTCTCATGCCATTTCAGTCCCTAATCCATGTTCCTATGCTTGCATCCATCACCCTTTTCATGCCTTGAAGAGGTGTCCTTTTGTGCCTTGAAAACATTGTGCATGCTTATGTATTTAAGTCTTTGGGCTGCCATATTAGTGGGTTTTGGGGCATATTTTGATGCATAAAACTCTGTTTTGGGTTGTCTAGTTCATGCCATGTTTGCTTAGGGTAGGTGTTGAGCAATGCTCTCTTTTGTGGCCTTGAATACCTTCTATTTTGCATCCATTCCCTAGCATGTCCCTAGCATGTCTTGGTGTCATCTTTTGCATGCTTTTTAGAGTTTAACATGAGTGTTTAATGTCCAAGCATATTGCCTTTAAGTATGCTTAGAGTTGTCCCCTTCCATGCTTAGATGATAGGCCTTGGTGTGTGCATGCTTGCATGCATAAGTTGTGCTATTTTTTACCCTTTTGGCCACTGTTTTAGGGTGTGGTTGAGGCCTCCCATTTCAGTCTAAGTCCATTCTTATACATAGTTGTATGTTTGACTTGTTGCCTCTCGTTGCATGCTTGCATTATACCATGTTTGCATCACATGATTGCATTGTATTGCCTATTGCATGATTAGCACATTGCATGCTTGCATAATAGATTGCATTGCATTTGGCATATTTTGCATCTTAGCCTCATGTTGCATTCTTGAGCCATGTTTGTATACATGCATTGCATTGCTTGGTTTGGGGTGTCAAATCAAGCATGAAGATTGAGAGTGTTCGTACTCCAAGTGACGTAACACGTCTCAATCCTCGGTCGCCGACGCCCTTGATCTCAATATGATAGGGTGTTGGCATTCATCTCTTTTGTTGCATGCATTTTACATTGAATGGCAAACTTGGCCTCTTAGGCCATCATGCATCAAAATGCATAATTGATGGCCCGAGGGTCAAAGGTCATGCTCCCTTGAGTCCATTGCATGATGGGGAGTGTGGCCATGCTCACATTTGCTTGAAAATTCCATGCCATACACTACTTGCCCTCTGCTGCTGTCAACTGCAGGATTCTGCAGGAAGAAATAGCCGGCCGGCTACTTGGAGTGCCGATCGACCAAATACAATTAGCCGGTGGCTCAACCAATGGTCGATGACCATTCCCTTCGGCCGGTGGTGTTCCCACTGGTCGGTGATGCTCCCCAGTGTTCAGAGAAGCATCCTTGGGACTTGTGCAAATTTTCAGAGGAGCAGGGCAGTGTAAACAGAGGCAACAGTGCTATGGCAGCGAGTTTCCGAGCGGGCGAGTCAAGCATGCATCATTCACGCATTCCGAGGCAGAGCTGCGGCAATCTCTTTAGCTTCACATTTAAATTATTTTTGTGATTAATTTGTTAATTAATTAGAGGGTCTGTAATAATTAATTAGCTAGGATAGTTGATTCATTATTCAGACTGTATTATTCTTTCGGTCCCTCCGAGTGAGGACGTATTTGTAATAAGTGTGGGTGCGTGTGTGCATGTCTTCCAACCCTCACTTCTTTCTCCTTTTTACTTACCTGCTTTGATGGTTAGTATTAGGACATATTTAAATTAGCATACCATATGCTATGCATGCGTGCATCATTCATCAGTATTGCATGCACCGGGCTCGGCGCATCATGCTAACTGCATTGTATTTTAATTCTAACTTGAATACGTGCTACTTGTTGCATCCCACAGGCCATCTGTAGACACCCCATTTTTGACCGTCCTCAAGACTTGGACGTCACCGCTTGAACGCTCGGTGATCATCCATGTTCGTGTTCGTTCGGAGTTCCCGGAGTCCTCGGCTACGCGCCTTGCCTTAGGACCTCCGAACTCGACTGTTTTGTGTCTGGTTTTGCACCAAACACTTGTGCTTTGCCTTGGAGGGGGAGGGAATGCCTTGTGAGGCATCCCCACACACCACCGGCAGTGGCTAGAGGCCACCGGCTGGTTGGTGTTGCCATCGGCACTATATTGTGCCGGTCGGCACTCTTTTGTGCCGGTCGGCAGTCAATTTTGGCAAATGACCATTTTGCCCTGCCGACTACTGTGCAGTTGCTTTAGTGAGATATTTTGAAGCAGCTGTATAGCATTTGTTTCCCCTCCATACACGTGTATGGAGGGATGAGCCTTTGGTAGCTTAGCTTGTAAGCTTTGATTCCTATAAGAGAAGACTCTCTTCTCTTGGCTCAAGGGTTGAAGAATTTTTTTTTTTTAGAGAGAAAATACAGAGAAGAAGGTCTGGTTTTAGGTTAGAAATCCTATATCTATCCTATCTCTCTTTTCCTTGTTCATTTGTACACTAGGTGCTTTAGTTCATACTATTGCACACAAGCACCTAGTGTTTCACCTTCCTCTTGGAGTTGAGGTTCTAAGAGCTTATTCTTGGTGTTCTTGACTGGTTTGGAGCTCAAGGAGGCAACAAAACCACCATCGTTGAAGAAAAGCTTCAAGGGTAAGAAACTAGTCATTTTTACCCCTTTCTTGCATCTTGTTTTTACCTAGTTTAGGACTGTTTTTGTGCTTGGTGATCAACACATAAAAGTTCTTTTTTTTAGCCCTCTTGATAGTTTATTAAGGTACTTTGTGCTTTGGGAAGTTTGACCCCTCTTAGGCCTTGAAAGGCCTCATTTTGGTGCTATTTTGTTGAGCTCCGGGATTTCGGTGCTTGGGTCTCTTCACCACTGAAATCTTGAGGGATTTCAGTGGTGTAGATGATGCCTTAAAGTCCTAAGAAGAGAGGGCCACCCCCTCTCCTTGATGTCCTTGAAAAGGGCAAGTTTTGGTCTCTTAAGGGAGCATAGTTTTGAATGTTTGAAGAGCATGTCTTGGCTGCATTTTATGTTTATTATGCCCTAATATGACATTGATAAGTGTTGGTTTTAGCACTCCTTGCATGTTTGCATAGTTGCTTTGTAATGCCTCTTTGGTCCCTTAACATGCCTAGGTTGCTAGCCTTTGTTTCTAGCATGTTTAGGCTTAGATTCATGAAGCTTGTATGCTTATTTTGCCATGTATGAGGTCTGTCCATACTTGTCTTGGTCGACCATAGCTTCCATTACATGGCTCCCTTGTATTTGGCTTGTTGGCCTTAAGAGTACGAGTGTGTAGCATGCCTTTGTTTGCATCTTTTTTAATGGTTTGGAACCATCTAGCATGTCATTTCAGTCCCTCTGGTGTGCTTGTATGCTTACCTTAGTTTCCTCTTTAATGCTTTAAAAACATGAGTTGTATGCTCCATGTTTTGGTCATTTGCATGCCTCCATGATTGAGCCTCTTAGGTGCCATCTAGGTGCGCCTCTAGCCTTGTTTAGGTCTGCCTTTGACCTGTTTTGAGTCCCCTTTGCCTTGTGAGGCTTGGTGGGTTTGGCCTTGGCTTAAGCCTCCATGGCTCGCCTCAAGTACTTAGGCCGTTTGCATGCTTTGTTTGGTCTATCTTAAGTTGGTTTGGCACCATGTTTAGCATGATTTTCAGAGCTTACAATGCATGCTCATTGCCTATGTTTGGTCTCCTTAAGTGTGCTTGAGAGTTGCCATGTTTGTGCCTAAGTGTTGGACCATAATTGCATGCATGTGTGTGTGTATTTTAGCCTTCATTTTTGGGCACTTTAGCCACTGATTTTGGGCCTATTAGAGGCTGCCCAATTCATGATTAGGTCCCCTTTTACTTGGTTTGCATGCTTGCCTTGTATGCTTGCTTGTATGTTTGCATAAGTGCCTTGCACTGTCCATATTGCATATAGATAACATGCTCAGGGTTGCATTGCATTGGCATGCATGCTAGGCCTCTTGAAGTGAAGTTTGATGGAGGTTTGGCACCCTTATTTGATTCTATGGATTGCATGCATTTGAAATCAAAGTTGCATTCTTGTTCTTTGGGCCATCATGCATGGAAATGCGTGATTGGTGGTCCGAGAATCGAGGCATATCTTCCTTTGAGTCACTAGTATGATAAGGAGTGTGTTTAGTGCATACATGCTTTGAATTGCATTGCCATGCCAGTTTTGCCCTCTGCTGCTGTGAGTTGCAGGTTCTGCAGGCATTCAGTGCCGGCCGGCAGTTTTTAGTGCCGACCAGCAGTCAATTTGCAGCCGATGGATCAATTCAGTGCCGATGAGCTCAATCCACTGCCGGTGGAAGTTCTGTGCAGCCGGTGATGATCTCCAGTTCCCAAGGAAGTATTCCTGAGACTTTGGCAGTCTTCAGAGGAGCATAGCAGGGGAAACAGAGGCAGGCTAGGCATGGCAGTGTAATTCCGAGCAGGACCCGAGCACGTGCTGCATTTGGCTCTCCTCCCGAGGCGTTTACTTTTTCCTTAGATTAATTAATTTGTTAATTAATTAATTTGTAATATTTAATTAGCTTGCGTAGTTAATTATCTGTATTATTCTTTCGGTCCCTCCGAGCGAGGGCATAATTGTAATAAGTGTGGGTGAGTGTGTGTATGTCTTCCAACCCCCACTTCTTTCTTCCCTTTTATTTACCTGCTTATGATGGTAGATTAGGGCACGTTATTTTTAGCATACCTTATGCAATGCATGCGTGCATCCATGCATTTGTTAACATGCACCGGGCTCGGTACATCATACAAACTGCATCGTACTTTCAATTCCAAATTGAATACGTGATAGTTGTAGCATTTCACATGCCATTTTAGGGTTAGCCGAGCCTACTCTAAATTGCATCCTTGCCTGTGTTGCATTAGCCACTCTAACATGAACTAGGACATGCATTTTGCTAACTAGTTCCTTGTTTTGGCACGGAGTACGATGTAAGTATTTTATGCTTTAGCATATCGCATGCGTGTGAATGTTAACATGACAGTATGCTTACCATGCGGCTAAATGCTTACGTGATATTACTGTTTGAATGCCTGTGGGTGGAGGTTGGATTGTTGAGTTGGAATAACTCATTGAAATCCGTATTTTAGCCTACTTGCGAGTAGCAAACCCAACACGTTTTCAAAACAAACGGATATGCAATGTTTATTTCCAAATTAGGCAATCTAGTCTATACTTGTTTGCTGTGCGCATAACATAGTAATTCTAGGCTAATAACCGGAATAAGAACACATAATGTTTTCAAAATCGGATATCACGGTTAGTAGAGGCCGGTCTTCGGACCGGGCGAAGGGGGTGCTCATAGCTGACCTTCCCCGATCGTACCCAAGCTCCCGAGCCAAGACATTTGGTGATGACGGACACGTGGCCTTCGCACCGAGTCAGGGTTTCCTAAATTCCCCCATAAAAAAATATTTAGGTGGCGACTCTGTATCTGGCAAAGCAGTCCATGTTTGGCACTTCTTTTCAAAATCTGTTTTTCTCAAAACGATTTGCCAGAGTTGGACTCTTTGGTTCAGATTAAGAACCGTGACAAATTTGAGTCCGAACTGTAGTGAACCCAATATGAACGAAACGGGACTTAACCCTCCTGGGGCGTTCGGACGTCACAGTTTCTAGCGACTCTGCTGGGGAGTTTAGAGAGCTTGACTCGAACTCGTGATATCCTGTTTTGATTTCATTATGTGTCTCTTGCATTGCATTTGCATTGGTGCGCCTAGGACACTGTGTGGCCATCTGCTATTCCTGAGCGATTTGCCGGAGGCTTGTCTGGTCAAGGCATGTCCATAAGGCTGACCGGTTTTGCGGGCTCTGCCAGCATGGGAACACAACCCGGTTTTACCGGGGCACCCTTTTTACCATTCGACCTAGTGCATATTCGGAATCCATAGTGACCATTCCAAACTAGGACAGGTTGCTTACCCGACCGCTGCGTGCGTAGTGAAACCCTAGCTCCTGACAAAATAGGACAGGGAAACCCTACCCCCAACATAGGGGTGTATTGGCTTTCTTTACCTGCTATGTGCTTTTAGAATGTATCTCTGCAGGGGAACGCATATATCAGTTTGCAAAGTTTGAGCATCAGGCCTGAGGGCACTGGTATTCAGTATTGTGAGAATCAGTTGTGTCTGCGGGTATCAGTTCAGTTTTGAACAGTGATTCTGGGGAACAGTGATCAGTAGTAGAGTGCAGTTGTTCGACTACACCCGTGTTTGATCTGTTTGGGGCTGAAATGCTGCTTGTTTCCGTTTCAGTTCAGAGATTCAGAGATTGATCCAGAACAGTTAGTGTCTTCTCTTGCTGAGGCAAACTTAGCATGACGCAGAATTCAGAAGAGATCGTGGTCATGACGGCCGCGTTGAGTCAAGAAATCACCCTACAGGAGGAAACTACTGTTGACATGCCGCATCCGCCCTGGGCCTCAGCTATATCAGGCTCGCGAGCCCACTACATTTGAATTAATGGGGATGATAGGTGATCTTCAAAGATCCGTGACAGATCTCGCCTATGGAATGTCAGTTTCGCCACCAGCCGCACCATATGTCGGAGGCTTTGTACCCAGGAGCCCCGTTATTGGGGCGAATTGTAATTGAACTCAGCCAACCGGAGATGGCCTCCAGCTATGGCAACGACGCATCAAACCAAGTTCTAAATCAGGCCGAGGCCAGAGACAAAGGCAAGACAAAGGCAGATGCCGACCCCATCGAACAACTGCTATGGGCAGTAGAGGCTTTGAAAGCCGAAGGAATGAACAAGCAACAGATATCCGTAATTATGTCAAAAGCTGTGGAGGATGCTTTCCCCACTCCGCCTGAGGGCAGCTCCAGTCAATCAGAGAATCGGGAGAGGCCCCGTCATGCCAAAACAGTTCTTCCCCCTCCCAACCCTGCATCCGGAAAAGATCAGAAATCCAAGACCGCACCCGCCGATCCGTTCGCTCAACCTTGCATCCGGAAGGATCAGAAATCCAAGGCGCCCGCCGATCCGTTCGCTAGTGCATCTAGCAAGAGTGCTCAGGCCCCGAAGTATTGCCCCGAGGGACAGGGTCTTCCACTCTCTACATGCCTCTGTCTAGGGCACTTTTGATTTGGCCAAAAGGGGCATCTCAAACCTTGGAGCCCGACCACCGAAGAATCTCCCTGCCGCACATGATGCTTGCCCTGTACTGTGCGTACCACCAGCAGACAGGCCATGCACTGACAATTGTTTTCGCCTCCGTCATGAGGTGCAGGATTTGATTGACAACGAGGTTATCCTCCGCCTACTTCAGCAAGTCGTCACTACTCAGTTGTTGGATTTTGAGGACACAGATACTGCAAGTATGTAATCAGAAGGTGAACCGCCTGTGGGCAATGCTTGGCGCATTTTTGATGTGGCGTTTGGCACGCATTTTTGGGCATCTATTAATTTCTGTAAATTCTGACTTGGGTGTCGAGTCAGTCTTCTGTTTTGTCTTGAGCCTGTCTCATTGTTTTGAGACATTCCTTTTGCTTAAGGGTCTGTCTAATTGTAATGAGTCAGTCCCTCTTGTATAGAGTACCATGGTGATTTCGGGGTTGTTGCCTCAAACACCGTTTTGTCTTATAAACAGTTGTTTTTGCTTTTTGAGTCTGTTTCTGTCGAGAAGCCAGTTATGCCAACAAATCTGAATGAAACAGCCGTGGCTATCATGTGCCGTATTGTTGCTATTTGAGTTAGCCGTGCCAAAAGGTGTGAATGGAACGACAGTACATACCGCTACTCTCTCGTGCCTTGAACATCGTTATGATGACCTAAGCTTTTCATAAAAACCCTTTTCAAACACTGCGGTGATGAAAACGAAGGGGAAGTAATTCCTCGGGTTTTGTAAAATTTTGATCATTTTGAGAAATCCACACTATCTTCAGCACGAGCGATTTGTTGCTTTCTTTAAAAACTTTCAAAAAAGAAATATTTTGTGCAGTCTCGCGAAGATTGTGTGGAATCACTCTTAAGATTGTGTAGCCCAGGATCGCTCTCGGCCTCAAGATTCGATTTATCTGTTGCGAACGGAGTCCGTTCAGAACATTCAACGGTGCCATGAAACGCCTGTGTGGCCCATTTTGAGGCAGCCTCGAGCAAGAGGCGTCAAACTCAGATCAAGGAGATCAGATCCCACCAAGCAAGGCTCGTGAAGCAACCGTGATGGACTTTCCTGCAAATCAATACAACAGTCATTCTCTTGGATACAGAAAGGCCTCAATCTCAAAACCATTTGGCATGGGCTTGCTACACTTTTACCCTTTGAGAGGCTCGCTGGGCCAAAAACCCGGAAGGGCGGTCCAGGCAAAAGTTAGAGCAAAGAAAAGAAAAGAAAAAAAAGGAAAAATACAAAAAGAAATAAGAAAGAAGAGAAAAAGAACAAAAAATAGCAAAGAAAAAGAAATGAAAATAGAAAAGAAAGAAAGAAAAAGAAAAAGAAAAACATAGCTCGCAAGGTCGAAAACCCGCATTGGGCGCCTTGGCAAAAGTTAGAGCCTAAACAGTGAAGGGTTAAAATACCGAGAGTGTACCTTAACCGGAACTACGTAAGGCTTGATTCCCATGTTCGGGATACGTAGGCAACTTCATCCTGAAGTCCAGCCCCAACGCTTCCATAGCGTCTCAGTCCATGTCATGGTTTTGATCACTTTCGCCTCCTCTGAATCCAACGTCTCGACTGCAGCAACTGGGAACTACGTGATCAACTTCCTCTTGACGTCCAACCACAACACCTTCTAGGTGACTGTGTCCATATATTGATTCAAACCACCTCCGTCTCCTCCGCGCCCGAGGGTCCGATCGTCGTCAACAAGGACTGGCTTGCAAGTGCCGCAGCATTGTCCAAACAAGGGGCAAACTTTCCGTTGCCATACACTGCCACAAGTTGCCCTGAGTTACCGTCCAAACTAGGGCAACTTTCCGTTGCCTTATCCCCCTCAAGCCAGGGGCAATTTTCCATTGCCTCCGATCCGAGGTTGCGCATCTCGAGGGTAAGTTCCGCGCTCGTCGAGCGTTGATTGTTTGCAAAAATAGTTTTTGAAAATTTTCACTGAGGTTGACTTATTTTCTCGAAAACTGTTTCATTTTCAAAATAGGACCATGTTTGGACCCAGAAGGAGAATTTTCAGTGCTCACAGCCTGATTCGCGTGATTTTCAAATCAAGAATCGAATAAGTGTGTTAATCCAACTCTCATTTTGATCAAAACTGTTTTAGAAAACGTAAAAAATGGTCAAGATGACGAACTAGGGGCACAGTTGAGTCTGGTCTTCTGTCTTTCTCCCGTCAACATACTCGCCGGAAGGCACCCTATTCACCAGAGGAAATAGCCGTGAGCTAACAGTGCTGGGTGTGAACCTGTGACTTTCTATTCATCCATCAATCACCCTGGGGAGGGATGAAAAAATGAGAGAATAAAGAATAGAGAGGAGTAAGCGGAGAGAAAGTGAGCAAAAGGTTTTGAGAGAAAAACCGAACCTGAGGGCCGAGAGATGTGAGTATCACAAATCAGAAAGGGTGGGAAATGATACCCGAAGGAACCGGCTCCCCGAGATTCCAGGTCTCTCCTTTGTAAACATGTCCTTGTGTCGTGTCTTTCGATGTGTCGGTCTCTCGAGTTTTCGGCTTTGAGTCTTCTCCGAGCGTGTCTCGCTGTGTTAGGTCGTGTGCCTTTTCTTTCTCCGTTTGAGTCTGTCTCGCTGTGTTCTGTGGTAGGCTCGATACCCGCGGTTGAAAACCCTTCTTTTTTAAAAAATCGTTTGTGCTCAGGATGCTGTGCCATTCTCTATATTCGTGCGAAGCAAGAGAAGAAAGGAAATTCGGGACATCCGAATGTTTTTCATCAAACTTCAACCGCTTCAGTTTTCTGATCCGTCTTGTCAGATTGGGTTATTTGTTCAGGGTTTGCTGTGTGCAGAATGAGCCGAGAGCTGTGTTATGAGCTGTATGCAGATCAATCCCCAGTAGAGTATGGGCTGTATTTAGTTCAAGTAGTGGTTTGTATGAGTTGTTTGCTGTTAGTTGGTTGGTTTCCGATTATCAGAGTACAATTGCTCAATTTTCAGACAAACAATCATTTTCACTTACATTTGAGGTGTAACTGATGCAATGCAGTGCAAAGTATGAATACGCAGATATATACAGATATAACTTTCTTTTTTCAAAAAAAGTTTGTTTCATATCATCTCTTTCAAGTACATCGTCTTTTGGAAACAAAAATCTGCTCGCGGCAGTACAAGGTAATCCAACTACCAAAAGAGAAAAAAGTACAAGAGAAAGAAAATAGCAAAAATCTGTATCAAATGTCAAAATGGCTCTAGGGCCGTCAATCTGTCCTGGTCCTCTTCCTGGACGAAGGTCAGGAGCGTCATCACAGGGGCACCACTAGGGGCATCACCATCTGAGCTCGAGTCCGAGCCATCATCAGTCTCTCGTCCTCCTCCGCTCTCTCTCTCTGCCTCAGCCTCATCTCATCCGGAACCGGAGCCCGCGAGCTGCTCTCCCGGCGTAAGTATGCCCTCTCTCTGGTGCGGGGGTAGGCTCTGCATCCCGTAGAAATGGGAGGTCCAGCTGGAGCGCCGCCCACGGAGGAATCTGGAAGGGAGGCTGAAAAAGCATGAAAGGTGAACGCATCAGAATACTGTGAATGCCGTGAGCAGTGAATCAGTGCAGAATGCAGTGTACGAGTACAGTGTATGTGAATGCCATGAGCAGTTTATCAGTGCAGAATGCAGTGTATGAGTATAGTGGTGTGAGTGCCGTGAGCAGTTATCAGGTTTTGCGCAGTACATTAGATTGTATGAAACAGTCAGAGAAAACATACCAGAATGCTGTAAAGAGCCAAGATGTCGAAGGTCCGCTGCAGCATCCCCATCATGGAGGTATTCAACTCCACGGACTGCCGGGTGTACTCGGAGGACGCCTGCAAAAGTATCAGATGTATCAGTATTCTGTGGAATATCGAATAAACTGAAATGGAATGACAATGCAAGATACAAAATGAAGTGATACATACCGGAGGCAAGTCGGGAATACCGGCCAACTCATGACCAGCCGGGGGAGGAGCAAAGGGGATCTGAAAGGTCTCCCCGCCCTGCCCTCTGTATGTCAGCATAGTGGGTAGAGCAGACCAACCGGCCCCCCGTCCTCTCTGAACCCCGCCTCTGCCACGACTCCTCTCGCCTCCTCGGCGCTCCTCCTCCTACTCCTGCTGCCGGCCGCCGCGCGTCGCAGGTCCTCTCTCTCACCGCTCGGCGACCACGCGTCTGTGCCGCTCTGATGAAGGTCCGGACGTACTCTGAGTAATCGCCCTCGCCTCTGAAGCCGTCCGCCTCCCAACCGATGTGTAGTCCGCCATCTGCTCAGCGGTGAAACGCTCGGTGTCCCTCATATGCTCAGGAGGATGCACCGGGACTATCTGCTTAGGTAACCCTAAGGGTCTGACGCAAGAAGCGCTCGCCTAGGTACCAAGCCCGACAGACCGGGCCCTCCAACAAAATCCGGTAACGCGAGGTCTTAATGGCGCCAGCAAACCGATCACCATCGCTGGCAGCCCACGGCTGCCAGGTGATCTGAAATTGAAATACAGTTTGTTATCTACTGGTATTGCAAATATACAGTGGAGAAGTGAAGCTTAAATGAACTGCAAGTAAAACATACCTCGGCAGGAGTAATGGTGTCGAAGTAGCGACGAAAGAAGCTGAAAGTCTCTCGCGGCCTCCGGGCGCATCTCCCGTCATAGCAGGCGTGAGAAGGGAATGACTAGAGGAGTCTCCGTCTCCGGCAGTGGCTCCAGCCTGGGAAAGTAGGCGTAAACCCATAACTGCAAGACAGATGTCGGAACATTTATCAGATAAAGCAGAATACAGAATAGAGCAGAAATAATAAAGTCGTGTGTTGTGCAGTGTGTTGAGCAGAGTATACCGTGTGAACAGTGTACAGTAAAGTATGTGTGTGCCGTGTGTACAGTATACAGCAGGTGTAAAGTAGACTACAGTGTGTGCAGTGTACAGAAATGTAAAGCAGAGGAGAAGGCGTACCTCCCAAGCTCGCCAGTAGCCTCCGAGCAACTGCCCGCTGCCACGGGAGACTGAGCTCATGTACCCGTAAAGAGTGGCCAGAGCCGCACCACCCCAATCAAAACGCAAGATGTCTCGGACGTCCACCAGTGCGCTGAGTAGGCAGAGAGGCACGGTGTTCGCCCGGTCGGCGAAGAGGGTCGTCCATAGCAAAAACATCAAAAAGCCACGTGCGTACTGCTCTACAGCCGCCTCGGTCATCGGAGCCGTCGCCACCAACGCAGGCTGCACTCTGAACTGCACCTCGAACCAGGAGTAGCGGACAAAGCCTGGACGAGCAAGAGGTGGCGCCTCGCCAAGCAAGTAGATCTGAGCGGCGGTCCACTCGTCCATGTCAGTGTCGAAGGGGATCGGATCACCCCCTACCCCGATGCCGGTGAGCGAGAAGTCGTAGGGAGTCATCGTCATGTCTCGTAGGGAGTCATCGTCATGTCTCCCGCCGCAGATAAGTGGAACGAGTCGGTGGTGTCCCACCACCTCTCTGCCAGGGCAGCTAGAAGAGGCCTGCAGGCAGTAAGCCGGGTCAGACCCCTGCAAAAGAAACTGAAGCCCGCATCGTCCACGATGCGTCGAACCGCCTCGGGAAGCTCCAAGTACCAATCTCGAGCCGCGACATTCCCATACCCGCGGATGGCATGGGAATCCCCCTATTTTCAAGCAAATAGTTGCAAAGCAATATGAGATGTACAGTTCTGAGGAAACATGTTAAAGTCGATACAAATCTAGCACGTGTGCACATTCTTCAGATCCAAGCAGATATCAGGTTTCAGTGTACTACGGTGGACTACGGCCTGTGATGTGTCAGTGTGTTTGCGAGAGTCAGCATACAGATATAGTGCATGTGTGCACATTTTTCAGATCCAAGCAAATGTCGGGTTATAGTGTGCCAGTAGGTGAACTACAACGTATGATGCGTCAGCGTGTTGTGTGTGGTTCGGTTTAAATACAGTATACAATGTGTTTCAGATTCGAATAAGTGCCGGGTGTCGGTAAGTTTGCAGTGAAGTACGGTGTGTGCCGTGTGTTTGGGTGATTGAGACTAGTGCAGTGTGTGTGCATGTGTCTGTCTTAAACAGATATCAGTTGTAAGCATGATTGCAAATTGACTACAGTGAACAGTATATCAAGACCAAGCAGTTAAAGAACGGAAACAACTTTGGCAGTTAACAGTTCTACATTGCAGAAAGTAAAACAGAGAAGAGTGTTACCTCGGAAGCACCGAAGGATAGGTGAGAAGTCGGCTCGCGCAGGAGGAGCTCCGGGTCCAGCGCTCGGTCAAAGCCGCGGAAATGGCGAAGACCATCCGGAGGTAGCACATGAATCGCGGGGTGGTATGTCGCCGGGTCGAAGGGACGCTCGCTCAATGGGAGGAGCTCGACCCCGGGATCCATCTCGTGATCCGAGGGAGTCCCGACATGTGGAACATCATCAGCCATGGCAATGGTAGTGAGAAAATGGCCGGAAAAGCCGGAATGTGAAAAGTCAACTGAAAAGGTCAACCCCGAGCTAGCCGAAAATGGCCGGAAAGGTCGGAAGATGGAAAGGCACGGAAATGAAGAGGAAATCGAGGGGAACAAGTCCCGAAAAAGTGGAAATAGCAAAGGGCGCTCCGAAACGGAATTTCAATCGGTGGAAAATGTCTGAAACGCGAAGAAAATCGCGAATCCGACGACAAAACGGGCTTGGAACGCGAAGAAACGGAGAAAAGAGGGGAGGAAAGGCTCTAGAGAGAGGGAGAGAGTATTTTCGGCGCTCAAGAAGTGAAAAAATAGGGTTAGAAACCCTATTTTTAAAAGACCCGTGGTGAAATGGCAGAACTGCCCCCGATCAGGCATTTTTGGCCGATCGGCACTATTTTGTGCCGGTCGGCACAATATTGTGCCGGTGGAACTTTTATGCAGCCGGTGGCTAGCCGGCGGCCACCTAGTCCAGCCGGTGATGTTCCCACAGCCTTGTTTAGGCCATTGGTAAGTTTTGGGTCTTCACAGCTCAAGAAAGTGCAAGAAAGTGTATTTCCGACGCTCAACCGGCCTCCGTCTTGACCTCGGACCGTGTCTTCTGTGCGTGGCACTCAGATTCCAACAAGGATTGTATCCTTTCGTATCCTTTTGTCTTTTACAAGATTCAAAAGTTGCCCCGTGTGTATTGCATACATTCATCACACTAATCAGTGCGTTGCATTGCACCATCATGCATTATCATGCATTTTATTACAAACGTTTTCACGCGTTGCCATGTACCTCAATATATACATTGCCTCGCACATCATGCCTTGATTTACGTTTCGTGCGGCATGCGTGTCACGCTCGCATTGTTCTGCATCTCCTTTGAGGCACGCGTACCTCATGGCACTCCATTTTCCATCCCTTGAGGCACGCGCACCTCATTGCACTTCATCTTCCATTCTTACGCGGTACGCGTGTCTCATTTGTCTCATTTGCCCCATTTGCATTGGCATGCGTGTCCCGTGCGCGTTGCCTCGCGCTTCCCCCCCTCTCTCGCGTGTACTACGCTGAGAGGCTTCTTTTGTTTCCTCTCTCGCGTGTACTACGCTGAGAGGTCTTTTTGTCTTTCCCCTCTCGCGTGTACTACGCTGAGAGGTCTTTTTTGTTTTTCCTCTCTCGCGTGTGCTACGTTGAGAGGTTTCGCCCGGTCTAGGAGACCTTAAATCCTCGGGAGGTGCAAGACCTTCAGTGCATTAAGGTGTGCACCCCATCGCATTTGGCATGCATCATATCGCACTGTTTTGTGCACTCGCGTTGTTTAACGCATCGCGCTATTTCGCGCAACGCACTATCTTGTGCATTACATTTCATTCGCGCTATTTTGCGCATCGCGCCATTTGGCGCACCCCCCTTTGCATTGTTTTGCATCCTTTGAGGCACGCGTACCTTATTGCACTTCATTTCTCATTCGCATCAACGTGCATGCCTCATTTACATTGGCATGCGTGTCTCATTTGTGTTATGCACCGTTTTTCGCCACGGTCTGGCGAGACCTTAAACACGCACGGTCTAGGAGACCTTAAATCCTCGGGAGGTGCAAGACCTTCGGTGCATTGAGGTGTGCACCCCATCGCATTTGGCATGCATCATATCGCACTATCTTGTGCACTCGCGTTGTCTAACGCACCGCGCTATTTTGCGCATCTCATTGCATTTTGCATGCATTCAATCGCGCTATTTTACGCATCACACTGTCTGGTGCACCGCATCCTGATTCATGCATTGCCCCTCCGGTCTGGCGAGACCTTAAACACGCACGGTGTAGGAGACCTTAAATCCTTGGGAGGTGCAAGACCTTCAGTGCATTAAGGCGCACAACTCATTGCATTGTTATGCATCTCAAAAGCCGCGCGTTAGCGCGTATTTCAAAAAAAATCATGCATCACCTGCATTCAAAAAAAAACAAGGAAACATGCATTGTCATGCATCGCATCCCGGTCCAGGAGACCTTAAATCCTCTGAAGGTGCAATTCCTTCGGTGTTTGTCGTGCCCGAACGACTTTCGGTGGTCTGGTAAAGCCACCAGCCTGTGTTTGCGGTGAGTTCTTAGAAGACCAACTGGGACGGTGAAAACTAGAGTTTGAACGGCTTATGCCTAGAACACAAAGGTTCGGGATTTCCGAGACTAAAGTCTGGTTTAAATACCCAGGGGTGTACCCTCGGCTTGAAATCCGTATGGAAGCCCCATAGGTTGAGGCGGCGTGTTTACGCCTCAATTCTGGATACTGAACCAACCTAGTATATCGCCTTGTTGGTAAGATAGGGAAAGCTGCAACCGTAGTCGTTGCATCATAATGCATTGTCATGCATCATTGTAAATACTGCATATGTCCTGCATTTCAAAAACAAAAAAAAAAACACATGCATATGTCATGCATTTCATTGTAATATAGTGTATATGTCATGCATTTTCTGTAAAACATCCAGTGCATAGTGCATTGTAGTTTGCATGCATCCATTGCATCATCTTCCATCTATGGCTTGCGCCTTTCCAGGTTGAGCTTGGTCTGGTATGTGCCCTTACTTTTCACGTCGAAGCACGGTTTTGTGTACGCGCCTATTCCTTGATGAGCTTGGTTTGAGGGTTGCGGCACATTTTCTGTGTTAGAAGCGGTTCGTATGCGTACATGCCTTTCCTAGGCAAGATTCGGTTTGGCCCGCGTGCCATATCCATTGCTTCCACATCCAGTGCATAGTGCATTGTAGTTTGCATGCATCCATTGCATCACTTCCATCTATGGCTTGCGCCTTTCCAGGTTGAGCTTGGTCTGGTATGTGCCCCTACTTTTCACGTCGAAGCACGGTTTTGTGTACGCGCCTATTCCTTGATGAGCTTGGTTTGAGGGTTGCGGCACATTTTCTGTGTTAGACGCGGTTCGTATGCGTACATGCCTTTCCTAGGCAAGATTCGGTTTGGCCCGCGTGCCATATCCATTGTAGATATTACATTGTAGTGTAATTGTTGCATCCGGCATTAGGATCATTGTTCTTTCCTCAGCGGGTCGTTACCTCACTTATGTCATTCCACCCAATACTTGTTCTTATGTCCGTGCGGAGTACTCATAGATCAGACATCGTTCTATGGGAGACGGGCTCGTTACCTCCATCAATCTACTTGACATTTGTGTGGTTTTGAACCGCTCATGATTGAATCATGATTCAATTGCTTTGCATGTAGTTTGCATAGTTTCAATTGCATTGCATTATCATTTGCATTGTTTATACGTAGTTTTGTATATTTTGCATATCATTTTGCATTTCATCAGTGCATTGTCATGCATGTTGCTAACAATATTCTACCTGTTAAGTTTGCTTTCTTTACAGGCACGATATTGTATGTACGGCTCATTTGAGGCCGGTGCAACCGGACGAGCCGCACAGCTATTGTATCCTCCGAGTGAGACGTATTGAGAATTGCATAATTCTCTTACATCCTTTCTGCATTGTAGTGTAGATTGGCGTATGCTAGCTTATAACTGTCGCATGCGTGCTTCATTACAGCTTTCTTTGCATGATCATAAGTTATGCTCGGCCTTTTGCATCGTCAGTTGCATCTTGCCCCCGCCTACGGGCGCATACCTTATCTGCGGCTTGTATGCCTGTGTCTGAACTACGCTGGTTTGATTCCTAAAGGGATACGTAGGCAGCTTGCGAGTTCAACCATTTGCGCTTTGTATGTTTGTCCAAGTCTTCGGCCTTGTCAAAAATGGGTCGTCTCTGGGCTTTGACATTCACTCCCGTCATTGTTATGACTTTCGAGTTCTGTCAAAGAGGGGCAACTGTAGACACCCCATTTTTGACCGTCCTCAAGACTTGGACGTCACCGCTTGAACGCTCGGTGATCATCCATGTTCGTGTTCGTTCGGAGTTCCCGGAGTCCTCGGCTACGCGCCTTGCCTTAGGACCTCCGAACTCGACTGTTTTGTGTCTGGTTTTGCACCAAACACTTGTGCTTTGCCTTGGAGGGGAGGGAATGCCTTGTGAGGCATCCCCACACACCACCGGCAGTGGCTAGAGGCCACCGGCTGGTTGGTGTTGCCATCGGCACTATATTGTGCCGGTCGGCACTCTTTTGTGCCGGTCGGCAGTCAATTTTGGCAAATGACCATTTTGCCCTGCCGACTACTGTGCAGTTGCTTTATGAGATATTTTGAAGCAGCTGTATAGCATTTGTTTCCCCTCCATACACGTGTATGGAGGGATGAGCCCTTTGGTAGCTTAGCTTGTAAGCTTTGATTCCTATAAGAGAAGACTCTCTTCTCTTGGCTCAAGGGTTGAAGAATTTTTTTTTTTTTAGAGAGAAAATACAGAGAAGAAGGTCTGGTTTTAGGTTAGAAATCCTATATCTATCCTATCTCTCTTTTCCTTGTTCATTTTGTACACTAGGTGCTTTAGTTCATACTATTGCACACAAGCACCTAGTGTTTCACCTTCCTCTTGGAGTTGAGGTTCTAAGAGCTTATTCTTGGTGTTCTTGACTGGTTTGGAGCTCAAGGAGGCAACAAAACCACCATCGTTGAAGAAAAGCTTCAAGGGTAAGAAACTAGTCATTTTTAATCTTTTTTTACCTAGTTTAGGACTGTTTTTGTGCTTGGTGATCAACACATAAAAGTTCTTTTTTTTAGCCCTCTTGATAGTTTATTAAGGGTACTTTGTGCTTTGGGGAAGTTTGACCCCTCTTAGGCCTTGAAAGGCCTCATTTTGGTGCTATTTTGTTGAGCTCCGGGATTTCGGTGCTTGGGTCTCTTCACCACTGAAATCTTGAGGGATTTCAGTGGTGTAGATGATGCCTTAAAGTCCTAAGAAGGAGAGGGCCACCCCCTCTCCTTGATGTCCTTGAAAAGGGCAAGTTTTGGTCTCTTAAGGGAGCATAGTTTTGAATGTTTGAAGAGCATGTCTTGGCTGCATTTTATGTTTATTATGCCCTAATATGACATTGATAAGTGTTGGTTTTAGCACTCCTTGCATGTTTTGCATAGTTGCTTTGTAATGCCTCTTTGGTCCCTTAACATGCCTAGGTTGCTAGCCTTTGTTTCTAGCATGTTTTAGGCTTAGATTCATGAAGCTTGTATGCTTATTTTGCCATGTATGAGGTCTGTCCATACTTGTCTTGGTCGACCATAGCTTCCATTACATGGCTCCCTTGTATTTGGCTTGTTGGCCTTAAGAGTACGAGTGTGTAGCATGCCTTTGTTTGCATCTTTTTTAATGGTTTGGAACCATCTAGCATGTCATTTCAGTCCCTCTGGTGTGCTTGTATGCTTACCTTAGTTTCCTCTTTAATGCTTTAAAAACATGAGTTGTATGCTCCATGTTTTGGTCATTTTGCATGCCTCCATGATTGAGCCTCTTAGGTGCCATCTAGGTGCGCCTCTAGCCTTGTTTAGGTCTGCCTTTGACCTGTTTTGAGTCCCCTTTGCCTTGTGAGGCTTGGTGGGTTTGGCCTTGGCTTAAGCCTCCATGGCTCGCCTCAAGTACTTAGGCCGTTTGCATGCTTTGTTTGGTCTATCTTAAGTTGGTTTGGCACCATGTTTAGCATGATTTTCAGAGCTTACAATGCATGCTCATTGCCTATGTTTGGTCTCCTTAAGTGTGCTTGAGAGTTGCCATGTTTGTGCCTAAGTGTTGGACCATAATTGCATGCATGTGTGTGTGTATTTTAGCCTTCATTTTTGGGCACTTTAGCCACTGATTTTGGGCCTATTAGAGGCTGCCCAATTCATGATTAGGTCCCCTTTTTACTTGGTTTGCATGCTTGCCTTGTATGCTTGCTTGTATGTTTGCATAAGTGCCTTGCACTGTCCATATTGCATATAGATAACATGCTCAGGGTTGCATTGCATTGGCATGCATGCTAGGCCTCTTGAAGTGAAGTTTGATGGAGGTTTGGCACCCTTATTTGATTCTATGGATTGCATGCATTTGAAATCAAAGTTGCATTCTTGGTTCTTTGGGCCATCATGCATGGAAATGCGTGATTGGTGGTCCGAGAATCGAGGCATATCTTCCTTTGAGTCACTAGTATGATAAGGAGTGTGTTTAGTGCATACATGCTTTGAATTGCATTGCCATGCCAGTTTTGCCCTCTGCTGCTGTGAGTTGCAGGTTCTGCAGGCATTCAGTGCCGGCCGGCAGTTTTTAGTGCCGACCAGCAGTCAATTTGCAGCCGATGGATCAATTCAGTGCCGATGAGCTCAATCCACTACCAGTGGAAGTTCTGTGCAGCCGGTGATGATCTCCAGTTCCCAAGGAAGTATTCCTGAGACTTTGGCAGTCTTCAGAGGAGTATAGCAGGGGAAACAGAGGCAGGCTAGGCATGGCAGTGTAATTCCGAGCAGGACCCGAGCACGTGCTGCATTTGGCTCTCCTCCCGAGGCGTTTACTGTTTTTCCTTAGATTAATTAATTTGTTAATTTAATTAATTTGTAATATTTAATTAGCTTGCGTAGTTAATTATCTGTATTATTCTTTCGGTCCCTCCGAGCGAGGGCATAATTTGTAATAAGTGTGGGTGAGTGTGTGTATGTCTTCCAACCCCCACTTCTTTCTTCCCTTTTATTTACCTGCTTATGATGGTAGATTAGGGCACGTTTATTTTTAGCATACCTTATGCAATGCATGCGTGCATCCATGCATTTGTTAACATGCACCGGGCTCGGTACATCATACAAACTGCATCGTACTTTCAATTCCCAAATTGAATACGTGATAGTTGTAGCACTTCACATGCCATTTTAGGGTTAACCGAGCCTACTCTAAATTGCATCCTTGCCTGTGTTGCATTAGCCACTCTAACATGAACTAGGACACGCATATTTGCTAACTAGTTCCTTGTTTTGGCACGGAGTACGATGTGAGTATTTTATGCTTTAGCATATCGCATGCGTGTGAATGTTAAACATGACAGTATGCTTGCCATGCGGCTAAATGCTTACGTGATATTACTGATTGAATGCCTGTGGGTGGAGGTTGGATTGTCTGAGTTGGAATGACTCGTTGAAATCCGTATTTTAGCATACTTGCGAGTAGCAAAACCCAACACGTTTTTCAAGACAAACGGATATGCAATGTTTACTTCCGAATTAGGCAATCTAGTCTATACTTGTTTGCTGTGCGCATAACATAGTAATTCTAGGCTAATAACCGGAATAAGAACACGTAACGTTTTCAAAATTGGATATCACGGTTAGTAGAGGCCGGTCTTCGGACCGGGCGAAAGGGGGTGCTCATAGCTGACCTTCCCCGATCGTACCCAAGCTCCCGAGCCAAGACATTTGGTGATGACGGACACGTGGCCTTCGGCACCGAGTCAGGGTTTCCTAAATTCCCCCATAAAAAATATTTAGGTGGCGACTCTGTATCTGGCAAAGCAGTCCATGTTTGGCACTTCTTTTCAAAATCTGTTTTTCTCAAAACGATTTGCCAGAGTTGGACTCTTTGGTTCAGATTAAGAACCGTGACAATTTGAGTCCGAACTGTAGTGAACCCAATATGAACGAAACGGGACTTAACCCTCATGGGGCGTTCGGGGACGTCTACACCATCCTAGGATTAGCCGAGCCTATTCTAGTGACATTCTGTATGCGTTGCATTAGCCACTTAACATAGACTTGGATCATGCATGATTGCCAACATGTTCTGTGTTTTGGCTCGAAGTACGATGTAAGTATTCATGCTTTAGCATCTTGCATGAGTGTGAATGTTAACATGACAGCATGCTTACCATGTGGCTAAATGCTTATTTGATTAACTGCCTGAATGCCTGTGGGTGAAGGTTGGATTGTTTGAGTTGGAACAACTCATTGAAATTCGTATTTTAGCCTACTTGCGAGTAGCAAATTTCAAATCACTTTTTTTAAACAAACAGATATACAATGCTTTGTTCCAAATTAGGCGATCTAGTTTATACTTGTTTTGTTGTGCGCATCACATAGTAATTCTAGCTAATTAATCGAAATAAGAACGCATGTGTTTTCAAAAACGAGATATCATGGTTAGTAGAGGCCGATCTTCGGATCGGGCGAGAGGGGGTGCTCATAGCTAACCTTTCCCAATCGTACCCAAGTTCCCGAACCGAGGCAACTTTGGTGATGACGGACACATGGCCTTAGGCAAACGAGTCATGGTTTCCTAAATTCCCCCATTAAAAAAATATTTAGGTGGCGACTCTGTATCTGGCAAAGCAGTCCATGTTTGGCACTTCTTTACAAAAATCTGTTTTCTCAAAATGATTTGCCAGATTTGGACTCTTTGGTTCAGATTAAGAACCGTGACAATTTGAGTCCAAACTGTAGGGTGAGGCCCTCACACGGGGCGCGTCTACAATGGTGTATAGATATAGGTTAAAAGTGGTAATCCTGCTCAAAGGTTGCTTGCACAAGAAGAAGGAGCTCTCAAGAAGATGTATAAGCTTTTTAGAAATTGTACAACCCTCAAAATAGAGATACAACTTCATTTTTATAGAATTTGAGCAAAAGAGGTCATAAATATTTTCAAAAATAGACAGCTGGCGGGCTCCCGCCCAGAACAGTGTTTCTCGCTACTAAGGCATGGCCAGCTATAAACAGCCATGGCCGGCTCCCAATGGGGCACGACTAGGCCTCAATGCGCTGCCCTGTCTCTCTGTTTCAAGCTTAGTATAAGGTGACACAATGTGTAAAAAATGGATTTCTGATGTACAAATAGTAAGATTTGGGATTATTTCGGAGCTTGAACTCGGATCCTTCGTTGAGACCTCGAACCACGCACAACATCACTTTCATAAGCGAGTATACAGGACTAAGCGCTTAAGCCTTGTGGGCGGTCAAAAATGGGGTGTCTACAGTAGTTTACATGCTTTCATTGCTAAGATTAAATAGGGTGGAGGCACTACCCCATTACCCACAAATTCAAATTCAACATGCCCTGGCAGTTTAAAGACAACTCATTTTGTTACACAGTTGATGGTGGCACATTATTTAGACAATCAATCCATACCCAGAATTACATCAAAGTGCCAAATGTCCAAGGGTAGTAAATCCACATACAAGATAGTATTTCTGATTCGCATATCACAAACACGATACACAGATGCACACAATATAGATTCCCCAGATGGAGCAGACACACATAGCAAATATGGCAATGATTGTAGGGTGCAAAGACTCTCCCTTGTCGTATTGTGTCTCTGGTAGGAGCAAGCCTTATGGTGTTTCCCGATTTTGAAATGGACCTGGTCAAACTAGCAGTTGGTTTCCCACTTTTTGCTCAGTTTAGGTGCAATCCCTTGCCATATGTCCCATTTCACCACATCTATAGCACGCCCTGAAAATGCAGTAACAAACCCCACGATGCTTCAGTGGAGCTCGAGGTGCTTGAGGATCCCGTGTTTTGTTTCTTTGATAATTTCTTTCTTGAGAAAAAGCCTTCCCTCTTAGCCTTCCAGTCAGTTGGTGGTTTACCCTGGTTAGCCATGTTAGTTTCTGACATTAAAGTTCAATCTAGCATATCAACATAAGTGGGCAATTTTAACACGTTCACGTTTTCCAAGATGTCGTTGCGAGACCATTTTTAAACTTTCTTGCCTTTTTATAGTCGGTATCAACCATATGTGGAGTAAATCTAGCTAATTCAGTGAATTTGGCCTCATACTCAGCCACAATCATATTGCCTTGCTTCAGTCCCTCGAATTCCGACACCTTTCCATCACAGACACATTGTGGAAAGTATTTTTCATAAAAGAGTGCAAGAAACCATACCCAGTTGATGCCATTATTATCATCACAAATTAGCATCCAGTACCTTCTTGCTTTATCTTCTAGTGTAAACGTGGCCAATTACACTTTCTATGTCTCAAGGCATGGGAATACTTCGAATAACTTCTCACTGCCAAGAACCCAAGCCTCGGCCTTCAATGGATATACACCGCCGTGAAACAGTGGTGGCTTCATTTTCTTGAATTCTTTAGTGAGGGCTATTGTTCGGTCATCGTTTTGCAAATCCGGTATAGGTTATACCGAAGGTGGGGGTTGCAGGTGTTGCCACTGCTATTGCCACTGCTGTTGTTGCCTCAATGTTTCTGCCATGTCTTGCATCATTCTCTCCATTCAGTCTAGCCAAGTGGTGGAGGATTCTTCTAGTTCATCGGCTCTTGTTCTCACCATTATTTAACGAGACTTGAATTATAATTCATATAAAAGTATACAAAATGTTCATATATAGAAAGAGCACATACATACATTTAGGCAACAATTATATATATCATGAAGTTGCATATTCTGAATCACTTAGCAAATTCTCAATCCATTCAAACATATATTCATCCTATGAATGCAACTTAGATCCTTTCTAGACACTCTATTACTCATTTGGACAAGTGTATGAGTTATTACTCATGCTCTGATACCACCTTGTCATGAACCGAATCCGCCCCTATGGACTAGAGTCATAACCGGCCAGTAATTGTGAGATTACCTACGGCCTTAGTCAGAAAGCAAGTCATATTTAATAATAGGAAGCCAAAATTGCGGAAATAGAATTAGCAAAGATTGTTCAATGAGCTGTGCATACATGGCTTAACCAAAAACTTTCCTTGTATATGTAATAACTCACATTATACAAACATCCATATCATGTATTATATAAGTCCAAATGTCATTCAGAAGTTAGTGTTAACAAAAACCAAGGTTACACACAAATTTGGTCACACATGACCACAAAAGGACAAAAGGAAAAGCAAAACAAAAGTAAGGCCACTTGCGTGAGGCGACCTCGGTTGACTCCTCAAAACTCGATTTCTCATAGCTCACTTGGGCTGGGGTTGGACATCTCGCAACACATCTACATACATATAAATAAAGAATGACCTAACGCCTAGTGAATAATACCAAAGTAAAGGAGTTCATGAATGAGATTCATTTAATCCAAATTCATAACTAAACTTGTTGATCGATATTAATGCAAAATGACCTTAGGTCCAACATATCATATATCGTATTCACATATAAATCGTATCCATATACAAAATGACCTTGGGTCCAATTCTCATTTACAAAACGACCTTTGGTCCATTATATGCAAAACGACCTTAGGTCCAATCCTTCGACAAAACGACCTTCGGTCCATCACACACGGAACGACATTGGGTCCAATTCATATTCAAAACAACCTTCAGCCCATTTCATATTCAATATGACCTTGGGTCCATTGTATGCAAAACAACCTTGGGTCTAATCAATTCATATTCACATTTGTGCATACTTTTAGATCCATGATCATGTTCACGTTCGCCTTCGTATTCGAAATGACCTTAGGTCCAATCAATTCCTTATGCAAAACGGCCTTTGGCCCATTTCAAAGTTCTACAAAATGGCATTAGGTCCATTATATCTTCTTCAAGTAAACCGAACGGCCTTGGGCCCATTTCATATTCATACATCCATCACTTCACATACTTTATTACGAATTAAGCGAATGGAATACTTATTCATGGTATCAATTCAGAAGTTTAGAAACTTACCACACAGGTAACATTTAGAAATAATGCAAAACAGGGCTCCCTTAGGCGTAGCTTTGGATGCTCGAGCCACCGTTCAATTTTCTATAAAACTTCTGGGAGATCGATTTTTATGCTCGAGCGGACAGGCTGAATTCTAGAATTTCTAGAACTGTGTTGGAAGTTTAAAACATGATTCCAACTGGTTTTTCTTGTATGTTAAGTCCCATATCTTGGCCAGTTAACTTCTACCATGAAAATAAAAGTTGATTTCACAAAAATTGAAGTTCAATTCTCCATGAATTCTTTATACAAGCTCAAATCATTTCAATTTCATGTTCATGACCTTAAGTCTCATGCATTCAAGTTCTATATCTACATGGATTGACCATGCATGTGGGATATAGCTTCTTTCCTCACTTCAAATGCTACTAACCATGCTTAATCTCATGAGATTGCTCAAAATTATGCATTTGGTACCATATTCCTCGTGAATTTGTCAAAATGATATTCAAAACTCTCATGCATGTGTGATCTTACATGAATTCTTGTTCTATCATCTTCAAAAACATGTATTTAAGCCTCATAACCTCATTATTCATGGATGCATGTCTCAAATGACTATTAATTCAACTTGTTTAACATGCCTTATGCTCAAATATGATGATTCATAGCATTTTGTTACATTCATATAAATGTTGATTACATTTCATCCATTTTTCAACTCAAATCTTATTCTTAACTTCATATCATCTATGAATTCACTTAGTTATGGATTCAAACACGTGAATTGAGTTCAATTACTCACCTAGAAGCTTCAATTTTCCAAATTCTAGCTAGTTCTTGAGATAATCCTCCCAGTTCTTGAATTCTCTTGCAAAATCTTCAAGGATGCTCTCTTCCTCTCTCTAGAATCAGCTCTATCTCTCTCTCTCTCTAGAGTGTATATTTTTAGATTTTTGAGCTCATGAAGGGAGCTTAAGCACATTTAACTTCTATATATATGCTTCCCTAATCACAATTAATTAAAACTAATTAATTGTGCTCAATTTAATCTAATTAATTTGATCCAAATCAATTTTTAATTGAATTTCACCGTAGGCTCTAAAAATAATGCCAATCACAATAATATAGTCAATTTCAGTTTCTATAGCTTCTACAGTCATCAATTTCAAATTATAGCAGAAGAGTAAATCGATTTTCCTACGGTGGACAAACATAAGATCAAATTCACATCTAATCACATAATTAGCATTCAAATTCACATCAAACACATAATCACAAGTATAATTGACGATTAACAATATATCACAGAGCAAGGTTGTCACAATATATATATATATATGGTTAACTAAAGAGAATTAGCTCATTTTGAGCTCAAGAATTCTGTTAAAAGTTTACATGGAGAGAGATAAGCTTCATTCTATAGAGAGATAGGGCTAGAGAACATGGAATTTGACAAGGAAATTGAAGAATTGGGTAGAAAAACTGAAGAATTGGCTAATACAAGTGTAATTGTAGACCTTAGGTAAGCTTTTTAACCTTAATTTATGAGTTTAAGTCAATAATTATGTGAATGCTAAGAGATTATGTGATTGATTACAAGAATTGAGCTTAGAATGAAGAATTAGAGGTTAATTCATACATGCATGCATAGTTTAGTAGAGTTTCATGGTTTTGAGCACGATTCATGTCATCCATGTTGAAATTAGAGGTTATATCATACATGCACTCATGATTCATAAGAGTTTGAAGTTGGATTTCATTTTTTTGAAATCTTGGAAAAGAATTTGAAGACTATTGATACATGCATAAGAATTTGAGGTTCATTTTGAAGAATTCTTGAAGTTTTGAGCTAAGGGTTTGAAATTAAGTACATGATTATGTTTTTGAAAAAGTTTCTAAGTGTTCTTTTAAGTTGTCATGAGCCAAGTGTAGACACCCCATTTTTGACGGCCCTTCAAGACTTGGATGTTCTTGCAGGTACTTCCAATGACGAGTCTGTTTGTTCGCCGAGCACTTGAAGTCCTCAGCGGAACGCCACAGCTTTGAGCCTTTCAAACCCTATATCCATTTTGTCTCATTTTTGGACCAGGCCTTTATCTTTCCAGCCTACATTCTCTGGTGGCCTGCCGGCCATCCTTGGAGTCTGTCGGCCAGCACTTCTTGTCTGCCGGCCATTGATGTGCCTTGCCGGCCACCAGTGTTTTCTGCAAATATTTTATGCCAGCTGTTTGCATAGATGTTTGCATCTGTCCACACTTGGGGGGCTGGATCTCCTTGTATAGATTTTATGTTTTCTATATATATGGGGTGTCCTCCCCCCATTTTGGAGGGTTAGAAAATTTGGGACCAAAATCTCTCTGTCTCTCTCTCTCTCTCTCTCTCTTGCAATTTTGTGCACACTTGCCTAATTACATCACTCTTTTGCATACACATCCTTAACCAAAATTGATCACCTTTGAGCTGAGGTCCCTTAAGGTCTTGTTGGAGCTCTTGAAAGTGGTTTTGACTTGTATTTGTGCCTAAAGTTGTGCTTGGCTTCAAGAGGTATAACACTTGTCTTTTAAACTTGTTTTAGTACACTTGTTTCTCTACCTTTTCCCACTATTTTTGGGCCATTTTTGAGTTGTAAAAATCTTTATTTTAATGGGATGGAATTGGTGTTTTAAGCCATTTAAGGTTAGGGGGGTATCTCACCCTTCTTTATTCCTTGCTTCTAAGGCTTTTGCACCTTTGTTTCCCACTTTCAAACCAACCTTTTTTAGGCTTTTAACCATTGAATTTCAAAGTATTTTTAGTGGCAAAAAACATGTTTTGAAGTCCAAATTTAGAGGGGTTAGCCTTCCCTCCTTGTGTCTTGTTTGCTAGCCTAGTTGATGCCATACTTTAGCTTATTTTTCTAGCTTGTTGTAGCTATATTCCAGCATGTTTTTACCTTTGTTTTAGACTATTTTAGCTCTGTTTTAGGCTGTTTGGCTCAGTTAAGTATTGTTTTGCATGGTTGTAGTGTGAAGGTTCTCACAAGCTCGGTGTTTTAGGCCATTAGACACCCCTTGTTTAAGTTGATTGTATGTTTTGGTGTTGTTTTGCACTTCATTTCAGCACTTAAAGCTCTGCAACCTCCCTCATTTCTTAACTTTTTTAAATTTGCTTTGAGGGTTGTTTCAAACTTGGTATTCTTTAAGCTTGAGATTGAAGTTCATGCTTAATGGTTTAATCCTCTTTTGAGGGTTCATTACCAACGGCATGAAACTTCTCTCACGCCTTAAACTACTCTTTGTTTGACACTTCCTTCCCTTTAGAAGACTTTAACTCACCTTTTGGACTTAACTGGATTAAGGAATGGTTGGTAAAGTAAAATGAGTAATTAAAACTTGGAACTAAAGTGAGCCAAGATAAGAATTTGGTTTTTTTTTTTTTTTTAATGTGTTCAATCGGATGTTAATTGAACACATGGAACTTGGACCATTTCATACTTGCTAGTAGTGAAATGATCCAAGTCGCCAAGGTCAACTTCTTCCCTTGATTTTTCATGAAATGGAGGAGGTTTGTGTCTCATTTTGCATTTATTGAAGTTGCACTTCTTGAATCACAAGCCATTATGCAATGAAATTACTTGAGTTGGTGGTTTGTGGCTTAAGTTCACAACTCCTTGGATTTGTCCACGAAAAGGAGGGGTGAATTGTGCAGACAATCCTTGGAAATACCCTTTCTTTGCTTTGTTTGTCCTCTGTTGCAACATGATGATCCAGTACATCAGGGGCCGGTAGATGGCTGGCAGTGCACCATAGATGGCTGGCAGACCATTTCCATGGCCGGTAGGTGGCCGGCAGCCTTTACCAATCGCCAGCTAGCCACTAATGCAAACCTCAGTAGAATGTTGGTAAGGTGGAGCAAAATGGTTCTGGAAGTGTTCAACTCTACAAACAGAGGCTTTCGAAAGCAAAGCGGAGGTCTTTTCGGGTGATATCCGAGCATGTGCATCTTCCATTTCCTGAGTCGGAGTAGTGGCAGTGTAGTTAGAGACTTTAATTACTTAGTTTGCTTACATTTGTGTTGTAATTTAATTAGTTAGCTTACTAGTTAGTTCATTCAAGCGATGTAATAATTAGTTAATTAGTTAATTAGTTTACCTATTTATTTCATTTGGTTTGTAATAATTAGCTTAATTAGCTTAGCCTAGTTAGTTTTGCTTTATTCATTCAGACTTTCCTTCGTGAGAGCATAATGTAATAATGTGTATGTCTTCTAACCCTACGTCTTTCTCCCTTTTATTTATCCGCTTTTGATGGTTAGATTAGGGACATGATTCAATTAGCATGCCTCATGCCTTATGCTTTATGCTTGCATCCATTCATTCGTATTGCATGCACCAAGGCTCGACACATCATTCAAACTGCATTGTCATTTCAATACTTTCTTTGAATACATGCTTAGACTGCATGTTATCAAATTGATTCATATGCCATGCTTAGTAGCCGAGCCTAGTAATTACATTATTACATGTGTTGCATTAGACATCTTGTATAGTTAGGAATCATGTATCATTTTCTAACTCATATCTTCTTGGCTTAGAGTACTAGGTGAGTTTTTAGTGCTTTAGCATTCTTGCATGAGTGTGAGCGATTGCCATGACTAGCATGCTTACTATGTGGCTAAATGCTTACTTGCTAAACTGTTTGAATGCCTATGGATAAAGGCTTGTTGCTTGAATTGGAACAATTCAATAAATGTACGTTTAAGCCCACTATGTCTAATGGCAAATTCACAATTTTAAACCCACTTTGTTTGGTGGCAAATTCGCAAACTCTAAGCCCACTAATTCAAAGCCTTTTCCCAAAACAAACATAAAATTAAATTGTTCCAATTTGGGCAAACTAGTCTATACTTGCTTGTGCGCATCACGTACTAAAGCTAGCTTAATAACTAGAACAAGAGCACATAATGTTGATAAAAATCATATCATGATTAGTAGAGGCCGATCTTTGATCGGGCAAGCGAGGGTGCTCAATCCATGACCTTCCCCTCTCGTACCTAAGTTCCCGAGCCGAGGCAACTTTGGTGATGACGGACACGTGGCCTTTGGCACGAGTCATGGGTTTCCTAAATTTTCCCAAAATAAAATATTTTGGTTGCGACTCTGTATCTGGCAAAGCAGTCCAATTTTAGCATTTTTGATCCTAAAATCAATTTTCTAAAAGACTTGCCGGATTTGGACTCTTTGGTGTTTATCAATTTCACATTACACTTGTGAGATTAGATTCAAAACCGCAGGAGTCTGAACTATAGGGCTTATTTTCGAGCTTCCGAAAGGGGGCGCGAAAAGTCGAGCTACAGTTTCTGGCAACTCTGTTGGGGATTTAGAGAACTTGACTTGAACTCATGATATGATATTTTATTTACACTTATGTGTTTCTTTGCATTTGCATTTGCATTGGTGTGCCTAAGTCACTGTGTTTGCCATCTGCTATTCCTGAATGGTTTGACGGAGGTCTGCTTGGAAAAGCTTGCCAAAAGGCTGACCAGTTGTGGGCTCTGCCACGATGGGAACACAACCCTTGGATCTGGACTACCGATGTACCATTTGATCCTCCTTTCACTTCTCGGTGTTAGGTGTGAGAGGTATATTAGGTAGTCTTACTGAGGTACCCTTTTTGACCAATCAGCCTAGTTGCATATCGAAAGCCATAGAGAATGTTCCAAACTATGACAGGTTGCTTACCCGAATGCAAGATTGTGTGAAACCACTTTGCTTGAATAACTAACCCTAGTTCCTAACGAAACTGGGACAGGGTAACCCTATCCCATTATAGGGGTATTTTGGCTCTCACTTAACTGGTATGTGCTTTTAGAGTAAAACTCTACAAGAATGTATCTATCAGTTGCAAGTTTGGGTATCAGATTTGAGGGTAGAAATCAGTGTTGAGTACAGTTCTACAGCTTATGATTACAACTGTGTCTTGTTCACATCTGAGCTGAGGTGCTGTGTGGTTTCTGATTTTTGCTTTCTTTTGCTTTATTTCTTTTTGCAAGGTAGTTTATCACAATTGCTTCAGACGATTCTATTAGCCCCCAAGCACCCTGGACCCATGTAAGGAGACTTTACAGATCCGGGGATCTTGTTAGGGGACAGCCAGTGTTTGCTTCGCTCCTACCGATTGCAAGACAGAGGAGGGTTAGGCATAATTCACCAGTCCGACAGTCACCTTTTACTTCACCTACACCCAGTCAGACTCAGTCTTCTACTTCCACTCCAGTAAGAATTATTCGCTAGTTCCGATGGCTCAACATCCCCCGATTAGCAAGGAAGACATGTTTTGTCATCTCCAGCAAACCATTGAAACCATGCAGCTAGATGCTTGCCCGCCACGCTGAAGTTACAGCCCATCAAGAGGAAGTGATAAATAGGCTCCAGCAACAGCAACCACCGCAAGCAGCGACTTCTATTTCCCATGCACCTCCAGTGGGTATTCCAGCACCCGGAGTCACTGTCAATGTCCAAGAGAATCTGGGCATTCTAGTTTATCCGATCCCACCGCAAACCTCCAAGGCACCAGTGTACCAAACTGAGGCACCATTTGAATTTGATATTGACCCCACTATACGGAAGGTCAACAAGCTAGAAAAGCTTTTCAAATGGGCACAAGGCGTGAACTCAATCCCTGACATCGAGGATGGATCCACAGACTCCTCAGTAACTCTGCCAGACAAATTCAAGATGCCACACATAGACCGATTCAATGGTTCCGGGGATCCCATGGTCCATTTGCGGTATTTCTAAGATATTCTGCGACCAATGGGCCTCACCAGACTTCAAAAGTTGTCACTTTTCGGCCGAACCTTGTCAGGGATAACGGCTATCTGGTATGCAAAACTCGAGGACTCTCTAAAACGAAGTTGGGAGGAAATAGCTGAGGGCTTCATCGCACAGTACTCCTATAATACCCAGATCGAAGTCACAACTCGTGATCTTGAAACAACCCGTCAGGAGCCAAAGGAGGGCTTCTCGGACTTTGTGACCCAATGGAGGGCTTCTCGGACTTTGTGACCCAATGGAGGGCTAAGGCCTCGATGATGACTATCAAGCCATCCGAGAAGAATCAAATCAGAATGGTGGTCCGCAACCTGCAAGGAAAACAAATTTACAACTTATTTTAAACATTTCAAACTAATAATCTAAAAAATTACAATTACACAAAAATAGCTTACAAATTATTTCAAATGGGCCATTATGTGTCAATTGATATTGAATAATGACAAATATATATATATATATGATATTTGAGTTGGTTTGATGAATTTACTTTTAGCAAAATTTTAATCCTTTTTTTTTTTTTTTTACTTTTTTTGACAAGTTTATTGCTAAAAAAAAAAAAAAAAAAAAAAAAAAATCTCAAATATTCTTAGTTAAGTTTGGACAGAATAATACCAAATGTTTTGTAAGTAAATAAGAATTTTATTGGATTGGTTATAGATTAAAAATTTCAACTATGCTTACTTAAGTAGCAACCTAAAAAATGATATATTGGTTGAAGATACTATTAGGCCTCTTCAGATTATTTTCCTTATTTATTCAATAGTAAAAATAATTAAATATTTTTATTGTACCTTAATTAAACACAATATAATAACAAGATCTAACCTTGTTATCTAATAGTAATGATATACAAATAGAACTTTATAAAAAGTTTCTGCCGAATAATATGACTTCTTTTGATTCCTTCATTTTCAATCAAAATACAATCTATTATTGTCGTTACAATTTTGAAATTGCCATTGACACTTCATTATGAATATTTGTTTTCTATATATACTTTTTGTTTGTAAATAAGTTTATTTCATATAATTTTTATCTCAACTATTTCCATTCAATTTCACCAGAGAATAATCTCGTTTTTAAAAAATAATTTTAACTAATGTATCATCTATTCCATTGTATTTTACCAAAGAATAATTTTATTTTTTAAAAACAATTTAAGTAGTATTTGACTTATTGAAATAAAAGTGAAATGTAATATAATAATATTATTTAGTTTCCTTTAGACCAATCTTATCTGTATTGTAGCAAATCAAATACTATCAAATCCTAAAAGCAATTTGTGAAATTTAAATTTACCACAAAAGTTATTATATTTGTGAATTTTAAACTTATTAACATGTGCCTTGCACATACATTTTTTTACTAGTATATATATATATATATATATTAGTTGATATGTATTAAAATTCTAGACTTTTGATGACGATATTTATCTATGCTAATAGATATTCAAATACTAATATTTAAAGCATATTCAGGGCAGCAGAATGTAAGAAAATGAGACAATCCTTTTAGATGCCAACTTTTTCAAAAAAATGAGAAGTGTGGGGATGTATTTTGTGAAAGATAGCACGTCGCTAAGGTGATTCCAAAGTATAAGCCGAGGTGTCACGTGGCCTCGTTATGTTGCCGAGATGATCTCGGCTAGGCCGAGGTTATCTGCGGAGATGCCGAAATAAGAGATAAACGGATAAGGGACAAGAGTCCTAGAACAGGGGAGGATCTCAGTCTAGATAAGGATAAGGCTCAAGAAGAGTTTATCTCTATCAAGCTGAGGGTCTAGGATGAGCATTGAGCCTTTGTCCCCTAAAGCTAGGCTTCTAAAGGGATCAGGTTAGCGCTAGCTATAAAAACAGAGCACCCCCATGGGTCTCAAGTATGTGTGACAGACTGTGAGCAGTAAATTGTGAGTTTAAGTACTATTTGATATCTTTGAGTAGGGATGTAATCGGTTCGGTATGGTCAGTATGTAGGTAAAAAATTACACCGAACTGATAATGTCAGTTTTATTATTTTGAATACTAATACAGACCGTTTCTCTCATCAAACCGCACCGAACCGAACCAATTGAAACGGTTCGATTTGGTACGATTCAGGATTTTTTGAGCTTGAGCCACTTTTAAACATAATCATTAATCTATATAAAAATATTAAATTAGTTATTTGTCTACCATTTCAAATATATCCAATCAATCCATTTCAAATATATCCAATCCATCCATTTAATACATACTTTTTAATTCCTAAATTAACAAAAATAAAACAAAAAAAAAGTTTAAAAATACTAAGGTTTCAAGAATAATGAGTTGGAGTTAAGATTATATATAATAAGAGTTTACAAACTTAGGTTGTAAAGATGATAAGGTTAATTAATTAAGGTTAATAATTTATTATACTTATTAATATCATTATATTATTAGATTATATATATATATATATATTTAAATACAATATATGTCGAAACGGCCGGTTTCGGTTTAGATCGGTGCACAAGGTACTTAAACCGATACTGAATCGAAAATCGAAAAAATTCAAATTTAAAAACTACACAGACCGATTCTTGTTAAAAAAACAGACCAAAACAGACCAAATATAGTCGGTTTGGTCCGGTTCAATCGGTTTGGTCGATTTTTTCGATTTTTCTTACATCCCTATCTTTGAGAGATTACTGACTTGATCGTCGGAGTGCCCCCAAGTGGACGAACCACCACTGGATTCTTATCTTTTTGTGACACGTTGTTCGGGCTCAATCTATTCTGCTAATGCTGTCCAGCTGAGTTCTCCATTTGGTTGTGTGGTCAAAAATCAACACTCACAATTTGGCACTGTTTGTGGGAACATAAGGAGAATAAATAGTCACCAATGGGCAGGAAGAACAAATTGGGGACGACATCCCTAATGGGGGTGGTAAACATGTAGATCCTAACGTCGGGGAGGAAAATCATAATGAAGGAGCACAAGATCCCAATCCTAGGGAAAAGGACGTCAACAAAGCGGATAATGCTTCGAAGAAAGCAGGCTGAGATGAGTACTACAATGAAAGCGACCTCTAGGTATGGAAAGATAGATGCTTGAGGAGGGATGGCGAGATGAAGGGGATGGCAAACAAGTTGGCAGACCTACAATTAGTTGTCAACTTCATGATGTAGAACAACGTAATGCAACCATCATACCCGTTGCAGGACACGCCGATACCAACGGCCAAGATCGACGCCTAGAAAAGGAGGCAGAAAGCAATCCCAGTAGTCCCTCAACATAGCAAGGAGAAGGAAGGTTCACATCGGCCTTCATGGGATGTCTGGCGAGCGGAGTCAGTAAGAGGTGAGTCGCAGATGACACCACGAACAAAAGGGACCTATACCAAAGAACCTCGACATATCCAGAGGAAGGGCCTTTGCTTTGATACAGTGAATGAGGAGAAGTCCAAGAGGACACACAATGACGCTGGGAGCAGCGCGCCAAAAAGGCTGAAATTTGTTGATAGCTGAGCTCCTGGTCGAACGAAGGAGGATTTTAGAGACTACCTCCAGAAGAAGCGACTCAACGCCGAGGTCACGTCCACCGTCAAGCTGAGAACGCCGTTCTCAGTGGAGCTAGATAGGTTTGAGGCCACCAAGAGGTTCCACATGCCGAGGTTCCAGATCTATGACGATAAGTCTGACTCGAACTTTCATGTCTGCTTGTACTTAAATTTAATGGCTTTCTATAGCGGGAATGAGCAGTTGGTGTGCAAGGTATTCCACTCATCCTTTGGGGAGATTGCATCAGATTGGTTTCATAAGTTACCAAAAGGAATTGTGAAGAATTGGAAAGGCCTGGCCAAGATGTTTGTGGCCAAGTTTGTTATAAATAAGTTGCAGCCACTGAGGGTAGACTCCCTACTGGCTCTGAACATTAGTGAGGGAGAAAGCCTCAGGGCTTATGCCAAAAGGTATTATGAGGTATTCAATCGAATACCGACATGCAACCAGGAGTTGGCAGTCGTGTCATTCAAAAATGGCCTGGAAGATGAATACTCGCTTCGACATTCACTGGCAAAAACTCTACCAAAAAGTATGGAGGAGCTCATGGCACGAATTGAGAAGTATGGAAGAGCAGAAGAGGATACACCAAAAACAAAGACACCAAAGCAAGAGAAAATAAACGGCTCGCCTAAGTGAGGCCGAGGTAATTCTAGGGCAAATAGGCAAGAGATAGGGTTGAGGGTTGCATAGGCTGTCACCACTATGTTCAGGATTCCGATTTACAATGTTTTGGAAAGGATCAGGAACCAGCCATATTATAGAGCGCCGGAGAAGATCCCTGGCGAGTTTATGGAAAGGAGCCTAGGGAAACACTGAGCTTATCACAATGAGGATGGGAACCTCACTCAAGGGTGCAGGGCCCTAAAGACGCACTTGGAGAATCTGGTTAGATAGGGTCACCTGAAAGACCTAGTAGATGAGGCTAGGATGAGGGAAGAGCATGCAAGGCTTCCCCCAGCATCAGCAGCGCCTCAACCACCACCACCATAGCAAGCAAAACCTCGGGTGATTAATGTGATTCACTCGAAGGTTGATGAGAAAGATATGCGAGAGAAGACCTAGAAGGTGAGGCACTTGCGACACGTATATCAGGTCCAGCAAAAGAAGCCTAGGACAAACGAGTACCAGGGACCCGTCGTTTCTTTTACTAAGGCAAACCTAGATATAGTGCAGTATCCACACAACGATGCCCTGGTGATCACACTAAAGATTGGTAAATGTCAGGTGAGGCTTGTGACATCATGTATATCAAATGTTACAAGGAGCTTGACCTTCACCCAGATGATTTTGAGCAGTCCGACAGCCCCATGGTCGGGTTCAATAGGACGCCGACATGGCCTCTAGGAGCTGTAAATTTGGAGGTACAGGCAGGCACCAAGAAGGTTAGTACAGAATTTACAGTGATTGATACCCTCTCACCTTACAATGTTATTTTGGGAAGACCATGGTTGCACGCGATAAGGGTTATTCCATCAACGCTACACCAACTATTGCGGTTTCCAACTAAATAGGAGATTGAGAAAGTTAGAGGGGATCAAGTGCAGAAAAAAAATTACTCTATAGCAGCAATGAAATCCAACTGCAATGTACGAAAGGAAGAAACAATGGAAATCGAGGACAAGGACGTGGAATTCCTAGATGATGTCGGCAAAGAACTGGTCGAGAAGAGCAAGGAAGCCTTGAAGAAAATTTTGGTCCGAAAAGGGGATGAAGAGCAATTCTTCCTTCTCGACTCGGGCTTGGCCAAGGAGGAAGAAAGGGAGTTAGAGGCTTTCTTACGGGCGAACATACAAGTATTTGCCTAGACGCCCTATGAGATGCCAGGCATTGACCCCAAGGTCACTTGCCATAGGCTCAATGTAGACTGGTCGGCTAAACCTATCATCCAGCAAGCAAGGAGGCTGACATTAATGTATGTTGAGGAGGAAGTGGACAAGCTATTGGAAGCCAAGGCTGTTTCGGAGGTGAATTACCCAACCTGGATGTCCAACACAGTAGTTGTGAAAAAGAAGAATGGCAAGTGAGGGTCTGCGTTGACTTCACCAGCCTAAATAAGGCTTGTCCCAAGGACAGTTTCCCACTGCCCAAAATTGATCAATTTGTAGATGCCACTTCAGGGCATGGGAGGATGAGTTTTCTGAATGCATACAGAGGCTATCACCATATAGCAATGTATGCCCCAGATGAAGAGGAAACAACATTCATCACCTCAAAAGGACTCTATTGCTATAGAGTGATGCCTTTCGGGTTAAAGAATGCAGGAGCAACCTACTAGAGGTTAATGACCAAGATGTTTAGGCATCTGATTGGGAAGACAGTAGAGGTCTACATTGATGACATGGTCGTGAAGACCAAAGAACCTGGGAACCATCTGGCCGACTTGAAGGCAGTCTTTGACATCCTGAAAACATATTAGCTCTGATTTAATGCTTCGAAATGTGCATTTGGAGTCGGATCTGGCAAGTTCCTAGGATACTTGGTCACCAGAAGGCGCATCAAAGCAAGCCCAAATCAAATCAGAGCCATACTTGACTTGAAGAGCCCGACATCAGCCAAGCAGGTCCAGATTTTGACCGGCAAGGCAGCAGCCCTTAATAGATTTATCAACCGAAGTTCTGATAAATGTAAACCATTTTTTAATTTGTTAAGAAAGGCCACAAATTTTTAGTGGAAAGAAGAGTGCGAAGTCGCCTTGGCCGACTTGAAGAAGTACCTGACAACAACTCCAATTCTGTCAAACCCAATACCTAGAGAAGAATTGTTCTTATACTTGGCAATTTCAGACCACATACTGAGTGCAGTGGTGATTCGAGAAGAAAAATAAGAGCAAAAGGCGATATACTATGTGAGTAAAACCCTAGCAAGTGCAAAAACTAAGTACCTGCCCCTGGAGAAGTTGACACTAGCCCTAGTGATGGCTTCTAAGAAATTGAATCATTATTTCCAAGCCCACAAGATGGTGGTACTAACGGAGCATCCACTAAAGTCCCCGTTGCAGCATGGAGATCTGATAGGAAGAATAGCCAAATGGACAGTGGTGTTGGGCCAATACGACTCGGAATTCAGGCCTAGAACAGCAATCAAAGGCCAAGTTCTAGCCGACTTCGTGGCAGAATTCACACCAGGTGTAATCCCACGTCGGGCTCCGGTGAACCGCGGCTTAGGATGTCCAGAAGAACCAAAGGAAACCCAAATGGGGCCAGAAGATCCCACCCCAGCAAAACAAAAGAAGACAGAGTAACCAAAACCCTGCGACATTTACATCGACTATTCTCTCCGCCTGTTTGTTGATGGAAGTTCAAACCGTCAAGGAGCAGGGGCAGGAGTGGTTTTGGTATCACCATAAGGGCAAATAATACAGCAATCAATTCGTTTGGGATTTAAGGCCTCAAATAATGAAGCAAAGTACGAGGCACTGATTACTGGACTAAGGTTAGCAGCAGCCATGGAAATCAATGAGGAGGTAGCCTTCTGTGACTCCCAGCTTATTGTGAATCAGGCAACAAGGGAATATGCAGCCTGAGATGAGAGGATGATTACCTATGTCAAAGAGGTTGTCAGCCTACTAGCACTATTCTAGGATTGTCGACTACAGCAGGTTAGCCGAGATGATAATAGTCATGCCGATGCCTTGGCCAACTTGACTAGCATAATAAGATCAAGGGAACCGAGGACAATCATGGTGGATTATTTGACAGCACCAAGTGTGAAGCCCGGCAATGTGCGTCGAAATGGGTCCAAGTTGGATGGACGCGATAGTGATGTTCCTCAAAGATGGCACACTGCAAGCAAACAAAAAGGAAGCACATAAAGTCAGATTGAAGTCGGCTAGGTTCTGCCTGACAGAAGAAGGCCATTTATACAGGAGATCCTTTACTAGATCTCTTTTGAAATGTGTGCATCCATCCTAGGTTGAGGATTTTTTTATATGAAATACATGAAGATGTATATGGAAGCCATGCTGAAGGCAGATCACTTGCCCATAGAGCCATATCCCAAGGATACTGGTGGCCATACATGTAGAAAGATGTTGAAGCCTATGTTAGGAATTGTGAGAAGTGTCAAAGGTTTGCACCCTTGATACATCAGCCAGTAGCAAATTTGAACCCAGTGTCAAGTCCTTAGCCGTTTGCCCAGTGGGGAATGGATCTTGTTGGGCAACTGCCCCAAGCAACCAAACAGAAGAAGTTCCTGCTGGTAACAACAGACTACTATACAAAGTGGGTAGAGGCTGAACCCCTTGCAAAGATTTGAGACATTGATGGGAAGAACTTTATTTTGAAGAACATAATCACTAGATTTGGGATCCCAAAGGCCATTATAGCAAATAATGGCACCCAATTTGATAGTAAATTTATCAAAAGCTTTTGTGCAAAGTATAAGATTAAAAACTACTATTTTACCCCCAGCTTTCCCCGGAGCAATGCTCAAATGACCAAAACACCACTCGAGCTTTAGACACAAGGAACTGCTTGAGCGACCAAATCATGGCTCAAGTGCATAATGACCCCCTCTCAATGGTTTAGACTTACAAAGATACCGCTTGAGTGTCAGACACAGAATACCACTCGAGCGACCAATCCATTGCTCGAGCAAAGAACAACCCACTCTTAGAAGTTCAGATTGCAAACACATATACTGGGAGGAACCAAAGACCGATTGAGTGAAGGAAAGATCGCTCGAGCAAACTCGAAAAGAACCGAAAAGAATCCCTTTTGAAAAACTAACTGTCCACCTGTTTCAAACAATTTCACGACCATAATCTCACGACCATAACATCGACTCTCCAAACAACAATATAAGAAAAGAATGGGCACAAACAACCAAAATGAGCACCAGATTCCGAATCAAAGAGTATAAAGGGCCGAGTCTTTACCTGGGCTACTATAACCTAGTTTCACATACTTTTTCCTCTTTTTTTTTTTTCGAAATCGCTTCCCAAATTCCCCAACCAACACAGGCATAGAGTAATTTTAGCACTAGCAAACTTTCATTAATTTATATCCATATGATTTATCAACAGCAAAAGGAGTTACTTTTTGTAGATAAAAAAAAATCTTGGTGAAAAACTTCTAATGCTATATGTGGTTCACTAAGATAAAAATTGCATGGAACGAAATGAAATATTCATTTATAACTTGCATGCAGAATGACTACTGAATGATAATTCCATTTGTAATATTTAGTAAAATAAAATTGAGAATAGATATTCATTCCACCTTCATTTTAATGAACCAACTACTACCCAAGAGTTTCATTCATTCAATTTAGTCCTTAATATGTTCTTTTCACTTTGCCTTGATGGTAATATTTTGCTATTCGTTTTGTTCACTTGATTTTTTTTGTTTTAACACTCCCAAATAACAACAATAGATATTCCCATAAAGTGCGTCGGTTATGCGAAAACTAATAAGATTTCATTCTTTCATTAATTCACTTGATAACATTACAAAAGGTACCACATGAATTATGTCACGACCCAAACCCGTCCCTAAAAGTTTGGTTCATGACCGGCCTGAACATAGGCCTCAAAACGGAATTTAGAATAATATTTAAACACATACGGGGCCTTAAGCGGAAGCAATATCAATAAAAGACAACATCCATTGAGCATGTGTATACATTATGGTTTAATTAGATTCAAGCATCTAAATACATTCCCAGAGTTACACATACAATCACAGAATTTATATAGATCTCACACACACTTACATAAGACTTAATAATTTATATGACTCCTAACACAAATTAAGGCCTCAACATGGAGGCGTACCCCAGGCGGCTTGGCAGATAGGTAGACCTCAATACCATTCTAGGGTTAATCTCCGATGGCTCACCTACATAAATATACATAAAAACGGAGTGAGCGAGGCTCAGTGAATAATAGCAATGTAAGGAGGTGAGTCAACGGGTATAGGCTTAAAGAATGCAAACATACATATCAAACCATACACAGATCTTGTTCATAATCATATTTTAAAACGGCCTCAGGCCCATATATAATACAAAGCGGCTGTAAGCCCAGATATGATACAGGACGGCTGTAAGCCCAGATCTAATACAGAACGGCTGTAAGCCCAGATATAAGACAGAACGGCTGTGAGCCCAAATATGATACAGATCGGCTGTAAGCCCAGATATGATACAGATCGGCTATAAGCCCACAGATAATACAGAACGGCTTCAAGCCCACATATCAACAGATTGGCCTTGGGCCCATCATTAGTAAAACAGAATGATTCCAGATACACCAAGATATCATTGTTCCATAATACACATATGTTCCATTTGTTCATCATGAATTCAGATAGTTAACTTGCAGATAACAGAACGTCAGTATTAACTATTAACAGTAAGCAACACGTACTGCTACAGTACTATTACTCAATAGTGCACAAAGATTTTCCCATGGTTTATTACAAGTCGACATAGTTGTCTTGCGGATAACAGAACATTAATAATAACTATTAACAGAAGGCAAATGTATCACTTCATTAATAGGGACAGAACAATTCACATCATAACAGCCTCAGGTCCATACTAATGCCATTATTCAATCATATCCATTAATTTAAGCAAAGCACAATATTAATGGAATAGGCCAATTTCAAATGACAATACATAAATCATAATCACAGGAAGTAAGTGAAACATATCGTTACACTACTATTACTCGCAGTGATCGGCTTCCGGTAGTAATGGGACGGTGTCCTCGTCTCGATCTACAAGTACAGTGCACAACACAATATGAGAATATAATCAATCATTTACTTATTCTCTTTGATCATTCAATCAATTAGCCATTGCAGTGCCAAGCTCATTATTCCTTAATAAGTTATAATCCATGTCTCAGAAAATAGAAGGAATCGATGGAAAATGGTTTGGGTGAAGAAATGGTACAAAACTGGTTGATAAAAAGTGAATAGTCGTGACTAATTTGGGCATAACTATTTCTTTATTTAGAATTTTGGAGTGAGACTATCACCATTGGAAACTAGACTTCTAGGGCTTGATTTTAGGCTCAAGAATCACTCAAAACGGAGTCCGGAGGCAAAAGATATGCTTATTCAAAGTTGGCTGAACAGAGCTGTCCCCGCACGTGCAGGAAACAGGGCCGCACGTATGGAAGAACGTGCTTTTTTAGCAGATTCAATTTTGGTTTTGGGACTGTACTGCCGCACGTGCAGGAAGACCCGCCGCAAGTGCGGCTCTGGGCAATTTTCAGTCCGAAAATGGTTCTTTTTGCTCCAACACTTGGTTTTTTTCCATTTTTAAGCTTGGTTTCTAACATAAATCACTTAAAAACATGTAAAATTGTCCCACAACATGATGAACTAATATCAATCAAGTGTAATTCCATTTCAAACAAACTAATTTTGCCACAATGTTCAAGATCAAGGCATTAGCTTTCATGATCTTCAAAGTTCTCAAGACACAACCCACAAATCCACTTAATTCTTGCTTGATCTTATTCTTTGGACAATTCTAAAGTGCATTTCATATGGTATTCATAAGATTGAGCCCCAATCATAAACAAAACCATAGAACCCAAGGTCTCATTTCTTAAATTGAATTTAATTAAATACATACTTAGAACCCTAACTCAATTGGTCTTAAATCTTTCCATATCATCATGATTTCATGAAATTGATGCCTTAAACACAAGGATTCAAGATAAATTATCATACCTTAGTTCAATCTTTGTCTTCCTCTTAGTTCTCTTCCATTTCCTCAAGCCTCCATGGTTGATCTCCTTCTTCCCTTTTCAATCTCTTCAAGTTTATCTTCAAGCTCCCAAGAATGGTGAGCACTCTCTCTCTCCCTCTCTCTCTCTCTCTCTCTCTCTCTCTCTCTCTCCTAGAGAAGCTTTGGCTCCCTTCTCTCTCTCTCACGGCTCTCCCTCAGATATTTGTTGGACTCCAAAGTGATGAGATCCACCACTCATATGGCACATCTATACATATATATATATATATATATATACACACATAAACTTAACACAATAGGAAGAGCCAAACACGGCCTTACGAATCGCACGAAATCAAATTTCAATTAGAACTTCCAGATGACTCTAAAAATTATTCTGATCATAAATATGTCCTCTGTTCCAGTTTCTGAAGCCTCTAAGGCCTTCAATTTACAGTGCGAAGTTAACCACCAAAACGTGCATTAATGAATCAGACAAATTAGATTTTCAATTAATTTTCCCAAATAGTTCTAAAAATTCACATTAACATACCCAAGTACTCAATTTTGATTTCTGAACCCGTAAAGGTCGGTAATTTAAATTTTAAAGCCGTAACTCAACAGATAATTCCTCAATTCGAACAGATATCATTAAATTAAAGTACATTAACCCACAAGGGCATAAGGGTAATCTCTGATACGGATTTTGGGGTCGTTACAAATTATACATTCACATACCCTAGATTCTGAATTTATAACATGTGACACAAGGCGATATACAGAAAATGAAAGGAAATTCGGATAAGTTCATGCCTTAATGGCTACATATTTCCAAGATGATGCTTGGTTACAACAAAAGCAGGTCTAGCACCAAACAAATAAAAATTACGAGGCTTGTACAAAAGATATTTACAATAAAAGAAATACAAATAAGCCTTCACCTCCACGATTCTTCGAAGCTAAGTCCTTTGCGGAGGCATGCCATCAGCACCTGAAAATTGGTTTCCACATAGGGTGAGCTAAAGTCTAGTAGAGAATGCCTTAACACGCTGTATGATGCTTAACAAAGTCAAATGATGAATGCATATGCATGCCATTTACCAAAACGTTACAATTTCTCTTTCAAATCAATGCAATGCCATGATTATAAATCAATTCGTAAAATAATACTTGTTAAATCAGAAAATAGGGCAGTGGATACACAATACTGGAATTATCTAGGTACATGTTTGCCAGTACGCTATACAAGCACTACCAAAACCATTTTACCAGTATTAATCGAATGATCGGCACCTAACCGTGCGGGTTTCTAAACTTTCACCAAGGACACGCAGGCCAACATAGATAATATCACAACCATCTCCTAACCAGATTTACCAAAGTTTTCACCATTTTTTATCAAAACAATACATTTTCAATGTATAAACATGAAAAAAAATGTTCAATGCAAGATGTATGAGTAATCAGTTTCATTTAACATAATCCTGATACAATTTTTACAACAATCAAAGCGATCCTCCACCGATAACCAAAAATAAATATCTCTATACAAAAGATAAGTCTCCAAACAATAAGTATAATTTCATTATCTCAAAATAGCAATAATAATGCATATCCAACTCTACTCTCATCATCAACAGATATATTCATATTATTATTTCAAAACTCAACATCTTTCCCTTTTTCCTTAGTTCAAAAACCAACAATTTTCAAGATTTCTAAGATTCCCAACAAAATATCTATTCTTTTCAAAAACACATTTAAAGAAGAGATTTTCAAGATTTCAACACATCTTAATAATATACTCATCTCCACAATATTTTCTATGAATCCATTTGAAAATCCCTCTTTTATACTCCCAAAACCAAACTTAAATCAAACCCTAAATCAAACTCACTACTCCTAAACCACTACACTTTTTAAGGAACACATAACGAGGCTAAAAATCATATAAGGAGGCTGAAAAAAACCCTACCTCAAGATTAGAAGGAGAGAAGAACAAGACCCAAAGTTTGACAAAAAAGAAAATGAAAACTTTTTCGATTGGAATGTTCACCTCCACGAGCTCTACACTTTTTCCGAAAGCACTACGGTAGTAAGACCAACGGATTTGCATGTATAGGGGTGTTTAGACAACAACTAGAGAGATAGACAGACAGACAGACAGACAGACAGAGAGAAAGAAGAAATTTGGTAAAGTTACTTTTTAGAGAGAACGAGAGATCAAAAAGTGAAGGAAAATATCTTTTTTCCATACTGATATATGCACAGACCGCTTGAGCGACCAAAATACTGCTCGAGCGTCAGACACAAAGAACCACTCGAGCAATCAAGTTATGGCTCAAGGGCACAATAACCCCATCTCAATAGTTCAAACCTGCAAAGAGACTACCCAAGCGAAAGAAAGACTGCTCAAACGTAAGACACAAAATACCGCTCGAGCAACCAACACCTGGCTCAAGCGAAGAATGCCTCACTCCCAAAAGTTCAGACTACAAACACAGATATTAGGAGGAACCAAAGACAGCTCGAGCAAAGGAAAGACTGCACGAGCGAACTTAAAGAGAAACAAGTAGAAACTCTTTTGAAAAACTGACTCCCAACATGTTCAAAACACAATCGACAACTCCAAACAACTAATCCCAATTAACAAGAAGACCTCAAGAAGTCTAAACAATAATAATGAGTACCAAATTTTAGATCAAAGAATATAAAAAGGTTGAGTCTTAACCCGAGTCACTATATTTTTAATGTCTACATTTTATGTAGTTTGTGACAACCTTTTCAACCATGTTATATCTGCTCTAAGAAGTAACACTATTGGTCCAGATTATTCAACATTTGATTTTCATTGTCTAGATACTTTTTTTTTTTCATTGACATATTTTGTAAAAAAACAAGGGGTGGTTTGACTTGTTTTCAAAAATCAAAAAAAAAAATCAAAAATCAAAAATTTATTGAAAAAATGAAAACTAGTTTAATAAAAATAAATATCAAAAAAAAATTAAAAATTTAAAAAAAAATAATTTTGACCTCCCAAAGATAAAATTGATAAGTATTTTTGATTTTTTTTTTTTATATTTATTTCACCAAACTAATTTGTAATTTAAAAAAAAAAATTAAAGAAGCTTTTACAAATCAAATCAAACATGGGCAAGGTGAATATGCATAGGTTGGATTTATTTGATTCTAATTTTTTTTTTTTTTTTTTTTGGTGGTTAACACAATGAAGAAATTAGCATTTGCTCTCATTATACCCATTCAACCTAATCACTCAAACAAGCCGCCAATGAACAACAATGCTCAAATAAGGTTACATATTTTTATGGTTAAACCAGATGGCTGACCTATCAAATAAGACAATCTAATATGTGATTTTCTAGTTTCCAATTTTATTTTATTTTCAATATAGAGATGATATCTAATTTGATTTTAATGCTCCTAAACTCAAACTCTTGTATCTAATCAGGTTCAGTTGTTGATTGATATTATGGCCTTAAAACTATCTAAAGACACCTTAATAATACTATACATTAGAGTGCATCGTATTCTCAGCTAGCTACAACATGACCCCTGTATGCCCAGGGCCCAAAAACACACCCAAACAAGCAACCAAATAAGAGCACACAAAGATTTACGTGATTCGGTGAGTTACCTATGTCCATGAGTAACATAATTTCACTATACTAAATAAAGAAATTATAGAGCTATTTCTTTCTCTCAACCTCACCTCACTCACTCACTCTCTTTCTACAACTCTTATTGAAGAATTGATACTCTTGCTTGCTCTTGCTTGGTACTTTATTCCCTCCTTGAATCCCTATTTATACACAATGTTTTGGAGACAATTTGGTAACTTCCCCATGGCAACTTGCAAGTTGCTTCTGCAGATGCATTGTACATTTAACTTGCAAGCTTTTAGAATTGCAAGTTGCCCACTTGCACACACATTTGGAAGAGGGGTCACTGCTGTGGTTAAAACACAGCAGTGACTGCTGTGGTTCAATTTTAAGGTGTATTATGTATATATTTTTATGATCCGAACCGTCATTTTATAGGGTTTGTTGAGTACTTCATTCCTACCAAAAATCATATTAATTGGATATCAATGACTATATGATCGATTAACATATTTTTTATGCAGTTTTTCAAAAGAAAAATTTATTGTTTATTTTTTTGGTTATCGATCATATAGTTATTGATATCCGATTAATATGATTTTTGGTAGGAATGAAGTACTCAACAAACCCTATAAAATGAACGGTTCGGATCATAAAAATATATACATAATATGGTTCAATTTTAAGGTGTATTATGTATATATTTTTATGATCCGAACCGTTCATTTTATAGGGTTTGTTGAGTACTTCATTCCTACCAAAAATCATATTAATTGGATATCAATGACTTGCGTTTCTAGAATATGAACCAACTCACTGAATTAATTCAATGAGTTAACACAAGTGAGTTAACTCTATGCAACAACCCCACACACTCTACGGAGATGCAACTAGTATATATATATATATCTTAGAAACCAACTTCGAGTCCTCCAAACAACATATATTCTAGTATATATAGTGTATGATGATGAAGAAAGAGCCATCCATTAACCATAAATTAAGCAGGAATCGGCTGCATTGAACCTGCCAAAAGGTGGACATTTGAAGTCAAATTTCGTTATAAAATCTCAACTTTTTTTAATTTAAAAACAAGTTTCTGTAATTTCCCAACGGTCGAATGCCCACGTGCAATTGGCTGTCACCCACCATACCATATGGCTTAATTTAAAAGTCATGAAACAGTGGATAAAATGGAATAAAATATTAAGGGACAAGGTTTTCTTCGGCTTATAAAGTGGATTTGACAATATTGTTCAAATCAATGAGGTCTATTATGAGTCTTATTTCAATAATTTAAATTATTAACTTTTTAAGTCACAGTGTTTAGATCATTTATAAAAAAAAAAAAAAAAAAAAATTAGATCGATCTGATAAGAAAAAAAAATTAGGTCATTCATGAAAAATTTGATTGATTTGTTAAGAAAAAAATTAGGTTGATTTAATAAACATACCCATGATAGTTTATGACATTTATTTTCAAAAATAATAAATGATAAATATTATTTGAAAATTAAATCATTTATTTTTTGGGAGACAAATGTTATATAAACTATCGTAGTTACGGTTATCGGATCTATTTATATTTTTTACATAAATAATCTACACATTATGATTTAAAAAATAACAATTCAAATCATCAATTTGACACCCATGGTGGGCTCAAAGGCCCAAATAACAGATCAGAGAGAATCGGCTCCCAAATATTAGCATTACATTTATCATAATATTAATTTTATATGAAATAATATACTAAATGTGATATAAAAAGATAGTAAAAATAACATTATTGAGAACAAGACTTGTCTAATACAGTAGCAGGAGAGGTCAGGCCCAACAAAGGATGCACCATCTCAAATATTTATTAATTTATTTTTAAATTTTAATTTATGTAATCAATGTAGTATTGTTAAATTTCAAACAGACCTAAATCCTCTTACTTGGCAACAGTCAAGATTGGGAGTAATTTTTTATGTGGGTAGGGTATATGTCATATGATACCTTCTATTATTGTGATTGACTTTAACAGTAAACTCTACTATATTTATGTTGGGTGTTTGGTGAACATTAGAAGGCATATGTCACGTGGTACTCTATTGACATACAAAAATTTCTCCAAGGTTAGGGTAACACAAATTTATTTTTATTTTGTTTTATCTTAATAAAAACTTTATTAATAGCTTGTAAGATGAAGGGTCAAACAAGACCTAACCACAACATGGTTATGAGTTCACTTTATAATAACAAAATAAAGGCACAACATATAGGTAATATTTAATTCACTGGAATGAAACGGAATAGAATGATCATTCCATCAAAATATTCAATTTAATGTTTAGTTGACTAACAAAGTAATAACAAAATGCATTATAAATGAAATTATAATTCACCATTTCAATAAAACGATCATTTCATATGAGAGCCTAAAGAATAATCAACACTTAGTAATTCCATATGTTCAAAATAACACAAATAAAAAAAAAAATGATATATCACCCAAAATTTTATACAGACTGAGTATTCTAGAATGATATGATAATATTATACCCTTAAATTATGTTTAATGTTAGGCATTGTGTGATTTTAAATGAGAAGATCATCAATCACATTCTTTTTATATATATAATATATATTTATGCATACACAGTACTACTCCACAACAAATTGAAGTTGGACAACCCACACCACCAAGTGATGGCCCAAAGAACTCAGGCATCAGGCCGGCCCAACCCTTCTTGGGGGGAAGTCTCTGGGCCTATCTCACATAGAAGAATGGGCTAGAAACGAGATTCGCCCATCATGACAGTAATGAATTCTGAAGGGAACCTGAAAAATCCTTTTAGGAAGATGTGTGCCCTAATAAATCCTCTTAATTTGTTAGTGCATAAAAAAGTCCGATTCACTTTGAATTATTACCAAAAAATCTTTTTATTTTTTTAGCAGCATTTTCATAAAAATAAAATAAAATTTCACTAATTATTAGTTTTTAGTGACAGTTGAAAAATTCGTCATAAAAAACATCACTAATTGTTATTTTTTAGCAATAGATTTAGAAAATTATTACAGAAAAATGTTACTAATTATCAATTTTTAGTACCAAATTTTAAAAATTGTTACAACAAAATGTCACCAACACTTGTGAGACTTTTTTCAATATAAACAGTTGTGAAATTTAATAGTGCATAGATCCTTATAACAGGACTTCTGAGTAATTACTTCAATTCTGAACTATCATTGGGCACCATATGTGCTCAACAAGCCAAAGACTGATTTTGTTCACATAATCAAAAAGTATGTAAACGATACATATTTTGTAATTGTTAGAAAATAGTGAGATCTACACATTTAGCGGAGATCATTAATCATAAACTATGTATTGTGTATTGTCAATAAGTCATCATCTAAATGATTCAAATTATGTGGGTTCAGTTATATGGACAATTTCCTTCTCTTTTTGGGTATTTCTATTTATACCACCAAAACAATTGAATACATTAAATTTTTAATTACACCACATACAAAAATAAAGAAATGAAAAAACCTTACTCCCACCATGCATCCCTCACCTTTTAGGAAACTTATTAGATGTGCAATGTACACTATATACAATCTTAACACAAAATTACATAGGTTTTTACAAATTTATATAAAGTGATCTCACAAAAATACACAAGTTGAACACATATTCGCGTAAATTCACAAAATCATGTAGTTTCACCAACTTATGCTAATTTGTATTCAACTTATACATTTTTGTGAGATCACTTTCATAAGTTCGTAAAAACTTACATAATTTTGTGTTAAGGTTGCATACAGTGTGCATTACACACCAAAACATTTCCCCACATTTTAAATCCTAACTCTGTTCCAACGTTACCAAACCACCATCTCTAACCGTCACTTCCTCCATATCTGACCAGTAGCCCCTAGCTCTCTATCACTGTGACTCCCTCCCCAACTACCTTCCCCATAACAAAAGTGTTAATTGGCCAACTATTTGGGGTCACACTAAGGTTAAAAACTGTGAACTGAAGGAAAATATATGAGTAATCATATTACTGGAAGCCAAAACAGTTTGGATCGGAATACTTGAACCATGAGCCTCATCCAGAAGACCATTCGTCGCCAATTGAGAAGCTACCCGAGTTTCTCAATATATTATCCACACTCCAAATCCCTAGGTTGTACAATGGTGACCTAGGAGGGAAAAATGGAGAGAAATAGTTTTTGCATAAATTTTTCCATGTAAACTCCCATTACATTAATACGTATATTATTTTCTCTATATCAAATATACAAATATTCTCTGCTGATAGAAGTGGAGTTGTAGACTATAACACTTCCAAAGATAATCCCTTTAATTATCTTATTTATTTAATAAGTAAATTATCTATAACCCATGTGGACGCTCCACAGATAATGGGTCGGGTCAAATCTGATCCAATTTCTAACATCTGTCACTCGTCCATATCATTAGTTACATTCACAGCCGTCATTTCTCAATCTCTCATTCAGTCTACTCCTCATACAAAAAAATAGAGCATGCGACATGACGAGAAAATATAAAGGTAAGAGTGCTATTAAGCCACCATAAACTAACATAGCACATCACTTGAAATATCTCGTTTACACTCTAGATTCATTGGATCACACTAGATCAAATATTTTAAAAATCCCTCACGAGTCATAGCTCATAAACATGCTTGCCCTCAATACTGTATCTCTACTCATAATTATATTGTGATCTCAAATCCGACAAAATCACCTGGGCATGAGCTACAATACAAGGGAATGATTTCTAACAATCTTCCCTAGCCACTCGTGTCAATTCATTCAAACTTGACCGCTTTCCTAGACATGGTCTCTAGATCGTATTCGTCATGACCCTTGGATGACATACTAAAGTAACGACATCAAGTCATCACTTCATGACATAGTTCCAGATTCAAGGGTATAGAGTAGGCCTATTATTGGCCTAATAGGGCTCACATAGTACTAGAGTAGGGACCTATCTAGCCACTCCCTTAAGTGGTCGACCGTAGCACATACAATATCATATGTATGCTATGGTAGAGCTCCCACTAAATTGGGTCTGTCAGTCTCTAACGCCACACGTATCTTAGTCTAGTCACTATACAAGCATCTAACCTGAGTTTCTTAGCATATTTGCTCAGGAAGCACTTATCGAAGATCCCACATTCGACTATATTCAGGTTTCTTAAAGTTGTAGATAACTTCTTGTTTGACTTTTTAAAGTCTCATCTTAGCCAACACTAAGGCGACATCTAATGGTAAATCAGCTTTGTTCACTTCTCTAGTCACAAATCATTTACATCGCTCGCTCTCTAAGCGCCAAGTTAATTAATGTCTCATCTCACTTGCTCTGCAAGCGCCAGGGTGATCGTTAGTGCGAAAAGGCCAATCTAAGCCTGATGACATCATATACAATGTGTGCTAATAGTATCAATTATGCCATAAAACCACATGAATAAATAATTATGCATATGATACTCATAAAATATCTAACAAAGTCAATGAGGTATCCAAAGTATATCAAATCCTACAAAGTCCTAAACTTCTAACATGAGTCTAGAAAGTATCTCTAGCAGTGGATCAACCACCATCTTGCTAGTGGAGATATGTTATAAGACTACCTCTCCCGTGCAATCACATCTCGAATAAAGTGAAAATGAATGTTGATGTGTTTCGTCCTACCAAAACACTTAGGACCCCTAAAATATGTCCAAGCTGCCATACTATCAATATGGTTCATAACAGCCTCATCTGCAAGAATCATGATCCCAAGGCGCTATAGAAATCTCCTCAACCAAATAGTTTCTAGTACTGTTACTGAACAAGTAACGTACTCTTACTCCATCGCGGACAAAGATGTTGAAAAAATCCTCTTCACAAGTCCTGTGTTACTCTAGTAACAGCTGACCACACCCACTGCAAAATATATATCTGGTCAAGTACACATCATAGCGTACATCAGACTACCAACTGCACTTGCATAGGGAACCTTTGCCATTTGTTTCTTTTCTTCATCTGTTCTTAGGGCAAGAGTTAATTCTTATATTACATCCCTTCTCTATTGGATTGTCAATGGATTTGGTATAGGGCATCTGAAACCGTTCCAAGATCCTCCTAATGTAAGTCTCTTGAGACAAACCAAAAAGCCTCTTAGAGTGATCTCTCAGGATCTTAACTCCAAGCACATAATTTGCCTCTTCCATGTTTTTCATTTCAAAAGTAGAGGACAACCACTTCAGAGGCAAAAATCATCTCCATGTCATTTCCAGATAACAATACGTCATCAACATACAACAATACAACGGTCTTCCTCTATCCTCTATCATCTCAAACCCAATCGGAACGATGGTTTTTATGGAATCTAAAATACCATTATGTAGATGATTGCTTTAGGCCATAAATGGAACATTTGAGATAGCATGCTTTGCCCTCTTGCCCATTGACCTTAAAGCCCACTAGTTGATCCCTATAGATCTCCTCGTACAGTTCTCTATTGAGAAATGCAATCATAACATGCATTTGGAAAAGTTCCAAATCCAGATGTGCGACAATAACTAGAATTAGGCGAATAAGGGAAAATCTCACCACCGAGGAGAATGTCTATACCCTTTCTTTGTGTAACGGCCCCAAAATGCATATCACAATTATCTTGATTGAATTATGAGTTACTATGATTTAATTTGAGAATATTTGTCTAAAATGGGAAAATAATTGTTGGAGCTACAACTGTGGAACTGAAATTGACGACCTTAATGGGTTCAGAAATCGAAAATTGAGCACATGGATAGACTAATCAGAATATTTGGAACCATTTAGGAAGTTTAATTGAAAATTGATTCCGTCTAATTCGCTAAGTAGTGTTTTGGCAACCCTTATTAGTTTAGCCACATATATAGATATATATGTGAAATATAATGTGGCTTCCATATGTTCACGTGACCCTTACCCAGGAGTAACAATACCGTGGTTTATATATATATATGTTTACGTAACCCTTACCCGGGAGTAACAATACCGTGGTTTATATATATATGTTCACGTGACCCTTACTCAGGGGTAACAATACCGTGGTTTTGTTCATGTTCATGTGTTCATGTGGCCCTTGCTCAAGGGTAACAATACCACAACCTATGTCCATGTGGCCCTTGCTCGGGGGTGACAATACCATGGCTATATGTGCTCAAAAATTTCTGACTGTACCAATTGGAACCATCGTATTGTGATGCTAATGGATGTACTGGAACCATCGTACTGTTATGCTAAGGGATGTACTAATATGACTGTTTACAAGTACTGATATGACTGTCGACAAATACTGGTATGACTGTTTACATGAACTGACAAGATATGCTATAAAGTTCTGATTCAAGAATCACTGATAAACTGAATTGTTTGAATTACTGATTTGAGACATCATTCATTAACCCTTTACCTTGTTGTTATTTACTGAGCTTTAGCTCACTGTTTTTATATATATGTATAGGTGAGCATTTTAGAGGACAAGTCTAAAAGGGGTCTTTAGCCAAGCCACCGTTTTGAAGCCTACCGAATTGTTTTGAGTGCCTCTGAATTGGGGCTAGGCCTAGAAGGCTGTTGTCAAGCTTTTTATCATGATGTACACTTTCGACACGTGCATATATTTTGTATAAGGTATTATGTTATAAGTTATGTATCGTTATGTGGGTAAATTAACGTTTATATGTGTACATGTTTGTTCATATAGATGCACAGCTCATTGGACCATTGGTATTTTTGTGGAATGCTTCTGCTAGCCCTGATTATTTTTTACTGTACAGGAAGGCCTTTGGAAATTTCGGATTACTGGACATTCGGGTCGTGACACTTTGAGTATAGCCTTCGTCATGAGATGGACTTTTAACCCATCAACCTTATGCTTAACTTTTTAATACCTACTTGTGGCCAATGGTCTTGCATCCAGGTGAAAAGTCAACCAACTCTGAAATTTGGTTCCGAGCCATAGAACTCATTTCATTCTTCATAATAGCCATCCACGTACTAGCATTTGATGAAACTAACGCTTCTAATGGGAAGCAGACTCATCATGATCCAATGGAGTACACATGAAAGATTTTCCTTTAATCTCATAAGATGACGATAAATGATTCCACGTTTACCTCTACGTAACTGGGATCCTTATTGAGTCATTTTCCAATGAAACACTCTCATTAGAAGGTAAAGCACTCTCACTATCTTTGGCGATTTCAAGATGAGTCTCTAATTCTCCATCCTCGCAAAAGATGGTGTGACTTCCTTAGACTCCTACAACTCAAATAGCACAATATATTTCTTTACTTCACCAATACTAGAAAATTCACTCTGAATGAAATTGACATCTCACGGCTTAGTTTTAGTCATTCCACTATAGGGATGTTCATTATACTTTACATAACCCTTTGAGCATTCTGAGTATCTAACAAACACTTGTTTATTTTCTCTAGAGCCTAACTTTCCATACTTATGAGAAGTATTGTGAACAAAACTCGCACAACTCCAGGCCACAAATGCTCCAAATCAGGTTTTGCACCTTTCTATAACTCATATGGAGTCATTGGAACTAACTTTGAAGGCACACGGTTAAGGATGTAGGCAGTAGTCATAAAAGCATCCTCCCAAAAAGATATAGAGAGGTTGACTTGTGTCATCATCAATCTAGCCATTTCAAGCAAAATGCGATTTCGTCTCTCTGCTACAGCATTTTGTTTCAAACTGCCTAGAATTGTTAACTGCCTACGTTCCCATTTTCCTCACACAGTCCCTAGAACTGATGTGATAAATATTCACGCCCTCGATCCATTCAAAGGATGTTCAATTTCCTGTCTGCCTGATTCTTAACCAATGCAATAAAGCACTTGAAGTAATCCAATGTCTTAAGGCGATGTGAGATCAAATAGACATTATTGAACCATGAATAGTCATAAACAAATATAAGGAAATAAGAAGCGTCATTGCATGCCTTTATATTTATAGGTCTACAAATGTCAGAGTGGACTAACTCTAGAGGATATAAAATCCTAGGTGCCTTTCCAAAAGGCTTCCACGGGCCTTTCCTACCAAACAAGACTCACATACAGGAAGACTTACATTAGCAAGACGCCCCCAACGAGCCTTCTTTAGCTAGTTTAGTCATTTTATCTATTCCTATGTGACCAAGTCTAGCATGCCAATTAATAGAATTTTAATATATCATTATCACAAGACACATAAGAATATGAGAAAAAAATTCAAATCTAGCATAAATAAACCATTAGAAAGAAAACCTTGTCCATACAAACCTTTATTCAAATATGTATCCAACTAACTACCACTAAAACCAAATCCAAACAAAGTAATAATTGATATAAAAAAAAAAAAAAAATTACATTAGATACCAGGTACATAAAGCACATCATGGAGGAGTAAAGTGCACCCTAGACACGTCTTGAGCTAATAAGAACCAACTCCAAGGACATCCTCTCAAGTTCCATTACCCAAAGTAATGTACTACTTGCCAACAAGTATCTTTCTATAATTCACGAGCTCAACTCTTTCTTTGATTCTGTGGGGGATTGCTTCTAACTATAATCCAACCATGGAGAGAATTAGCAACACATACATGTGAACAAACACAAGTATTTAATAAGTTAAGTGAAAGGTTTACCTTCTTTGTATCAAGGCATTCCCGAGCAAAGTGACCTCGCTTCCTACAATTATAGCACTTGACTTTAGTCTTGTTTTTATTTCCAGCGCTCCTACCTCAATGGCGCTTTCCCACATTACCTTTCTTAGGACCAAGGTTACTAGTTACACCACCACGTTTTCCTTGTTTGTTGCGCTTAGGCCTGAATACCTGACGTTGCCCTACTTGGGCAACAAGGACAGCACTACGATGCGACCCTAAGTGCTTCACTTCAAGCCCAAATTGCTCAAATTTCAAAATAAGAGCAAGTAACTCGGTTGCAGGTGTGGTCCCATAGGTAATATTTAGTTGATTCCACATGTCTTAAGCAATAAGGTATGTCTCAAACTCCCTTGTGAGATTATTATGTATGCTGCTAAATATAGTATAGCGCTCGCATCAATCTTCCTTGACCCAATTCTGATGGGTCTCCGTGTCATGACAATGTTGGGCAATGGTCATTTTTTCAGATCGAATCTTAAGGGTTGTCAAATTTTCTATGACTTCTAGTTCATTAAGAAAATATTAGATTTCATGTAACGCCCTGACAAATGAACCGCCATGTTCCCCCTTTTCATCCGAGCATTACAAACACAAGATCAAGAACACAGACAACACAAACAAAATAAAATAGTAATGACATAGCATTAACAACATTCCTTCCCTTTTGAACTATTTCCAAGCTTCACAACATTGTTTCATTACACTTACAAACAAAATAAAATAGTTCAACTAGTAAGGAATGATATAACAAAATCAGCTACTGTTTATCTTTTCCTCAAAATTTGTTCCTTGTTACATCAAAATACATGTCTACACATAGTAATCCAAAATTGTCTCTGGCATACGCATAATATGATTTCAAACACGAGCTTTCACATCTCAAAAGTTTTCTTCAACACAAAATATTCATTTAGGAGGCACTTCGTCTTCATTTCCTCAAATTGGTTAGCTTTGGGGTGAGCGAAAGCTCAATAGGTAATGCACTTAATAGGCTGTAACATTAATTGAAAAACACATGATCATGCAATGCAACATTTGATAAATTTTATTATGTATATGTATGGATGCCTTTATGCATGAATATGAGATGAGTAATATGTAGGTTAAGTTAACATTGCCTGAGTTCAGACCGGGCGGTAAATATACTATGACATTCCAAGTAAGAGCCGAAATTCAAAACACATGCATAGATATCGGTTTTGTATACTTAAAATAGTCCCACATTTGCCGGCTCCAGAAACGGCGGGGCGATGGGCACCCGAAAACATTTTTCCCTTCCGTATTTGCCGACTCTAGAAATGGCTGGGATGCGGACACCCAAAACCATGTTTTTCTACATTTTCCAACTTCAGAAATGGCAGGCTCATAGACACCCATAAACATTTTCCCACATTCGTCCGGCGGTATACGTAGATAGGGAAATTGGGTACCTTGACTCCCCGCCAGGGTACCAAATACAATACACAACTTAAAACCACCCGACTCACTACTCGGACTCATAGAGTATTTACACCCTCTCAACTTTCCACTGTTCACACCATTATTGTATCATAAAAGAAATTTGATAATGCATATGATGCATGAATTTATAAATTCTAGTTTTCCCCTAAAATGATTTCAATGCACACAATTCACTATTTCACCTTTCAATAATAACCATGGTTCATTTAACAATCATCACCAACACAAGGTGTATGTAGAAAAGGATTTCAAATCATACATTTCCACCTCAAAGTTAAGCAATTACCTTCAATTTCATACTTTTGAAATCAATTAAGAGAAATCCCTTTTGTAACGCCCCAAATTCACCAACATAAAGTAGGTACATCGACTAACATTCATTATAGAATAATAGCAATTCCCTAAATCATCATAACATTGATCATTAAAGTTTGTACAAAATAGTTCCACATGCGAATTATACATTCAATTATATGAAATACATGAATCTATAGCATGTACAACGCCAACTCTGAAAAATAAATAAAATGCCCCCAAGGGCTTACAAATTCCAAGGCTTAAGCAAGGTTACACAAAAATAGTCTCTTGGACTCAAATAGTTATAGCCCTAGGCTTACAAATATGATCACAACAAAACAGAGCCTTGTGCTCTATATACATTTATCCACGCCCTAGATTGGCAGGTTGACCATGTCTTTTCCTGAACCAAAATCCCATAAGAGTGAGCATAAAGCCCGGTAGAGAATTCTTAATAAAGTATATACATTTATGCAGGATTCCCAATATGAAATGCGCATGCCATGATATGCCATTTAAAAGAAGATTTCATCTTTCATCCTTTGAAAACTACTATGCTCGAAAATAATTTGAAATCTCAATAATTCAAAAATTTACAATTTAGTTTAAGGGGCAGTAAATACGACTCAGGTAATCCCTAGGTTGGTGTCTGCAAGTGGGCATAACTAACGCTATCAAATCTCCACTTTCCCGGTAGCTAACCGGTAGGCACATGGTACCTCCTCCGCGCGTATTTTCGGTCTTTCACCTCGGACACTCAGGCCAACTTAAACAATTTCATCTACACCTCCTAACCAAACTTACCAACGTAGTTATCCCAAAACATATCAATGAAACTCATTTCACAATATTTCTTTCTCAATGTAAGGTTTCAAATCCCAATTCAAGATTTTATAACAAGCAATTTATTGAAATGCCCATGCAACAATTATCCATGTGATGCAATAGTTATCTATTTACAAAACTTCCACGCAAATGCTCCATTTGTTATCAAACATTTCCATTTCTCTATCCAATGCATTTCACAAGATCGTCACATATCTATATGAACCCTCTAAAAATAATAACATTTTCATACCCAAACATTTTCAACAAACTTATCATTTCATGATTATGTCACATTTTAGTGCATCAATCACCCAAAATCAATGATTCTCATATTTCAAGAAAATTTACCATTTACTAAGTAAAACAAGAGATTTCTCAATTACTCACTCATTTCAACATTGTAATAGATAAACATTCACAAATTCTCAACATCTCTGATAAAATCTCAAGTTCTAGGTTTTTGCCAAAACTCATCATTTCTTCATTTTTCAAAGAGGGAATCTCTTCCCAAATCATCCTTTCTCATAACATAGTCAAGCTATCAAATATTGTAAGAAAAACAAGGTGTAAACCCTTTTTTTTTTTTTTTTTTTTGCAATCATCCTTTCACATGAACCAAAATCAAAATCACTACACTTTCCAAAGAGTGCCACATCAACATAATCTTGCAAAATATATATATATATATAACTCTAAGAAAAATCCCTACCTCAAGTTTTGAAGAAAAAAAGATGAGAAACCCTCAAATTTGATGGTGTTGAAATCAAATCTCCACCGCACAAGATGAAGCTCTCGGTTAGCTCTCCAAATTTGATGAAGGAAGTTGGGTCAAAACTCCAATGAATCCAAAGAGATCAAAGTTTTAAGATGTTTTGGTGGAGGTTTTAGAGAGAAGGAGGAGCAAAAGTTGATTTTAGAGTGAGAAAATGATATACAAAAGTGATATACACACCGCCCAAGAAACAAGAAAAAGACTGAATTTCGGGCTCAGCGTTGCCCGCACGTGCGGCGCCTATTCCCGCATGTGCGTAGCGTGCCTTTCGCACGTGCAGCCTTCATCCCCGCACGTGCGGCCCTCTCCTTCCCGCACCTGCTGCTCCACGTGCTTTTATTTCAGTATGAACCCAGGTTTTTCCCCTGTATTTCACACGTACGGCCTCACCTCCCGTACGTGCGGCCCCTCTCCCGCACGTGCGGCCCAAGGCCCCGCACGTGCAGCCTTGGTCCTCCAACCTAGAATTTTCTCACCTCAACTCCAGACCTCGCGGACCTAACCTCGCACCCTCCGAAACAAGTGAAATTCAACACCAGAATAAACAAGAACAAAATTTTGAGAAAAACTTCCGAGCACAACAAACCCAAAGTTAAACGAGGAAAAAAAAACAAAACGAGTAGCACACCCAGTCATCACACCTTTTTATTAAACAATTTCCAAAACTAGGGTTTATATAGAATTTAGGGATTTTCCTCCATCTCATGAAATTGATGCTAGTGTTCTTCACAAACAACATTGGTCAACGATATTAAGTACAAATCCTTTCAAAACCTTAAAACATTTCACTATTGTCCAATCTCTTCACTAACACAATGGTCTATATATATACATATATGATGAGTATCTAATGATATTATCACATATGAGTCCCAAACTAAAGGTATAGCAAGTTAAATACACCCCTACCTCAAAAATAGAAGCTAAAGATGATAATCCACATGAAACTCCGACAAAAGTGTTAAACAATCGGTAGATATCTTGAACTAGTCTTGCTCTTCAATTATCTTGAAGGATCTAAGGTGGATTTAAGGTAAAAATTGAAGGAATCAAGTGTTTGGGGTGTTCAAGTTTCGAAATGGGTGGTAGAGAGAAAGAGAGAACAATTGGAAAAGTGAGGAAGGAATGAGTTAGATCGATTTTTAAGTGAGCTCTCCTGTAGCGATCCCGATTTTGACCCGTCTCTTGTGGTGTTCCGGGCTCGGATTGGTATGGTTTTGAACGGTGTTACGTATCTTAGTTTCCCTTGTATTCCCTTATTTTTGGTTAACAGGTTATAGTGGTGTGTTTGGAACAGGTAATGTCTCCAAACCTTTAGATGCGAATCCAATCCGAATTGTGCCTTGCAGGGTTGTATCGGAAGTTAATTCTTTCATGTTTTGCCACTTCGTTGAGTATGTCGAGGGTCGAGTCACCCTATACAGCTTACAGGGGTCAAGCTGCCCGGTCAGCTCGCCGAAGCAAAAATGCAAAATGCATTCGAAGTTGCTTGTCCGCTCGAGCGGCCGTTTATGCGCTCGAGCGAAGAATGTATGGTTCCAGAAGTTTGACCTGTCTGCAAAAGTACTGGGAAAGTGTATTCGACGCTCAAGCGGGGCTTTCCACCCTCGAGCGGACCATGTTATATCAGTTCGTGAATCTGATATTTCAGATCACTTTTGTATATCTCTCTCTAAAAACATTTCTTCTCCCTTCTCTCTACATTTCTTTACACAAACTAGATCAAAAACCGTAATTTCTGAAGATCCATTTGAGTTTTGTCATTGTTTCTTCATCAAATTGGGTTATCATTTCGAGGGCTTCGTTGTGTGCGGTGAAGATCGAGTTTCGACACCATTGATTTTAGGGGTTTCATCTCATTTCTTCTTCAAAACTTGAGGTAGGGATTTTCTTAGAGTTATATATATATATATATATATATTTGCAAGATCTATATGATTTTCGAAATCATCTTTTGATAGCTTTGAAAATTGATTGTTGATTCAAGAAGTTGAGCGATTTTGAAAGTGGGTTTGTCTCTTGTTCTTTAAAAATAATCTTATAGGTTTTAATCTTCGTTGATTGAAAAAAAAAAGATGATTTTGGAAAGTTTTCTTTCAAAAGATTTAAGTTGTATAGTTTTGGTGAGAAAACATAGAATTTGGGGATTTTTTTTTATTAAAAAAAACTGAAAATCCATGAATGATATTGTTATATTTATTTTGTGTGTCAAAATAAATGGATATTTAGAAAATTTCTTATTTATATTTATATAAATGATAAACTCCAGGGAATATGAGAATTGTTTTTCATTTTGGAAATTATTGTTCAAAACGTTGAAATAGTCTTGAAATGACTAATTGTTGAAGATACTTGAGAAGAGTGAATTGTGTTATTTCTTGGATGATGAATTGGAATAAAAGTATTTATATTCATCTTGTGTTATTGGCATAACAATTCATTTGATTACATTAAACTTTGAATGTTGATTTGAAAACTTGCATTGAGAAAAGAATGTTGAGAAATAAGTTTTCATGAAATCGTTTTGGGGTAAATACGTTGGTAAGTCTTGATAGGTGGTGTAGATAATATTGAATAAGTTGGCCTGAGAGTCCAGAGTGAAAGACTGAAAACCCGCGCGGATAGGTGTCGAGCCTTCCGGTTAATACCGATAAAAATGACAATTTTGTAGTACTTGTATAGTCTACTTGCAGACACCAACCTAGGGATTACCAGAGTCGTATTTACCGCCCTTGAAATAAATTGTTAAGTTTTGAACAATTGAAATTGCATGACATCATTGAGCATGATGGCTTTCAAAAGATGAAAATGTGATTTATCTTCAAAAAGGGCATAGCATGGCTTGTGCATTTCATCTCTTGAGACTTGTATAAAATGTATATACTTTGTTAAACATTTCCTACTGGACTTTATGCTCACCCTACGGGATTTTTGTGCAGGAAAAAATGTGGTGATGCCGCCTAACTAAAGGTGAGGAAATGTGTGTTGAGAGTACAAGACTCTCATTTTGTTGTGACTCTGTGTGTAAGCCAAGGACTGTATATATGTAGGTTTGAATAACTGTTTTGTGCAACCAGGCTCAAGCCTTGGAAACTTGTAAACCCTTGGGGGTATTTACTTGTTGTTGGATTAATGTATTGTTGCATGAAGAGCTATTGTATCATGTAATGTAAGTTTAGAGATTTATATTCGGTTTTCCTTGAAAAAGCCATGATTGTTGTATTATCATTTGGACTAAAAATTTGGGGCGTTACATCTCCCGAACAGACCGTTCAAGCAAATTTTATTTTCTCGAGCAACCAACAAAATTTCAAAGAGATCGCTAGACCGGTAAATGTGAGGTCCCCGAAGTTTTGCAGAGCTATAGTGAAAATACTTGGAGCATGAAATATACGCTCGAGCGACCACTTTCACCACTCGAGCTGTCTCGCCTATAAAATGGTAAACTATTGAGAGCTAAGAATCTTTGCTCGAGTAACAAAATGACCGCTCGAGCGATCTGTGAAAAACAACTGTCACATTTCATCTTTGGTGAGGTTGGTAACAACATTCTTAGAGGCCATTTCACTACATTGATTACGTAGGGTATGACATTAGCACACTTTTAAAATTTTATTCCCAAAACACCACTGGTATGCAATATTTCCACTTGCATAGGGAGATTGAAAACTTCGTTAAGCTCGTAACCATCTCCACCTATGTGAGTTAAAATATAGTACCCAATTAATTTTGAATTATTTAATAGGCAAAAACATATCTTAATTCCACAACATTAAATCATGCATAATATATGAGTCCAAAAATACACCACACAATTTTGCTCATGGGCTCCACTTGAATCCCTTTTGATAATATGGTGCAATATGTTAAGGCAACCTTGAAATGTATTGGTGACAATGAAACATATCCCCTTACATGGTTATTAAAAAATACATCTAAAAAATAAATAATTACAACCCAAAAGAATCATATTACATTGATTCTAAGAAAAAATAACTTGGGGATGTTACTTCATCAATATATTTGTGGAGTCTACTTGTAACAATACAAAAATAAATTTATGAACATGTGCACAAAAAATTACCAACATTACCTCCATCCATCCATACATACAACATCAATCAATAAACAAATGGCCAAAGAATGGAGGTCAAATTACAATTCATACTAAGGAAAAAGTGTAGTCATGAAGATCTAAGACTCAAAAATATATATTAGTTCTCAACTAATATATATTAAAAAATTAATAAATTAATTTCACAATTTAATAACACAAAAATTAATGCTAAAACAACTAAAAGGAATTAACAAATTATGCATGATTATTGACAAAACAGAAAAATAATTTTCTAAAATTTTCTTAATTTTTAGAATTTTTAAATTTTTTTATAATTTTCATAATTATATTTTTAATTTTCTATAATTTTCAGAATTAAAATCTATATAAACATGTGAGAATATCCAAAGAAAATTCAATATAAATTAATTCCAAAAAACAATGGCCAAATCAATTACATAGAAAAATATAACAAATATCAGGGAATCTACACACGCCTCACGTGTACCACACGTGCCTCGAGAAACGTGCACACGCGCCACACACACGCTATGGAAGCTGCTCTGCGCGTATGGTAGAAGCTACATACGCCACGTGGCATGCGTACACACGTGCTCGCCTCACGTGTTAATGACATCAACCACATACAATGCACTGACATCATCCGCGCTGGTTGCAAAACCGCGCTGAGTCACGCCATGCTTGAGCCGCGCCGCACTGATTGCTGTAAGATACATCATGCTAACGTCAGGAAGCGCGCTGAGTTACGACAAGCCAAGCTAAGCCGCTCTTATCCAGTGCTAACATCAGGAAGCGCACCAAGTTGCGACGAGCCAAGCCGAGCCGCACTTATCCGGCTTTTGGAATCTCCTGTTTTCCCAAAAATTCTTAAAAACAGCGATTTTGGCCTAAAAATCTTTGAAACGCCATATCTTTTTCAATTTCATTCCGATTAAAGCCCATTTTATATGGATGGAAAGCTCATTTCAAAATATGTTAATTTTTGTTATTGAAAACAATTTTTTGTACTGATTTTTGAGTTAAAAAATCTACTGTAATGGAGTTTTGTAAAAACTAGGGTTTTCAAAAACCTTTTCGACATGCCATAATATTCAACAATAGTAAAATAGATAATATTGAATTAAATATGGATAAAACCAATCTCTGGCATGCAAATCATGAGGCAAAAACAAGCAATCATGGCTCTAATACCAATGGAGCAAAATATGTGGGTAATCATATTACTTGAAGCAGAAATGGTTTAGATTGGAATACTTGAATTACGAGCCTTGTCCGTAAAACCCTTCGTCATCAATTGAGAAACTACCAGAGTTTCTCAATATATTATCCACTCTCAAAATCCCTTGGTTCTACAATAGTGACCTAGGAGGGAAGAACAAAGAGAGAAATATTTTTTGCAGAGATTTTTCTGGATAAACTCCCATACCAATAATACGTATATTATTTTCTCTATATCAGATATATAGAGATTATTTGCTGATAGAAGTGAAGTTGTAGACTCTCACAACCACTGTAACACTTCCAAAGATAATCCTTTAATTATCTTATTTATTTAATAAGTGAATTATCTATAACCCATGTGGACACTCCATGGGTAATGGGTCAGGTTAAATCCGACATAATTTCCAACATGAAGAGATACATGTTAAAGCACTAGAAAGAAAGACCATGCATAATGAGCTATCTCATTGAAAGGATACATAAATTAAAAAGAACTACTTGCATTTTGGTGGCCAACATAGATTAGGCAGAGCTAACCAAACAACCAATGCTTTGCATTCATGACAATTGAAATTCTCAACACTTCAATAATTATTGTTTAGAGATGAAATACAATGGAGATTGCCAACCAAACAACATGCCTAAAACAAACTGGCAACCCTTCAATATCATTTTGGTTGCAGCAAGATTGTACATTTTCCCTTCTACTTCAAATTTTCCCAACAACCAAACAACCAAACAATTGACGAAATAACAAGATGGTTTGACTAAAGCAACATTACATCATCTGACTCAAAGGGGAATTGTTGAATATCTGCAGAATCCATTTCCCAAATCGTGAGCGATGCTGTGACGCTCACTCCTGTAGCGTTGTTGAACAAGAATGCTCGCGCTGCTCCATAAATTGCCTTTGTTGGGTAGATTCGCGATGTGATCACTGTTCTTCCTCCTTGAGCAAAGCTCTCCACAATGGAATGATCAACCTAATTTTTTTTTTTTTAAAACCATTTAGGTTCATATATTAACCCCCCAAAAATGAAATTTTATAGGAAAAACAACTTAATAAGATTTGAAACTGAATTTTACATACAATTTAATGATTTTACATACCAATATTCTCATAGATAATTTTTCGCCATCTAGCACAGGGACCAAGCCTCCATAAACATTTTTGTTAACATCAGAAGCCTTTGATGACCTGCATACGATTAACACCATCTCATGTAAAAAATAATTTCTTGTTAGCTTGATCATAATCAATATAAACACTAGGAAGCCCATTTGGTAATGCTTCTGTTTTTATTTTCAAAAATTTTGAAAATCAAAAACAAGAATACATTTCTTAGAAAATTAAAGAGATTCCAAATGGACCTACTTATATGGGACCCACTTTTGCGTTCCTAATATAGTTGAAGAAACCAACCTCATTTCATCGGAACAAAAGAAGGTCTTATAAGTGCCATCAATGTCCTTAGAGATGTAGAAAAGTTCCTAATATAGTTGAAGAAACCAACCTCATTTCATCGGAACAAAAGAAGGTCTTATAAGTGCCATCAATGTCCTTAGAGATGTAGAAATACACCGGTGTAAACTCAGATAGCGAATCATCAGCAATAACCAGAAGGCCAAATGGTCCTAGAGTGCCTCTCACAGCAGCACCAGTAGTACTACAATTGTAGCCGACATCGGCTTCAAGTGTCGCTTCCAATGCCTCCTTATCTACCTCAAATGTGGCAGTTATGTCCAACTGTCACCATTATCACATGGGTACGTGTAAGTGGACTATTATTAATTAATACATGTTTATGATAATAATCCAACAATTTTATTAAAATATATGTAACATGAACCTGTGTAGCAGAGCTTATATTCAGTGGCACGATTGATCTGGGTCCAAGCACCACGCCATTGAACTCAATACATTTCAATCTGAGTTTCTCCACTTCCTCCACAGGCCATTGAAGTATATTAGTTCTAGTTTTCTTGTCATACACTACTGTCCTTGGAATGGTCTGTGAAAACATAACAGGGAATTAATCTTCTCTATTCATGAGTTTTAGTAGAAGTCTTACTCTAATAACAAGCGTTTCAATCCAGACATGAACTAATGATTGGACATTAGCTATCCAATGGGCCAGAACATAATCATTTTCTATTCTAGAAAAGAAAAACTTTAAAAATAAAACAAACAAACAAACAAACAAAATTATTGTAGGCTTACGATGAACTTGCCTTTATTCTATACATCTACGGCACAATGAAGTATTTAGTGGTTAAAACTCGATTATGAACTTTGAAGTTGTGAGTTCGATATGAAGGCATTTACTTTTTACAAATCATACCAATGTTAGGTCTATACTCAATTTACTCCTCTCAGATCTCATGCAATGGGATTAAGCTATGCATCCTTCCTGTGGTGGAGCCAATTTAGACCTAGCAGGACACGCCCCTCAACTTTTAAATGTTACACTTTCCTGCGATTTTTTTTCAAAATATCATTCAATTTATCACTTCCAAAATTATATACACCTTCTAAATTTGTTAAATGTATAGCCCATTTCTTTTATCATTTTCAAATCTACACTTACCTTTCCATTTTTATTTTGCTATAAAATTTGTTTATATATAATTTAATTTTTTTTTTATTGTTTGCTCAAATAAAATAGGCTTTATTTGATTACATATAGATCATTTGAAATTTTAAAATTATTGAGATTTTGTTAAACAATGGATTGATTTTTTGAATTACTAGGTTACAATTTTTTTTTCATTCTTCTTCATCCAACTCGATACACCATTTGCTTGAATACAAACATAGATTGACTATTTATTTGTTCTGCATGGAAATTTAAAAAGGCATGTAATGACCCCCAAAATGCGTATCAGAAATTACCTTTATTTACTTGCGGGTAAATGTACTTTAATTTAATGATATCGGTTCGAATTGAAGAATTATCTGTTGAATTATGACTTTAAAACTAAAATTAACGACCTTTATGGGTTTAAAAATCAAAATTGAGTACACAGATATGTGAATGGGAATTTTTAAAGCCATTTGGGAAAGTTAATTGGAAATTTATTTTGTCTGATTCGTTAAGATATGTTTGGGTGGTTAACTTTGCACTGCAAATTGAAGGCCTTAGAGGCTTTAGAAACCAAAATAAAGTACATAATTATGATCAGCATAATTTTCAGAATCATCTGGGAAGTTTAATTAAAATTTGACTTCGTGCGATTCGTAAGGGCGCGTTTGGCTCTCCCTATTTGTGATAAGCTTTTATATATATACACATATAATATGAGTTGTTGAACTCATCAATTGAAGTCCAAAATATCTAAGGGAGAGGGAGAGAACCATGAGAGAGAGAGAGAGAGAGAGAGAGAGAGAGAGAGAGATTGAAGAGAAGAAGGGAGAAAGTGTAGAAATGAAAGAGGAAATCCAATATTTGGCTTGAGTTCATCATGATTATGCAAGATCAAGTGGTGTTAAAGGCTCAAGGTAAGATTTTCCCTCTCAATACTTGAAGATCATAAGTTAAAGAGTGAGTTTCTTGGATTATCCATGATTATATGAATGAGTTTTGTTTCTTCAAGCAAGAAGATGTTGAATCTTTGTACATGGCATGAATTTATGTTACAAATTAATTTCTTGTAGGAGTTTTATGGCTCTTAAAGAGGCTAAAGAGGATTTCACCATGTAAGTGAGCTTTGGACCCCCAACCATGTCTACTTTATGCTTTTGTGTTTTGATTCTTAATCTTGTTCTTGTAATTGGGGAAATTGAGTAGTCTTTTGGAGTTATGATTTTTGATGGAAGCTAAGAATGTGAAATATAACATGTGTTAAAAGAGTTTTGGGATTTTTGATTTACATAAAATTGAAGTTTAATTTTGAAAATGAGGGGTTCTAAGTCAAGAAGCCATTTTTGGACTGGTTTTCGCCCAGAGCCGCACGTGCGGCGGGGCTTCCAGCACGTGCGGCAGTCCATTCCAGCACCCAAAAATGAATCTGAAATAAAAGCACCTTGTCCCACACGTGCGGCTCAATTCCCGCACGTGCGGCCCTGTTTCCCGCAGGTGCGGGACAGCCCTATTTCAGCCAACTTCAAATAAGCATATCTCTTGCATCTGGACTCCATTTTCAGTGGTTCTTGAGCCTAAATTCAAGCCCCAGAAGTCTAGTTTCCAACGGTGGTGATCTCACTCCCAAATTCTTAGTACACAAATAGATATGCCCAAATTAGTGAAGATGGTTCACTTTCTGTCCAACCATTTCATGCCATTTTCTCAGCTAACCCAATCTCCTTTCATTTCTTCCTATCTTCCTTGACATGAATTATGATTCATTGAAGACCTATGAGTTTAGAACCAACATAACTAATTGATCAAGAGAACAAGTAAGGGATCAGTTATATTCTCATATTATGCTTTGCGCATGGTGTTTGTAGGTCAAAGCGAGGACATCGCCCCATTGCTACCGGAAGCCCATCACTGTGAGTAATAGTAGTGTAACGATATGTTTTACTTACTTCTTGTGATCATGATTTATACATCGTAGTTTGTGAATGGCATATACTCTTGTCATTGTGCTTTTCTTGAATTAATGGATATGATTGAACGGTGGTATTGATATGGACCTAAGGTCGTTTTGTTCCTATTAATAAAAGTGGGCCCGAGGCCATTATGATGTGAATTGTTTATGACTCATGGCCCTAACGCCAAGGGAGATGGAGATATGCCGATGTTCCATCTTCCCTATATTGCTCTGGACAGCTGTCGTTATGTTGGGCCTAAGGCCGAGGGAGACGAAGACCTGTCGATGTTCCATCTACCTTATGATGATATGAATTGTACATGACTAAAGGCTCTAACGCCCAGGGGGATGGAGACATGTCGATGTTCCACCTTCCCTATATTGCTCTGGACAGCTATTGTTATGTTGGGCCTTAGGCCGTTTCGTATCATACATGGGCCCAAGGCCGCTTTGTATTACATGTGGGCCTGAGGCCGTTTTGAAATATGGTTATGGATAAGACCTGTATATGGTTCGATATATGTATATTTATATTCTCCAAGGCTGTGCTCATTCACCTAACCTCCTACATTGCTATTATTCACTGAGCCTTGCTTACTCCGTTTTTTTATATACATTTTTGTAGGTGAACCATTGGGGATCGACACTAGAATAGATTGAGGTCCACCTCTCTGTCAAGCCGCCCGAGTTATGCCTCCGTGCCGAGGCTTTAATTTTGTATTGGAGAATTATGTAATTCATTGAGTCTTATGTAAATGTGTGTGAGATCTGTATAAGTTCTGTGATTATATGTAAATATGAGAAGTGTATTTAAATGCTTAAATTACTCTAAATTTTCACATATGCACAAGCTTAATGGGCATTTTATCTATGTTGGTATTTGCTTCCGCTTAAAGCCCCGTATTTGAATAAATATTATTTTGAAATTTTGTTTTGAGGCCTAAGTATAGGCTGGTCATGGACCAAACTTTTAGGGGCGGGTTTGGGTCGTGACAAGGCATCCCCATTTACTAGATGTATTGTACTCGCCTTTTATATTTTTACTTCGCACTCTTATTGGTTGAGAGTGCTCTAAACTCAAATGTTATGATAACTAATTATAGTAATATGTATTCTATTCTGTTCCTTCTACTATGACACAACGAAGAAGCATATGGAACATTTTCCAGTTACAAATGTAGCATGTTCTTTTGTAATTACAATTCTATCATGCAACATTTGCCTCAAATGTAATAAAATGTTGCCTATAACCATAAGTTAAACTTATGGGTAATTTATAATAAACCCTCTTAAACTATGGCTCATTGCACTTTGCCCCTTTGAATTTCAAAACTCAACAATTAACCATCTCGAACTATTATCTAACACTTTCCGTTAGGATTATGTTAAGGATTTAAATAGAATCAGGTCATATGTGAAGTACATGACACACTTATTGATTTTTTATGACAATAATACATGTTATTGATTATTTTAGGACAATAATACTCCTATCTAATAATCCCATTTGTATTTTGTTTTCCTTATTTTAGTGGCAAACTGTAAACATAGGATCATCATATTGGAGTATTATTGACCTAAAAATTCAATAAATGTGTCATGTACTTTACACATGATATGATTTTGTGTAAATTTCTAATAGAATTCTAACAGAAATAGTTAACTACAACAAGATAATATTTTGAGGTGGCAATGTTGAATTTTAAAGTTTATGAAGCATTAATGAAATGGGTCGTAGTTTAAAAATGTTTACTGTAATTTACCCTAAACTTATTTACATAATTTGAACACTTGGAATTGTAAATTAAATTTACTAAAATAGAGAAATTTTGTTACGATGATAGACAAGTAATATACCTGAACGGATGCCCAACCTTTCAAGAGGTCATCATTTTCACTATCAGTTTCTCCAATCCAAGCCCACAAAATCCTCCTCTGCTTGTTCTGATCATAAAATGTCTTTGATGCATAGTACTTTCCATAATCTACTTGCAACCCGATACCCACATCCAGTTCTGGGTTATCGGGCATCCATGTGTTATTATTCGGATCATATGTCCCCAGTGCATAATAATCCTTCATCTCATCAAACAAACTTGCCTTAAGCACATGCTTAATATCCGGTCCATTAAATGATGTGTCCAACCCATTCGTATTGGTAGTTGAAACTGGGTAAAAGTCCACACACTCCCAAATGCCCGTACCCCGAACCTCATGCATAATCCCATCCAATGGCTCATAGTTAATGAAGTTAGTGGTTTGGTACACAAGGATTATACCCGTTGTATTAATCTTTGACCCGATTGCGACCCGCCATTTACCATCCCCGGCATGCCACGCAGTGGTTGGGTCCCTAAAGTCCTCAAGACCAACACCGGGTGGAGGGACTATAACTGGGTTATCCTTATACTTGACCCAATTAAGAAGGAGAGGATCGGATAAGTTGGCAGGATATGCAAGGTTTTGCACCTGCACATAATTATCGGAAATACCAGTGTAAAGCATTATGATTCCTCCATCGGGGAGAAGCGTGGCGGACCCAGTCCAAACACCATTCCAATCGAACCGGTGATCGGGTACCATGGCAAGGGGGAGGTAGAGCCAGTGGATCAAGTCCCTTGATACTGCATGGCCCCATGTGATGTTGCCCCAAACTGGAGAAACTGGGTTGTATTGATAGAAAAGGTGGTACCACCCCATATGAAACAATGGACCTACAACCATGCAAAATTTAACATATATAAGCAGGTCATAAAACAGGGATGGGCTTCCTTCCTATCCATGATCTATAGTGAAAGATGCTATTGGGATTTGTAGGTCCATTACAGGTTCCGTTTCAATAATCCAAACTATTACATTTATAGAACCCTTCTTGTATATCTATAAAAAAAAATCAAGTTGATCTGAAAATTGTAACATATTTCACTAATTGCATTTATCTAAAAAATAAAAAAATAGACGACAAGTATATTTTTAAAATAGACCATTCAATTTTTTGCTAATCAGTTAAATATTATTAATGTTCATCAATATTATTATATAAAATAAACACTGAATTTAGTGTGGACATAGAATGTCACAATTTTCGCTTTTCGAAAATGTTCCTCTATAACTTTAGCTGCTACTACCACTACAACATATAAGAGTTTTAGAGACCAAATATTTTAATCTTTAAAAGTGAAAATTTTATTGCAAAAGATATTTAGGGACCAATTTCTATCATCGTGAGGATAGTCGCTAAAAGGTCGTCCCGAAAAGTCAAAAACAAGGATTTTAGTGATAAAATTTTGAAAATGTCACTAATAAATAGAATTTTACGGACAAAATAATTTGATCTCAAAATGGTTTATTTTTTGAGACAAAAAATTTTGTCCCATAAAAATAATAATTCATCACTAATGTCTAATTTTCATTACTGAAAATATAATGACGACATTTTTCACAATAAAAATATTTGGTCCTTAAAAAATAATTTTGTCCCTAAATTTTGATCTTCAAAACCTCAATTTTTTGTGGTGATACTACTGATTCAACCATATCTACATCTGTAACTGCCGATTTCAATTACCAACTATTAAATTCAATCATATCTACAAATTTGTTATTGTCGATTTCAAGCACACCCATATACACATATATAAAATGCAAGACTTACCATCATTATTGTATTCTTGAAATTTTCAGTCATTTTTCCTAGAAAATTCTGGACAAGAGAGGGGGAGTGGATTGTTTGGCCGCAAAAAATTAAAAATAAAAAATTCTGTTGGATTTGTTTGACTACAGAATATCATGAAAATTTTTGTTTTGTAAATAAGAAGAAAATGTTATTCTATGTATTAAACGCAATTAGGGGAAATTAAAGACAAACTTTTTAGATAACATGTCTACTTCTCAACTTTTTGAATTATTTAAAAAAGTTTATTTTTTAAAACTTTTACTGTGTAACATATGATAAAATAATATTTTTGCAATAATATTACATACCAAAAACAATTCCCTAAAAAAGTACTTAGAAAAATATTTCTAGTGACAATATTTGTTTCGGGTGTGGCTCACATTATATCAACTTCAAATCTATGTCATGCACTTCAAATTTGAGATAACATTCAAAATAAAATTTCATATTAAATATCATTTTTCATACATATATATATATATATATATTTTATTAGACTGAAAAAATCAAATAATAATACTAGAAGCAATTTTTAAGGGAAGCCTTGACACTGGTGCAATTTTATGTCTAAAATAATTGCTGAATGTAAACATTAATAATTTTTTTCTCTTTATCATACTCTTTGTTGCATTATCCATTTCTTCTATGTTATGGGACTCTCTCTTACGAATATACATTTCAAATTTAGAATATTTTTTCCGAGTAGCATTCTTGTTTTATATATTATTATAGCAGTGTTATAAGACATTATGAATAATACAGATGAATGTGAGTTGTGGAAAAAGAGATTTGAATGGTAAGATAGAAGAAAGTGTCGTGTAGCAGGATGCTGGGTATGGAGGGGAGGATTGGGATGAGACGTCAGGGAAGGGGCATGGTGGAGGGAAAAAGATGGTCCTTCTCTCTCTCTCTCTCTCTCTCTTGTTGCATTATATTTGGACAGAACTAAAAACTTGAAGAAGATGAGGTGGTTTTTTTGGACTACACATGCATATATATCCAAAATTTCTAAGGAAATGTGGAGCAAGATGAGGACATATGATCTGAAGCAACACCTAGCAAATGGATTGTGAAGTGAAGCTATTGGAGTTCTTGGTATTTGCAAAATTCTAACAATTGGTATTGGCTAGTCCATCAAGGCATGAGAGGCACTAAAGTGATCCCCTTTTGGTGTGGTGAGCACTTCTAGGCAACATGTTCCTATCTAGGTGGGATTTCCTCCAGTCTAGTTTCGAATTGGATCGTACTGTTAGGCCTTTGTGGACCTATCATGGAGGTCACATCAATAACTTAAACCGGTCAATGTGTAAGACTCGTTAATTATTTTATTCAAACAAAAAATCACGTTGATCGGATATCAATTGCTATTTGATCAGATTATATTTTTGTTAATAATTTTTTTAAATTATACTAAAAATTGATAGAAATATGATCTGATCAAATGACTATCGATATCCGATCAACGTAATTTTTTCGCAATGATGAAATAAAAAATAAAAAATAAAAAATAAAAAATAAAAAATAAAAAAATTCATTCTAAAATCACTATAACAAAAATCATTCTAAAGGATCTGAGCTCTTCTTTTGGATTGGATGGTTTGTTAGGTTGGTTATTTCATCCTCATGGAATCATATTATATATAATGTCCTATTGATAAACTAATAAGTAAATAAAGTAGGCGCTCCTCCAACATCGCCCAATAATTTTCCATGTGATCTTCAAATTGCAATTTTATACCAACAGATGACACTGACTTGTTACATTACCAAAAGAGTAATATTACAATCTCAAAAAAATTTATCCTGAATTTATTTAAAAATATTAATCTGTAACTTAAATTCATTTCATCTTAAATTCATACTATATTAATTTAATTTTTACCGCACAAATATCTCACCAATAAAATTCTGAACATGTAAATCTGGGACCGTAATTTTTTTGTTACCAAAGGAATATAGAAATAGACGGGACCCACCACATCCCTTTTCATTGGCCCAAAAGCCTCTTAAAGCAAATGAACCATTCCACTTTTTCAGCTTAAATTACATTGACACCCCTGCATATTTCTGAAATAATATTATCACCTTTTATTCTCCGAAATCACATTGCATTCCCTTATAATCCATTTTTTTCAACTTAAATTACATTGACGCCCCTTCATGCTTCTGAAATAATATTACTACCCTTTTAATTCTCTGAAACCATATTGTTTTTCAATATTTTGAAATTTTTTATGATACTTTCATTCAATCGTTAGTCTTCCATTTACAAACAGGATGAAAAGGTGTGAAATCAGCGAAAAATTTCTTAAAATACCAATAGTGCCCCACTTCTTTGTTTCCATTTCTCTTCTTCCAACTCCTTTTTTTGTGTGTATGTGTAACCCACCACCATTTACCCTCTTTTCCTACCTCACCTACTCCTTCCATGGAAAACCCATACATACATACTCATCTCCTAAAACTATTTGATTCCATTACAGAATTTAGACAACAAATTCAAGAAATTATATATATATATTGGTGGTTATGTATTGTAACAAATGGTTTGGAAAGAAAAAATTGTTTGGCAAAAAAAAAGATTTTTCGTAAAATTTTGGTGTATTTTTTAGGTGGGACCCATGCGGCGAGGATCCATGCACCGAAATTGGCGGGTATTGGTGATAACGCGTTCTATGTCGCGTTGTGATTCACATAGTATATTTGGTTGATCAAAACCATTATCGGGTGAATAGGAAATTGATGCCAAAATAAGCTCCATGAAATGGTGTTTTGGTGGATTTCCCAAATTGAAAGAAGGAAAGCTTGTCCCACATTGCTTGGCTAGGCTAACATTGTATGGGTTTATAAGCCTTGGGTTTACAACGTGAGGAAGGCTCCAAATGGTGCCCAAGTTCTGTGGAAGGGTAAGGTTATGGGCAAAATGGCCTAGACCCATTGGACCCAAAACAAATACATGCGCCACGGCCGCGGCCGCCCCTATCGCCGTAGCCCATTCGGTCTGGTGGACTGAGCTGGGCTTGGGCGTGGGTGCGTGGTGTGAGGTTGGAATAGGCTTGTCAAACCTAATACTTATCTTTTATGGGCCAAAAAGATTTGAATTTTATTTTTCTAAAATTAAATTCTTACCTTTTGGAATTTGAATTTTGAAATTAATTTCGAAGTGGCAGTTTGGTCCAACACACCTGTCTATATTTTTTCTTCCACCCGAACAGGTTCATATAAACCAAACAGGTTCATATTTGTTTAAATTTAAACTAAACAGGTTCGTATCTGTTTAATTTCAACTGAACAGGTCTTATACCTGTTCAAACCTGTCCAAACAGGTTTTTTACCTGTTCTGAAAAGCCACCAAGTCTTCTATACATAGACAGTCCCTCATTTAGATTTTGTACCCAATAATTTTCGTTCTTGTCTCTACTATTGCTCTCTGCATTTTACTGCATTTATTTTTCTGTGAGAAAGTGTATAAACACAAAGTGTGTTCGTTGTGCAAATAGTTTGTAGTGCTACTATTGTTCCTTGTTAATCATTTTATCCTGAGAGATAGACGTCCATAATCTGAAAGTACCGAGAAGAGGACAAATCTGTCTTAAGGATACAGTATTAAATACTGGACTTGATCAAAATTTTAGTCGAGAAAAGATAAGTGCTTAGTTTACTTTTCTATTTTATTAATTTTTTCTTTTCAGATTCAGATTTTGTTTTTGTAACAAAATAAGAATATGTTGTTTTATTTTTTTTTTATATATATATACTATTTTGATTTTTGTAATGAAACAATCTCTCCCCTTTCTTTGAATATATTGAAGATTGTCCAACAATTTTTAGACAAAATTTGTTTCTTTAATAAGTCTTCATTGTATTAATAAAATTCGTTTTATAAACCTGTTTATTTGAATCCAATAAAATAATTTTTTAGTTTTTGTAATAAGGAAATTATTATGTTGTATTTTATTTTTCTAATTTTAGTAACTAGAAAATTACTTTCTATTTTGGTTTTGGTTTTGGTTTTTTCTGATTTTTGTAATCAGATATTATGGCTTCTGAAAGAAGTACTTCAAATTCGATTGTTACAACGACTCCGGTCCTTACCCAAAACCATGTTTAAGTTCTAATTAGTCATGGAGAAAAAGGGAAAAATTTTAATGGCACCGAGTTTAAGAGATGGCAGTAGAAAATACTGTTCTATCTTACAACTCTTAATCTTACATGGTTTCTCCATGAAAATGTTCCAGTACTAAAAGAGGGTGAAAGTGATCGGTAAGTTGTTGCCACTGTAGACGCTTGGAAGCATTCTGACTTTCTTTGCAGAAATTACATCCTCAATGGCCTAGACAACATGCTGTATAATGTTTACAGCCCTTTGAAAACAACAAAAAAATTGTGGAATTCTTTGGGAAAAAAATACAAGAAAGAGGATGTTGGTAAATTTCTGAATTTTGTTATGATAAACTTCCAATCGGTAATTTCTCAAGTTTAAAGTTTTCAATTAATTTTACATGATATTCATGTTGAGGGTATATCTCTTAGCGAGTCTTTTCAAGTCGCTGCGTTAGTAGAAAAATTACCACTAGCTTGGAAAGATTTCAAAAATTATTTAAAACATAAACGTAAAGAGATGACCATAGATAAACTGATTGTAAGACTGAGAATTGAGGAAGATAACCGTAAGGCTGAAAAAAGGAATGGTAAAAATCCCATTGAGTCCAAAGCTAATGTAGTGGAACAAGTGCCCAAACCACATAACAAGAAGAGGAAATTTGCTAGAGATGGTCTTAAACAAGGCGACAACAATGACAATAAAAAGTTTAAAGGAAAATGTTATAATTGTGGCAAGACCGAACATCGTACCTCTGATTGCCGTCGTCCTAAGAAGAATCACAAAGTACAAGCAAAAAGACCACCAATTAAGCCAATGTGATAGAAGTCGATTACATTTCTGACGTGGTAAATGACATCAATCTCTTTGTTGTGGTGTCTAAGGCTAATTTAGTTGGAAATCCAAAAGAGTAGTGGGTCAACACTGGGGCAACTCGACACATTTGCGTGGACAAAAATATGTTCACTACTTATAATGAGGCTGCAAATGGTGAACAACTATTCATGGGAAATTCGTCTACTTCTATTGTGGCTAGACAAGGAAAAGTAATCTTGGAGATGACATCGGAGAAGGAACTGACCCTCAACAATGTGTTGTATGTACCAAACATCCGAAAGAATTTAGTTTCTGATTCTTTGTTAAGTAAAAATGGTTTTAGGCTTGTATTTGACTCTGATAAATTTGTATTAACAAAGAGTGATATGTATGTGGGTAAGGGATACATGAGTGATGGTCTCTTCAAGTTGAATGTAATGACTGTTGTACCGAATTTGCTATGAATAAGAATGACACATCTTTTGCTTATATTCTTAAGTCAAATTTATGATATGGTAGATTAGGACATGTGAATTTTGATGCTTTGCGTAGACTAATTGGTTTGAATTATATACCAAAGTTTGAAATTGATCCTAATCACAAATGTAAGATATGTGTAGAAGCAAAACTAACTAAGGCTCCATTTAAATCAGTTGAAAGAAAAACCGAACCTCTGGAATTAATTCATACTGATGTGTGTGATCTAAAATTTGTTCAAACTAGAGGAGACAAAAAGTATTTCATAACATTTATCGATGATTACACAAGATATTGTTATTGTTATTTATATTTACTTCGAAGTAAAGATGAAGTCTTGGAAATGTTTAAGCTCTATAAAACTGAAGTTGAAATCAACTTGGTAAAACCATTAAAATAGTTAGAAGTGATAAAGGTGGTGAATATGATGCACCTTTAAATGAATTTTATGCACAACATGGCATTATTTATCAAACTACAGCACCCTATTCTCCACAGCATAATGGAATTGCTGAAAGGAAAAATAGAATCCTTAAAGAAATGATGAATGCCATGTTACTAAGTTTAGGCTTATTGTAGAACTTGTGGGGAGAAGCAATATTGTTTGCTAATTATGTTCTTAACAAAATACCCCATAAGAAAACAAATAGCACTCCTTATGAATTGTGTAAAAGTCGACTACCTTCCTACAAATACTTAAAAGTGTAGAGGTGTTTGGCAAAGGTAGAAGTTCTTGTTCCGAAAAAGACTAAGCTAGGACCAAAAACAGTGGATTGTGTGTTTATTGGTTATGTTTATAATAGTAATGCATATCGGTTTCTGACTTATAAATCAAAAATACCTGATATACATGTGAACACTATTATAGAATCAAAGAATGCTGTGTTTTTTGAACATATTTTTCCTTACAAGAAAGGATAGGAATTAAGTTCACAAAAAAGAACTTATGATTGTATACAAAGTCGAAAGACTAATGACAATCAAACGCAAGAGACTAGTAACGGTCTCGACCAATCGGATTTAACTGATGATGAACAAAGACGAAGTAAGAGAGCGAGAATACCAAACTCCTTTGATCCAGATTTTCTGACATACCTGTTAGAAAATGAGCCTTAGAGCTTTACGGAAGCAATGTCATGTCCTGAAACACCTTTGTGGAAAGAGGCTGTTAATAATGAAATGGAATCCATTATGCAAAATCATACTTGGGAATTTGTGGATCTTCCACCTGGTTCTAAATCTCTTAGATATAAATGGATATTCAAAAGAAAAATTAAAGCAGATGGTTCAATAGACAAGTATTAAGCAAGACTTGGGGTAAAAGGTTACAAACAAAGGGAAGGTTTGGACTATTTTGACACATATTCCCCTATAACAAGAATAACATCCATCCGCATGCTTATTGCTATAGCAGCAATGTATAATTTAGAGATACATCAAATGAATGTTAAGATAGTTTTCTTAAACGGTGATCTAAATAAAGAGATCTATATGGAGCAACCCGAAAGGGTTGTAATGCCATGGCAGGAAAAGAAAGTTTGTCAGCTTGTAAAATCTCTTTATGGATTAAAACAAGCTCCTAAACAATGGCTTGAAAAATTTGATCATGCTATGCTTACTAATGGGTTTAAGATAAACAAATGTGACAAGTGCGTCTATGTTAAAAACACTAACAAAGGTTATGTCATTGTTTGTCTTTATGTGGATGACATGCTTATCATTGGAAGCAGTCAAAACATAATCAAATCAACCAAAAAATGTTGAACAAATGATTTGATATGAAAAATATGGAAGTTGCAGATGTTATATTAGGAATGAAAATTATTAAATTATCTGATGGATATGCATTATCACAATCTCATTATATTGAGAAAATTATTGGTAAATATATCAAGGATAATGTGAATATAGTAAAAACACCTGTAGACATTAGTCTTTATTTATCGAAAAATAAAGATGATGATGTGTCTTAGTTAAAATATTCCCAAGTCATTGGAAGCCTAATATACCTAATGAATTGCACGCGTCCTGATATAGCTCATGTTGTCAGTAAATTGAGTAGGTACACTAGTAACCCCGGAAAAAATCATTGGAAAACGATCATTCAGGTTCTTAGATATCTAAGATTTACCCGTGATCATGGTTTGAACTTTACTCGATATCCAGCAATATTGGAAGATTATTGTGATGCTAATTGGATATTTGATACTAAAGATTCAAAATCGACTAGTGGATATGTCTTTACTCTAGGGGGCGCTGTTGTTTCTTGGAAATCCACAAAACAAACATGCATCGCACGATCCACAATGGAATCTGAGTTCATCGCTTTAGACACCGTAGGAGAAGAAGCAGAATGGCTTCACCACTTCTTAAAAGACATTCCAATGTGGCTAAAACCTGTTCCAGCTATTTGCATTCATTATGATAGTCAATCTACAATAGGCAGGGCACAAAGTCATATGTATAATGGTAAGTCACGACATATTCGTCGTCGACATAATACCGTAAGGCAATTGCTTTCAAGTGCAATAATCTCAATAGATTATATAAAATCTAAAGAGAATATAGCAGATCCGTTAATGAAAGGTTTGGCAAAAGAACAAGTATATAGTTCATCGAAAATGATGGGATTAAAGCCTATTACATAAGAGTCGTCATAATGGTAACCCTACTTAGATAACTGGAGATCCCAAGAACTAAGTTCAAAGGGACAACTAAGTTATGTGTGACTCGCCAGAAATCACTAAAGGATTAAAAAATTCCTACCCATTCCTATGATGATAGTGATATCTGCAACGTGTTATATGCAAGGATTTAAGGATAAGCTTTGCTTTTAATGATTATTTATGTCTTGATTTAGGCATAAAAATTAAGACGAGTATAAGAGATACTCACAATAAGAATCACCTATATGAGTGTCAAACTGGGACCGGTTGTATGAGAATAAAGAGGCTAAATTCTCTAGAAGCACTCACGAACAACTAGGAGCGCTCAAGGCCAAAATGAACACAATCGTGAGAACCACGATGTGTTAGAAGATATTTTGTGTGAAATCTATTGTCTTGACTTATACTAACAGCTGAACAATTCAAGGCATCGCGTCCATTGGTTAGCTAGTAAGTCCGATAAGTTATCACTAGGGAAGGTTCAAAGCCGAAAGCTACCTATCCTGATGCACGATATTTTCGATTTATACTCTTTCGACAAATGCTGCATATTGTTGCATTTCTGTTGTCATCAAATTCCATTCATGTGGGGGATTGTAAGAAATGGTTTGGAAAAGAAAAAATTGTTTGGCAAAAAAATAGATTTTTCTTAAAACTTTGGTCTAATATTTAGTTGGGACCTATGTGCCGAGGTTGGCGGGTATTGGTGGTAACGCGTTCTATGTCGCATTGTGATTCACGTAGTATATTTGGTTGTTTAAAACCATTATCGGGTGAATGGAAAATTGATGCCAAAGTAAGCTCCATGAAAATGGTGTTTTGGTGGGTTTCCCAAATTGAAGGAATGAAAGCTTGTCCTACGTTGCTTGGCTAGGCTAACATTGTATGGATTTATAAGCCTTGGGTTTACAACTTGGGAAGGGCCCCAAGAGGTATCCAAGTTTTGTGAAAGGGTGAGGTTATGGGCAAAGTGTGTTAGACCCATTAGACCCAAAACAAACTCACACGCGCGCGCCACCGTCCGTCTGTTTGTGTGGTTGGACTGGGTTGGGCTTGGGCGCGAGTGCATGATGTGAGATTGGGTTGGGCTTGTCCGGCCCAATGCTTATCTTTTTTGGGCCAAAAACATTAGAATTTTATTTTTCTAAAATTAAATTCTTACCTTTTGGAATTTGAATTTCGAAATTAATTCCGAATTGGCAGTTTGGTCCAACACACCTGTTCAAATTTTTGCCTCCACCCGAACAGGTTCATGTTTGTTTAAATTTAAACCAAATAGGTTCATATCTGTTTAAATTTAAACTGAACAGGTTTGTATCTATTTAATTCAAACTGAACAGGTCTTGTACTTGTTCAAACATGTCCAAACAGGTTTTCTACCTGTTCTGAAAAGCCACCAACTCTTCTATAAATAGACAGTCCCTCATTTGGATTTTGCACTCAATAATTTTCGTTCTTGCCTCTGCTATTGCTCTCTGCATTTTGCTGCATTTATTTTTTTGTGAGAAAGTGTATAAATACAAAGTGTGTTCGTTGTGCGAATAGTTTATAGTGCTACTACTGCTCGTTGTTGATCATTTTATCCTAGGAGATAGATATCCATAATCTGAAAACACATAGGAGATGACGAATCTGTCTTAAGAAAAGAGTGTTAAACACTGGACTTAATCAAAATTTTGGTCGAGAAAAGATGAGTGATTAGTTTACTTTTTTGTTTTATTAATTTTTCCTTTTCAGATTCTAATTTTGTTTTTCCAACAAAATAAGAATTTGTTGTTTTATTTTTTATTTTTATATACTATTTTGATTTTTGTAATCAAACAATCTCTCTCCTTTCTTTGAATACATTGAAGATTGTGCAACATGTATAACTAACATCAATCCTATAACTAAAACGAAGTTAGAAGAATATGAAGTTCTCATAGCAATTTTTGTTGAAAAATTGTCTATTGGTCTCATCAAAATGTTCAATTCAAGATGAGCCATCAATGTACTAAATTCTGAATTGAGGAGGAGTATTGGCAATTTGCCATGAAAGTGCATAGGTGCAAACATATTTTTCACCTATTCGTCAATTGAATACAAGAAGATATCAGTTGCACACAAGAAATGGAGTTTGAATATAAAGAAAATGATCAAATGCATGCAACACATGTGCATGGGTGATTTCGCATAATAGGTAGAGCTCTGTTCTGGGAGTCAAAATCTGTACAAGCAACAAACAATGAGGGATGCCAGACTGGGGTTGGGTAGAAAAACCCCTTCCGATGGTAAAGTTAGAGAACTAGAGAGAAGGAATGTAGAGAGAGAAAGTGTATTACTTAGAGAATGTAGCATGTCTTCCAAAGGAGGATTAAGATTACCTTATATAGATGTCTTCCAAAGGAGGATTAAGATTACCTTATATAGGCTGTGCAAACTTGCTCTCCAAGTCTTGTTTATCTCTTCCTCTGCCTTCTTTATCCCCTTTGTCTTATCTATGATCGTTCTTTAGTTGAGGAGGACGACGAGTACACCTGATGATCAGGCGTACAGACTTGCCATATGTGTGTCGTGTCCCTTTACACGTCCACGTCCACGTCCTTGTCCCACTAGTCTATACTAGTAGTGGTAAAGAGGTAGGATGACATGTCTCTTACTTGGGTGCCCAAATCAAGTATATGGTTTTACTGTGGACATGCTTGGTCACGTCGTTTTATTCCTTGGCCGACCTCAAGGAGTAGCAAGCTAGTCTTTCTGTTTGGCCCACTACGGAGTAGTCAAGTAAACTCGGACCGGCCCTTTGCTCGACCCACTTTCGAGTGGCCGAGTGTCCTTGGGCCAAACATCTGCTAGGCCCAATGCAATAGCTCAACCCAGCCCTAGCTTTACCTTAGTTGGTTTGACCATTTTCAATACATATACACACGTGTATATGGCTATTGCATGAACCCAATAATGGGTAAACAATAATATATATATATATATATATATTATGACATTTACAACCACCAATAAAATACCAACTTCTGCCACTCACCACACTCACAACTACAACCACGTCCTCTCAAAAGCCACATCATTTACCCACCACACCATACCCATACTAGTGCCTTTCACCAACCAAAATCATACCACAACCCATCACAAATATTATCACCACCATATGACCACCATAAACCATTGCAGTTTTCACTTACCCAAATGAAATTGAAGTAGACACTAAAGGTTTGCCCAAGATCAATCTCGGTTACAAATCTTAATTTCATAAAAAAATCTAAGAAAATTGAAGGAATTTTTGAAGAAGGGCATGAATAAGCAATAAACAATATCATAGAAGGATTCTTTCTTTCCAGAGAGAGATGAAGATCCATTCCTATAAAGGCAGGGGCTATGAATGAAAAATTTGAAGGAGTAGGTTGAGGCATAAGCAAGAAGATAGACAAAAAGAAGAATAGAAAGGAGATGCGTTGGACGTGGGGGATTGATGGTGGTTTTAAGAGAGTTTTTTGTATTAGAGAAACAAAAGATAAATTATCACGGGCAATATAGTAATTGTACCATTAAATAGTGTTATTGACAAGTTGTGTCAGTGTAATTTCAGATAATAAATGGGGTGACGATGTTAGAGCATGAAATTTACCCTTTTTTTTTTTTTACATCTCTAATTTTTCTTTTTTTTTTTTTGTTTTTTCCACATCAACTGATAGACTTTTCAAGAACATAAATAACAAATGAAAAAAATAAAACCAATCCACTTATCACACATAACTAAAGAGAAAAAAATATTAAAAAATATATATATATTTTACCAAAAAAAAAAAAAAAAAAAAAAAATATAGTAACAAGTGTAATTGCAGAAACATACAGGGGTGTCACTATAATTTACCTTTTTTAAAGCTTTTCCACATCATCTGACGGACTCTTGATGAAAACACATCAAAAATTAAAAATTATTCCCCTTATCACCGGATTGAGTTTGAAAAAAAATATATATATATAAGAAATATATACTTTTTTTAAATGTTTCTGAAATTTTTATTTTTTTTTCATCAAAATAATTTTGAATATTTAAAAATATATATTCCAAAACCAAACTTAATATTGTGCCCATGTATGTTTCATAAAGTAATTGACAAAAAAAGGTAAATTAAACTAACTTCTCCCAAGATTTAAAACAGAAACTTTTATAATTTTAACATATTTATATTGACTTTCATTTTAATAAAACTAGATAAAAGAATAAATTAAAAAAATATAAATTTTAATGTAAAATAAATAACATCATTTTATATTCATATATCCAATAAATTATTAATGAAAATAGATTAAATATTATATAAATTAAGATTTTAAAAATTTTAATATAATTATATTAAAATTATAAAAATTACTTTATTTTTTTAATCTTACAAAATGTGAGTATAATTTATTCTTAATAAAATAATATTGGCCCAAATTTTTTTGTATGAGGCCACCTCTTGTGGTCCCCATAGTTTAAATTTCTGCGTCAGTCCAACTAAAAAGTTGAGCCCACTGTTTGTAGCATAGGACTTGCACAAATGCACTAAATACCAACAGTCAATTTCAAATAGATAAGTCTTACATCAATCATTTTGATGTAGACTACAAAATTTATTTACTAGCAATCAAACTAGCTTTTTTGATGTTTTCATAATTAAGATTAGAAGTAAAAACCAGCACAAAATGAATAAGATTAATATATTTTAGTTTTGCTACAAATTTTTTCCTTAGCCACTTTTGGGTTGACCAAGACAATAATTTACTAGTAAAACATTACTATTTTGGTAATAAACACTACATAAAATATGTTTAGTATTAGGATTTTTTTTTAAAATTTTTTTTTTGGAAATCGAGAATTTTTCAAGGAAAAAGAAATAAAAATAAATTTTTGTATTAATTCTTTTTCAACAAGTTAGTAAGAAAAAATAACAACTTATTCAAAAACACCCATTCGATAAAAATATACAATATCTGTTGACATTTTTTATATATCACAAACACTTTTTTGGTATTTGAAAGTTATATCATAAACACTTTTAACATTTAGTTAAGTCAAAGAGATGTCTCGACATTTAACAAAAAATACATATGCACCCCTTAATATTTGGTGAAAAGATCTACAGCCACCCCGTTAACTTAAATAAATATATGTGATTGCAATATTATTAATTAAATTATTTATGTGTGTTTTTATATGTCCATATATAGAAAATTGTTTTACAAATATTTTGCAACGTTTGCAATGTAGAAGAATAATTTTCACTCTATTGTGCTATGAAATTATAAGTTAAATGAATATATGTGATAATTTAAATTAGTTTATTTATGTGTATGCCTATATTTCCAAATATTTAACAAAATATTACAATATATGAAATGCAGGAGAATAATTTTAACCATATTGTGCTATGAAAATGAAATTTAAATAAATATATATGAAGTTAAATTATACCCAAATGTCAAGAAATGTTTCTAATCTTTTTGTCAAATGTGAAGGCATGTTCGTGTATTTTTCATCAAACATCAATGGGTGTGATTTTTAACAATTTTTTTTATTATTTTCAATATAACCAAACAAAACAAGAAATAAGTTTAGTTTCTTTTATCTCATTTTGTTCTTATCTTTTTTATTTTAATTTATTTTTCTCTATATAAGGGGTTAACAAATGCTGTCATAGAATTCGGTTGGATCATAGGACAAAGAAGACTGCTTCCTTCTCCTTCTAAGAGGAGGAAGAGATAGGAAGGAAAGGTCAGATTTACCCTATTTCGGACTAGGGTTGCATGTTGTGCCTATATGGCACAACACAGTGCTGTGTGGTTCTATGGATCCATGTCTCGAGCTTATTTTGATGACTCAAATCGCTCATATTATAAAATTGGTCAAATATATTATTTATAAAATATCAAGTTAACTAGATATATATAACTCTATATTAAGGTTAAGTTTGGCATGTTCAGGAAAAGTCAAAAAGTTACTTAAAAAGTTAAAAAGTTAACACTATTTACCAAAAGTCAACAATTACGGCTGCACAACTCTCAATCCTAATTTTCTTCTACAAACCAATTTTTACAATTTTTTATTACACATTTTTCCATAAAAAGTCAAAAAGTTAACCCAAATATCTATATTTTCTTCCTTAATTTTTTAGTCCAAAAAGACAAAAAATACACTTATTTAGGACACCCCAAACAACCCCTAAGTCCCAAGTGTTTAAAATAAAGCATCAAAATTATGTTAACCATTTATTTTTTTTAAAATGAATGTTGTCTTGTTTTGAGGTTATAGATATTCAATTAATCTAAATTTTTTAAAAATGATTTACTCAATAAACCTCATAATATAAACAATTTGGATTAACAATATCGGCCCGGGACAAGGCCCCATGGGCCTCACAGTACCGTGAAGGCACAACACACCCTGCTTCCTTATTATATTACTTCCTATAGCCAGGAAGAGCGGGATTCAGAAGTAAAAGCATTACCTCCTTATTGAACTTACAAACAGGCATTATAAGAAAAACAAATTCAGAGAGCTAATAGAAAGGAAATTAGACATACCATTAGGATCTGAAGTAGAAATTATCCGATGCCCCCAACAAACAGCCATGAAAATGATCAATATATTTTGATTAGTATCAAAATATATATACATAAAAATGTACATACAACAGATTTTTTTAAAGATTAATTACATTTGTTATTCCTAAAATATGAGTCTTTTGTCAGTCTAGTTTTTAATGTTTAAATTGTGTCAATTTGATCCCTTTATATTTGAATTGTATCAATTTAATCCATAATATATTAAAAAAAAAAAAAATCAATTTAGTTCCTCAATAAGTCGGTTAATAGACACAATTAGAGATTAAAGTTGAAATACTCTTAAATACTCGTGTAGACCAAATGACACAAAGGCCAAGTTTGGGAAGACTAAATAAGTGCACTTTTTGTCTTTTTGGACAAAAAAATTGAGGTTGAAAATATGGATGTTTGGGTTAACTTTTTGACTTTTTATGGAAAAATGTGTAATAAAAAATTGTAAAAATTGATTTTTAGAGGAAAATTTGAATTGGGAGTTGTGCAATCGTAATTGTTGACTTTTGATGAATAGTGTTAACTTTTTAACTTTTTGAGTAACTTTTTGACTTTTTGAATTATTTGGGAGTACCCAAACTTGGCCAAAATATAGATCTCAAGTATTTATTTTTCTTTGTATCTAGCCATAAAAAAAAATATTTTTTTCTACAACATTATTTAAATATATACTATCATAAGCAATTAAATTAATGAATATATACTATCATAAGCAATTAAATTAATGAATTGACCCAGCTTAAAGACAAAAATGAAACCAAAAAACAAAAACAAAAACAAAAAAGCAGAAGTGTTTGTGTACCTACCATTCATCCAATTCTTTACGGGTTGAAAATGGTAAGATGTTCTTTGCCAAGCTAACATAGCATCAGTCCAAGGGTACGCCGGACCGGTGCCGGAGGACTCCAGGAAAGTCTTCTCCGACTCCCCCCTCGACGGCGGCATTAGAGTCTCCGGCAAAACCGCCTCCGTGGCCGAAGGAGAAGACTCTGATTGATTGCCAAAGTTTGAGAAGAAAAAGGTAATCATAGACGACATAAACAACATGGAGAGGAAGATTCCGGCGAGACCCTTAAAGGGTCGGAGGTGATCCTTCGCCGGCGAAGCGGCGGAGGAGGTGGGGTGGTCCGGCAGGGGAGTGTAAGGAGTTGAACGTTGAAGATCTTCAGGGGTGGTGATGGTGGTGGGAGAAGGGTTGGAGTCCATTTTTTGGTTGACTGGAGAATGGAGAGAAATGAAGATGTCCTTTTATACGAACATATGTGTGAGAGAGAAGGGTGAGATTGTAATTGAAGCGGTCAGATCCAGTAATTTTGCAAACACATAACACCTACACCGAAAGGATCACATAGAGGGAGACTGGGGCCGTTTGATTCTCTTTTTAAATTGTAATTCTAATTAAAAAAATTTTAAATTAATTTCAAAGTTTATAACAAAATGCACTTTTTAAAATTAAATTTAAATTCTTTTCAAAACTCATAATCAAACTTTTTTCAAAATTTTATTCAAAAAAAATTCAAAAAAATTTAGTTTATTTTATTTTTTTAAATTATTTTTAGAATCATGGCTTGAGTGTGGAGTTGTATTTTGAGTTATGAGTTTTGAAAAAAAAAAAAAATTGTTTGATTATAAGTTTTGAAAAGAGTTTTGAATTGCTTTTTTTAATATGTACTTTATTTCATACAATTATGGGCTGTATTTTTTTTAAAAAATATTTGAGTTGTATTTTTTTCTAAATATTTTAAAATTTAAAAAATTATATTTTTTATTTTAAATATATAATTTTTATTCTAAATATATAATTTTTATTTTATAAATAATTTTTAATTTTTTAAAATATTTATTTTTTTTAAATTTAAAAAAAATTGGATCGCTATATATCTATGAGGAATTTGTTTTTTTAAGATCTCTAATATTAAGTGTGAGACCATGAAATATCCTCTCACATGGATGTTGTGGAGATCCAACGAAGAGAAGAGCTGCACGCCTGTAAATCTGCAATGAGGAACATAGTCGGTGCCACCCAACCGGGGTTGCCGGCCGGGAGTACTTCGATGATGAAGTCAGTCCCTGAATCAAGAAATAGTGTATATCTATATTAGAAGGGGTGTGTGTGTGTGGTGGAGGGAGAACAGACATCCCTTTCACTTGGGATGCCCCCCCCTTTATATAGATGGGGGGTGTGATATTTATTTGGGCTGGACCTTTGTAGGCTTTGTTTGGGTTAGGCCCAATAAGCTAGTACTTATAATTTTCTGGCTCCCACAATTGCCCCAAAACTTTCATTGTCTGCGGTAGAAGGAATGGGAGTTTTTTTCTTGCCAAGTTACGTTATTCAAATAGCTATTAGATTTTTTTGATAAAGAACACTTTGGATAAATGAATAAAATGTATGAATGGATGACTGCATGTATACTTGAATGTATGTATAAATGTACGTATGTCTTGAATGTATGTATAAATGCACGTATGTCTTGAATGTATGTATAAATGTATATATGTTGATCATAAGATGAGGGGGGTTGAGCTAAAACCCAGAAAGGAATACAAACAAATCATAACGATGGGCCACGGTATTGTTACCCCCGGACAAGGGCTGTAGGCTGCGGTATTATGACCCTCGGGCGAGGGTGTAGGCCGTGGTATTCTAACCCCTGGGCATGGGTGTAGGCCGCGGTATTATAACCCCGGGCAAGGGTGTAATATATTGTCGAGTGTAAAGATTGCTTCCAAATATGGACTTTCATGCCGAGCTAGAAATATTTCTATATGCCGAGCACGGAAATGATTGCCTGAATCAAGTAAGACAGATTTAAATAAAGTAGATATATCAATCAAAAAATGGACCACGGTATTATTACCCCCGGGTGAGGGTGTAGACCTGCGGTATTATAACCCTCGGGTGAGGATGTAGGTATAGGCCGCGGTATTCTAACCCCCGGGTATGAGTGTAGGCCTTTGCTGATGGTGCTCCATGCCGAGTGCGAAGATTACACTGGAGTCGGAGACTTTTACTGATTTTAAGTCGCGATCGAGTGCCAATATGGCAAGGACTTTGAATAATGTATCCTGTACCGAATAAGGTGGACGTGTTAATCACCAATAATATTGCTCCGCTTGTATGGAATTGCCAAGTAGATATTGGGCCAACTATTTAATTGCCGAGTTGCTCGGTTTGCATTTAGTCCGAGGTAGACTTGCCCCATTGCTTTCGAATGACAGGTGTTAGTCGAAAGGAATGTAGATTCCCATTGCCCTATGTTGTAGGGAAGATTCGGCTTTGGTAAAATGACGGTATGCAAAAATATGCAAACTGCCGACTGCCAAGCGTGTAATGTATTGCCCCAAAACGGGCGCTTGCTTCAAGCTGTGTGAAAAGGAGCGGGAGTTTGTAACTCAAGTAAACGTCGTTTATAATGTTTGCACCAAGTTCGCCGAGTATGCATGCATATCAAAGGTGCCGAGATGATGATCGGTTTGATGTGCCCTAATTGGAAAGCGAAAATTTGACTGATGTCCTAGTGGGCAATTGTTTTGCCAAATAATGTTGTTCGGCGAATAAAGTTGCCGAATAGTGTGGCCAATGTTGCTGCATAAAGTTTGACAATGCATAAAGTTGATAAATAATGTTGTTTAGCCGAATAAAGTTGAAGCACGGCCGAACAATGATCATGCGTAATGTTGAATTAATAATGGTCGAATAATCTTGCCGGGTAAAGTTGATGCACTGCCGAGTAACTAGTGTCAAAACATCGGTGTCCGTTTTCACTTGGGTCGGTGATTGTGCCGATCGTTTGGTCGGCGATTTTTCTTAGTTTTCGCGATGTGTTGGCATTCCTTCGGAGTTGGATTTGCTAAGAACTTGGCTGGCAATGGCTGCCAATTTGGTGAAGTTGAGCTTCTTGTCCAACGTATATTTGCCCCATTGCTTTTGAATAAGATTTGTTATTCGGAAGGAATAAAATTGACTTGGGCCAAAATTGCCGAGTAGGCCGATAATGATTTGAAACGGATACCGTGCCCCTGTTCGGTGCCATGGCGAAATCGGAATGAAGCAGAGACAAAGTAGGGTGCTTTGGTGAGATCGGAATCAAATCTGCATTTTATGTGTAGTTGTATTTATTTATTTATATATATATATATTTTTTGCGAGCTGAAATTGCAAATTTTGAGTGTACGGATGGACCCGAAATGCGTCAAATAGCAAGAAAGGGCTATTGGATTGCTGTGATCAGACTCCAGATGGCGTAATTATAGCCAAAATAGATTTAACGGCTTAGATCAACAGGGTGTAATGCGACCGCAAAGCACATGATTATTTTTTGTATCTTGCTGGATCATCTTCTCCAGCGAAAGAATTCATTTTCTGGGCAAACTTTGAGTGGCCTATACGGCTTTGTTTGAGCTCCGATTTTGACGCGGTTTGTTGCATTGGACTCGTCTCAATGAGTACTTCACGTTGGTATGGGCAAAACTTGAGTTTGACAGCTTCGAAAATTTCAGTTGTCAGAAAATGTGAGTCGTATCACAATTTTCGGCATACTTTGGTTACTTCTTGACTTCTCGGGTTGGTGGGTTTGGACCCTTTGAGCCGATACGAATCCTGTGATATGTTCAGATGTGGATTTCGGCAAGCCAGGATGATAGTTCTAAGGCGAGATATTAGTGTCGAAGAAGACATAAAGTTGCCGAATATTGTTGCAGAATAATTGTAAGCTTGTCAAAGAATGTGCCGAATAATAAATGTTGCGGTGTAATTTTTGCCGAATAAGTTATAAGCCAAGTTGATCATATGCATGCAGCCTGAATGAAAATATAAATTGCTGAATAAGTCAATAGGTTTGCCGAAACTCCTCGTGGATAATATGCCGAGTAAGCCAATAAAATTGCCGAATTGTTCGTTGGGCCTATGGATGTAAGTTGGTTCGTTGGTGGTTGCCGAATATGCATAGTTGTGTTAATATGTAGTTGATAATAGGCCGAATGATGTACCGAATCGCAGAGGATAAGCAATACGATATGACGTTTGCCGAGTACCGTAAGTAAGTTGATAAGCAACGTCGAAGCCAAATAGTGTTTCCGAAGTCGAGACGGAAATATGATATGCCGTGATAGTAGCACCGTGCAGTGATGATATTTCCGAGAATTATATTGAGATTCAAGGCGGTAGCGACTCGGCACTACCGCGACACCGCCGAATTATTTTGCCGAGCAATGATGTAAACCCAACTATAGCTTGCCGAATAAAATACGCATATCATCCATGTCAAGTACTCAGTGAAGATGAAAATTTTCCAAATCCTAACTATTTAAATTAACTGGAATAGGTTTAGAAACATGAGCAAAATCAATGAATCCAGATTAAATACAAGAACATGTATCTGCATAATTACCATTTTGCAGGTCAACATGAGAACAACCATTGATTTTTATTGACAGTTAGCAAGATACATTGAAATTATCAAGGAAAGAAATCTATCGAACCAACAGCTACCATTAGTTGAATTCTTCAGTGTTACACTCATACTGTGAACCAACTACCTTGGGTGTTTGATGTAATTAAGGAACATGAGGCCTTGCCCCAGAACAACAGCTCCATATATGGTTGGAAAGATTTAAAGCACATGCAGAGGAATGATGACAGACTAGAATATCATCAATGTCATTCTAGTTACATGATTCAGATTACATTGTCCTAATTCCTTTAACAATAGAATAATTTCACAGCATGGAATATGTGAATAATGAATAATGACGATGCCGATTTGTAAAGTTGGGCAGTACCGTGTAGTCGGTTGCCAAGAAGGGAGGAAGAGCTACCGAATAGCCTTGTCGGATTGCCGACTTCAGCGGTAGGTTGCCGAGTAGTAGCTTGGCTTGGCCAAGATGGTTAATTGTGATGCCGAACTAAACCGCTGAACAATGAAGCCGGGGTTCTGGTGCTATACTAAGGCACAGTGCCAAGCTTTGTGGGGTTGGTCTCTATGAATGAAGCGCCGAACAGTGTGTATATGAGGTCGATGATGGAGCTCTCAAACCTCTTTTATATAACATCAAAAATTAGTTGGGCAACAAGAGCCGTGTAGATTGCTCCATATTCTCATAAATTATGAAGTAAAAAAGTTAAATTACTTGTGATAATAACTCATGGCTTTATTTATGTCAATTTAGTCTAGAGAGAGAAAAAGTGAAGACCCACTTAGTGATGAATAGATCACGCATGAATTTGGCCGAGAAACCCTATTAGTGATGCCGAAAAGAGATGAAACCCATTTTTAGAAAGAATGAGTGAAAACGCTCTGCTTTGTTTTTGTTCTTGTTGGTTTTAGCTACACAAAAAAAGATATTCAAAAGATCAACCCACCACAACTGGCATCCCAGATATACAATATTATATGTATGTAGATATGTATATTGCGAATCAAGTTGAATCAAAATGAAAATAAGAGACCCAGCTGTGGGCTGTATTACTTGGGATTGATTTTGCTTTTGTAGAAAGTGCACTAACCTTAAAGCAACCCATATATGTTTACTTACAGCAGTATATTTGTTGTTTTCTTCGTTGATCTCATTCAGTCGTTCCCACAGACGGCGCCAATTGTGAGACCATGAAATATCCTCTCACATGGATGTTGTGGAGATCCAACGAAGAGAAGAGCTGCACCCCTGTAGATCTGCAATGAGGAACATAGTCGGTGCCACCCAATCGGGGTTGCCGGCCGGGAGTACTCCGATGATGAAGTCAGTCCCTGAATCAAGAAATAGTGTATATCTATATTAGAAGGGGTGTGTGTGTGTGGTGGAGGGAGAACAGACATCCCTTTCACTTGGGATGCCCCCTCATTTTTATAGATGGGGGGTGTGATATTTATTTGGGCTGGACCTTTGTAGGCTTTGTTTGGGTTAGGCCCAATAAGCTAGTACCTATAATTTTCTGGCTCCCACATTAAGATTTTATAAAATAAAAGATATACAATATTTTCAAAGTAATTAAGGTCTCTCAACATTTTCACAAAGAAAATTCAACTTCGAAAAATTTTGCTTGACTCAAAAAAATTTGGCCCCGACTTAGAAAAATTTCAATTTTCAAAGAGAAAATTTTCTGATCATACTTTGAAATTTCTCTATGAAAATTGAAAATTTTCTTAGTCGTGGCTGAAATTTCTCTAAATTGGGTAAAAAAAATTTGAGTAAATTTTCTCTCTGAAAATATTGAGGTACCTTAACTAATAATAAAAAAAAAATCTTGGACTTCTCTTAGTACGCAAAGTTGAAGAGAGATGTTTCACTAATTTTTCTTATATCTAAATCATAACAAATTATTTCCCAATACTTTTAAAAATAATAAAAATTATTTTTCAAAAAAATAAAAATTATTTTGAAGAAAATAGTTTTTTCAAAAAAATATAAAATAAAAAATAATTTTAAAGAACAAAACAAAAAATATTTTTTTGAATTTTTTTAATAGAATTTTGAAAAGAGTTTGGATTATAAGTTTTGAAAAGAGTTTTTGAATTGAGTTTTGAATTATGTGTTTGTTATGAGTTTTAAAAATAGTTTTTGAATTGACTTTTGAGTTATGTGTTTAGTTATGATGTAATGCCCCCGAATAAATGCAATAAACCATCTAAGATGATAAGTAAATAACATTATGAATAGAGTATGATGTTCTTCTATTATATGAGATTCGGTTGTACAAAAGGGTGATACATGCGATATACATTTATAAATAGTACATCCTGAATCTACAGCATGTGTTACGAAACAGTAAAAATGAAATAAAAGCTAAATAGATAATCATATGCCCTAAAGGCTTAGAGGCAAGAAGTGTCACTCGAGTGCAAGAAGTGTCACTCGATCATATGCCCTAAAGGCTTAGAGTTCACAAAGGATGCTTGAGTGTAAGAAGTGCCACTTGAGCATAGAGGCAAAATTCTGGGCAACAAGGTATTTGAAAAATAAGGTATCAAGTTGTTCCAAACACAACCAATGCATCCCAATAGCCAAACTTAAGGAGGGAAAAGAGGAATAAGACAAGAACAATAATACAGAACTATGAAACTTGAGTCCAGAACACCAAATGTGTTTGGTCTAAACCAGAATCGCTATGTATGATTTGAGGGTGGAGTTGTGTTTTGAATTTAAAATATTAAAAAAAAAAAATAAAAATTTTCAAATTAAAAATTGTTTGATAGAAAAATCATACATATTAAATAAAAATAATAAAATTTTCTTAAACATATTTAAATATTTTTAAAAAATAAATCCAAAAAATTTTAAAATACAATTCGAAATTCAAAAATTCAAAACTCAAAATATAATTCAAAAACTCTTTTCAAAACTTAAAACTTTTTTCAAAATTCATAACCAAATAAATTTTCTATTTTCAACACTCAACTCACAACTCCACACTTAAATTACAACTCCACACTCAAATCATGATTTTAAAAGTAAACCAAGAGTCTTGGCTATCCAAATCATCAACTAAACCCACACCTTAATAATACTACCAACTTAAATTTAACTATTTAAAGATTATTCATAATTATCATTTTATAATTTAGATGTATTCTATATATAAATCTCACACTATACAATCACTTACCTAGAAAAATCTGGGTGGATAAGTCTGAGTTCCCAAACTTATTGTAATTGATTAGGCAAATAACATATTAGTGTTTGAAAAAAAAAAAAAAAAAAAAGAAGTAAATTACACTTATCTCCTCTAAGGTTTACCATAATTGCAGATACCTTGCATGTGATTTAAAAAATTACACTAACTTCTTTTACTTTTGAAAATAATAATAAGATTTCCCTGAAGCATGTTACAAAAGTAACTAGAAAAAGTGACATTAGCCGCAATAAACACATAAATGCTCAAAATACCCTTCACATCCCTTACAAAATAATACACACCATCGTAACCATTTCTCTCCAATTTTCTAGTACTTGTAAACTTTCCCTCCACACACACACACACACACACACACACTCTCTCTCTCTCTCTCTCTCTCTCTCTCTCTTTGTGTAACTCTTTATTAGTTTTTTGTATTTTTTTTTTGTGAACTATATATATTTTTTATTTTTTGAATTGGAAACTATGTTAGTTTTTTTTTTTTTTTTTAATGTCCATGCATGATATGTCATCCTCAAACAATGGAACTAACATACTGAAATATAGAAACAAAACATGTGTTTGTAGTCTTAAGGCAGCTATCAAGGTGACATGATTTGAAAGAAACAAAGGAGAGTTGTATTGTGTTTGTTCAAAAGGAAAATGCAAATTTTGGAATTGGTGCAAACCTGTTAACTCAACTGGTAAAGCTATTGATACTGTTGAAAGGCCACTATCTCAAGGAAAATTTTTCAAAGATGTGCATATAAGAGTTCAAGTACTTGAAGACAACTAAGGATATATGAAGCTACTGATAATCATAAGTTTGGTCATAAGTTTGTTTGCCATGTTTGTTGTTACAATGAAGAAACCTACTCATCATATGTAAAGTTTGTTCTATTTAAATGTAATGCAAGTATATCCAACTATGACAAACTTGTGCTAGTTTTTGTTGAATGAAATATATAAAGCTTGTCTATTTAAGTGTAAGACAACAAGTTTGTGCTAGTTTTTGTGGAATGAAAGCATGACAAATCCCAAAATATGAGTCCCTCCCAAATATAAGTGCTTTATACATACATAAACAAGTTCAAATATCAATACTTCATAGTTAGTTCATAGTTACTTCATAGTTATATCCCCCAAAAATTTGTATAAATGCTTCATAGTTGCATCCCAAAAAAACATACAATCAATGCCTCGCAATTAAACAAAATAGTACCCATATCTCTATATCTTCATATACAAAAGTATGATCAAGATGGCCACAACAAAAAACAAAAGTGTGTGCATCATCCTATAGTTCAGTTAAACACTATGCACGATCTGTTCTATACTTATTCATTGTCCAACATATGTACCCAAAGACCATCATTAAGTAGTCAAGTTATTTGGACAAAAAAAAAAAAAAAAAAAAAACACCAAAAAAACTTAGTTTTGAACCCTTACTATCTAAATAAAATATGAAGTGAACAAAATCCAAACTAACTTTATGTTCTTGTGACTTGTGTCACACACTGAGTAGGCATCGAAGGGCTCACTCTTGGAATCTCTTGAGTTGCAAACCAAAGTTAGTGCATAAATTCCAAACCAAAATTAGTACATAAATACACAAGTCATAAATAAAAATGCATACGCAAAGAAACTAAAGATGCTTACATGTGTATTCTTGCTCCTATCCCTACCCTGCCCTTGCCAGAGTTTCCTTTACCAGATGAAGTACCTATCTCAGCTGAAATGCCTCTTCTAGATGAAGTATCCTTTCTAGGTGAAGTTCTACCTCTACCTCTCCCAGATGAAGTGCCTCCTCTCGCAGATGAAAAACCCATGCCTCTAGTACTTGTTCCATCCTTGACTAGACAACTTTGACATGTCCTCTTATTGTGCCCAAATTCCTTGCACCAATTGCATTTCAAAGTATGAGACCACTTGGCCTGACTTGTGCCTGCTGAAGGCTCATTCCTACTAATCTTTTGAGAGGTAGTGGCTATAAAGGCTCATCATCTATTAGTGTCCACATAGTGTGGCCTAATATTAGATGTATAACCCCACCACTGATTATCAAATAGTTTTGCTTTGAGTAATAGAGGTGAAAAAAATCTTCCACATTCATTCTGTTGTGTGAGATAGTAACCATAGCATGTGTGGATGGAATCCTAAAGATCTCCCACTCCCTACATACACAGCTCATCTGTAGACACCCCATTTTTGACCGCCATTAAGAGTTGGGCACCTCAGGTTGATCACTCAATGATGAAAGTTATGCTGTACAAATGTTCGATTTCTTCAGCAAGAAGAGCTTCGAAACCCAACCTTACACCCCATTTTTGACCAAAACTATTTTAGACCTTAAAACCCTCTCTTTCAAAATATTTTTCTGAATGTTTCTACGATGTTCTGAGGCTCGCATTTCGTTAAATGTTGCACTTTTCGATAAACCGAGCAAGGATAAAGTGGAAATAAATGGAAGAGAGGTGAACTATTTGAAAAATCTTTAAAAACCTCTTATTTATAGGTTTGGAGTTGAAGAAAATTGGAGGAGAGGAAAGAAAACTAGTTGGGTATGAAACCATTAAGAGAGACATGAGCAGCCTTCACAAAATCAAGCCTATCTCTTTGTGCACTTAGAATTTAGTTGTGAGGCAACAACCATTGGAAATTAGACTTCTAGGGCTTCAATTTAGACTCAAGAATCTCATAAAGCCGAGTCCAGATACAGGAGATATGGTCGTTTGAAGTTGGGCATCAGTCTGGTTAAGATAGAAATAAGCAATCTTTACTAAAATAGGCATATCTCTTTGCACACTTAGAATTTAGATGTGACGCTACCACCATTGGAAGCTAAACTTCTGGGGCTTCAATTTAGACTTAAGAATGACCTAAAACTGAGTCCGGATGAAGGAGATATTCCCATTTGAAATCGGGACTAGAAGTAGATTTTCTATTGCCGGCCACCATTTGTGGCCGGCAATTCACACTTCTGGCCTGCTGGCCACTGGTGAAAAACACAGATATTTTTGGCCAAAGACGTGGCACCTCATGATATTTTTGGCCAACTGTCCTCCAAAAGCTCCAACACAGATAGGCTATTTGTCTATATATAGGGGACCTTCCTTCATGGTTTAAGGTAACAAAAAATTCCAAAACCTCAAATTCTTGAAATTCTCTCTCTATCTCTATCTTGCAACCTATACACCCTCTATCTACACTTCCTAAACGAATATTGGAGATCTCCTTGTTGAGATTATTGAGTCCAAATTTCAGCCCTTGAGAGTGAGAACTTGTTGGTTTGTAAACAAAATTGTTATTCCTCTTCAAGAGGTATAATTTTTAGCCCCTTTAAACTACTTCTTTTTCTATCTTTTCTTGTTGATTTTGAACATTTTTTCAACTATTTTTATGGGCTGAAGCTTGTGGTTCAAGGCTATTAAAGGTAGAAGGGTTAATCACCTTTCTTTGAATCTTGTTCTCTAAGCCTTTACACTTGTGCTTCCCATCTCTTCATCAACTTTTTTTGAACTTTTTACCACTGATTTTCAGAGGTTTTTAGAGGCTAAAAAATTGGTTTTGAAGTCCCAAAAATGGAGGGGTTAGCCACCCCTCCTTTGGCTTGTTTACCAACTTAAATTGATCCATGTTTTAGCTTATTATTCTAGCTATTTTTGTCTTAATTCCAGCATGTTTTAGGACTTATTTAAGACTGTTTTAGGACTATTTGTAAGTGTTTGTTGCATTTGAGCCTTATATCGCATGCTTGTAGTGTAATTGTTCTCATGAGTTTGGTGTTTTAGGCCTTAGACATCACTTTCTTTGAGTTGATTGCATGTATTCAGTGCTTTTCTTACTTGTTCTCACCTTTAATCACCTTTGCAACCTCCCTCCTTTCTTGGCTTTTTCTTCGCTTTAAAAGTGGTTTCAAATTATTTGTTTATTTAAGCATGAAATTGAGGTGTCATGCTTAATAATTTAATCCCTTTGGGGGTTCATTACCAATGGTATGATGTCTCTTTCATGCCCAAAGAAACACTTGGTTTGAGCCCTCTTTCCATTAGAGGACTTAAATTCACTTGTGGACTCAATTGATTAAAGAATTGAGAGGTATCTAAAATGGAGTAATAAAATTGGTGAATAAAAAAGAGCAAGATAATAATTTGGCTTGGGTTCAATTAGACATTAATTGAACCCTTGAGTCTGGAGTCATTTCGTACTCATTAGTGATGAAAATGATTCAAGATTCATTGTCAACTACTTCCCTTGCTCTTTCATGATAGGGAGGGGGTTTTGAGAGTCTTGTTTTGTTGCATTCATTGAACTTGCACCTTTTGGTTCACAAACCATCATGCAATGAAATTGCATCCGTTGATGGTTTGTGAATCAAATTTTGTCCCTCCATTGAGTTGTCTGATGATAAGGAGGGGTGAGTTGTGCAAACAACCCTTGAAGATACCCTGTGCATGCTCTGTTTGTTCTCTGTTACAATAAGAAGAACCATGCAACAATGACCGGTAGGCGACCTTTTGTGGCCGGCAGGCCACCATCAGTGGACGGCAAGCCATCACTCCTGCCCGGCTGGCCACCAATGCAAAACCAAGCAGTGTATTTTTTAAGCAGAACAAAGTTGGTCTGGAAGTGGAAAATAGTGTAAATGTTCTACTGTGCAACAAAAGCTTCATGGAAGTAGAATAGTGGCCTTTTTCGGGTGGAAACCGCATTCATGTATGAGTCTTCCATCGATCCTCGAGATTCGTGTTGTAATAATATTAGTGTTGTGCTTAAAGAAGTGGCTTTGTAATTAATTAGTTAGAATAGCTAATTCGTATTGTATTGTAATTATTTTAATTAGCTAGAATAGTTAATTAATTTGTTGTAATAATTAGTTAAAGTAGTTTAGCTAATTTATTCATTTGGGTTTGTAATAGTTAAATTACTTAGCTTAGCTTTAATTAGTTAGCTAGTTTATTCATTCGGACTTTCCTTTGTGAGAGTGCAATGTAATAATGTGTATATCTTCCAATCCCACGTCTTTCTCCCTTTTATTTACTAGCTTATGACGATTAGTTTAGAGCATCATATTTTGTTTAGCATATTCCATATTTGCATGCACCGAGGCTCTGTTCATCAATCTAACTTGCATTGTTAGTTTAATATTCTTTTAATACGTGCTTAGACCGCATGCTATCAAATTGATTCATATGACATGTTAAGTAGTCGAGCCTATTTAGATTGCATATCGCATGTGCTGCATTAGTCATATTGCATAGTTAGGAATCATGCATTTTTCTAACTCATTTCTCTTTTGGCTTGGAGTACTAGGTGAGCCTTTACTCGCTTTAGCATATCACATGTTGATGTTGACATGTCTAGCATGCTTGCCATGAGGATAATTTCTTAAGTGCTATAATTGCTTGAATGCCTGTGGATGAAGGCTAGTTGCTTGAATTGGAATAATCTATGTAATGTTTATATGCGATCACTTTTTCAAGTGGTACATATTCGAAACAATTTTCAAAACAAACATGAATCAAATGTTCCAATTCTCGCAAATTAGTCCATACTTGTGTGTGTGCATCACATAGTAATGCTAGCTTAATAATCGGAACAAGAGAATATAATATAGATAAGAATCACATCATGATTGAAAGAGGCCGATCTTTGATCGGGTGAGTGGGGTGCTCAATTCATGACCTTCCCCTCTCGTACCTAAGTTTCCGAGCCGAGACAATCTTGGTGATGACAGATACGTGGCCTTTGGCACAAGTCATGGGTTTCCTAAATTTTTCAAAAATATTTAGGTGGTGACTCTGTATCTGGCAAAGCAGTCCATTTCTGGCATTTTGATTCAAAATCGATTTTCCAAAAGATTTGTCGGATTTAGACTCTTGGGTGTTTATCTATGTCACATTGCACTTGTGAGATCAGATTCAGAACCATGGGGGACCGATACTGTAGGGCTATTCGTCTTTCGAGAGAGGGCACGAAAAGTCAAGCTACAGTTTCTAGCGACTCTGCTGGGTACATTAAAGAACTTGACTTGAATTTCATGATGTGAAATTTTATCTACACTTTAATGTTCTTTGCATTTGCATTTGCATTTGCATTGGTGTGCTTAAGTCACAGTGTTTGCCATCTACTATTCCTGGATGGTTTGCCGGAGACTTGCCCAAAAGCTTGCCAAAAGGCTGATGGTCGCGGGCTCTGCCATGATGGAAACACAACCCTCGGATCTGGACTACTGCTGTACCGTTTGATCCTCCTTTCACTTCTTGGTGTTAGGTGTGAGAGGTATATTAGGTAGTCTTGTTGAGGTACCCTTTTGGCCATTCAGCCTAGTTGTATATCAAAAAGCAATGGAAACTGTTCCAAACTAGGGCAGGATGCTCACTCGAAATGCAGGATTGCATGAAACTGCTTGATTGAAGTAGTGAAACCCTAGATCATGTTAAAGCTAGGGCAGGGTAACCCTACCCCCTCATTAGGGTTGTTTTGGCTCTCTTTACCTGGCATGTGCTTTGTAGTGAAACTATACAGGGGTGTTTCATATCAGTGGTACAGTTGGTATCTATTTTAGGGTAGAATTCAGTATCGTGTACAGTCACTCTGCTGTGATTATATCTATTCTAGTGAAATTGGGCTGAGGTGCTATCTATTTTCTCTTTGGCTTGGTAGTCCTGGAACCATAGTTTCAGAAGGCTCCGATTTCCCCCGTGTACTCTGGACTCGTGTCGATAGACTTTGTAAGGCCGGGGACCTAGTTTAGGGGCAACTAGTGTTTGCTTCACTACCATCGGTTACAAGACGGAGGAGAATCTGGCAGAGTTCACCAATCCAGTTCCTATAGCAGTCATCTCTTGGCTTACCTGTGTCCAGTCCAATTTGGGAACAGTCATCTACTCCCAACCCAGCATGAGACCAATCAACTATTCCAATGGCACAGTATCCCCCAGCCAGCATAGAAGAACTGATACACCACTTGCAACAGACAATCGAGACACTACAACATGATGCAGTCTGTCAAGCCGAGGTTATGGCCCGTCAGACCGAGGTTATAACCAGGCTACAGCAACAGTAGCCGTAGCCAATAGCGGCCTCTGTATCATATGTACCCACCACAACTATCCTTGTGCCCGGTGTCACTGCTAATACTGCCAATGTCCAAGAAAAACAGGGCAATCTAGCAAAATCTATCTAGGCACAAGCCTCCTAAGTCCCGGTCTATCAGACCGAGGCACCTTTCGAGTTTGAGGTTGACCCAACTGCACTCAAAGTCAACAAATTAGAAAAGTTGTTCAAGAGAGCACAAGGGGTTAACTCCATCCCGGAAATAGAGGATGGATACACTAATTCTACAATTACTTTGCCGGAGCGGTTCAAGATGTCGTATATTGACTGTTTTGATGGCTCTGGACATCCAATGGTGCATCTGCGTCTATTTTCTGATATCTTGCAGCCAATGGGTTTAATCCGAGTTCAGAAGTTATCATTGGCTGAACCATGTCTGGAATAGCTGCCATCTGGTATGCGAAATTTGAAGACTCCGTGAAATAGAGCTGGCAAGAGTGGGCCGAATCCTTCATTGCCCAATATTCCTACAACATGCAGATCGAGGTCATAACTCATGATCTTGAGGTAACCCGTCAAGAGCCGAAGGAGGTTTCTCTGAGTTTGTGACAAGATGGAGGGCCAAAGCCTCGATGATGACCACGAGACCTTCCGAGAAGGATCAGATAAGATTGATTGTTCGGAACCTGCATGGCAAGTTGCTGAAGAAGATGATTGTTCTTCCTCTATTTACCTTTACAGAGCTTCATGAAATGTGGGTTCAAATTGAGGATGCCATCAGGCAGGGGATCATTGTGGAAGATAATGGGCCTTTGAAGAAGAATGTTGTTTACAGCTCCAATGGTAGCATAACTATTAAACGCTCAGAAGTAAACACTGTCACCACTCCCATCAATAGCCAAAAACCCACCACTTCCACTCGGTCCCAAGCCCGAAATTTCCATCCTCCTTACATGAGTCTCCCTCAAGCCTCGAAAACACTGCTAGAAGAAGGGTACCTAGGGCTCCTAGAACCCCAACCCCTTCTAAATCCTCTTTCACTAAGACATGACCCTACTAAATACTGTGCCTATCATCAATAGCACGGTTATGATACAAACCATTGCATCCACCTCCGTCATAAGATTCAGGATCTTATTGACGAAGAGATCATAGCTCCACCAAAAGGACCTCAAGCCACCACTAGGACCTCAGGCCACCACTAACCCATTACCTCCATACTTCAACCTAATCCATACACTACCATCCACCAACATCCCTAGCATATATATCACCCCAGCCCATTTACCCAAGCCTGAGGTGTTCATTCTAGATAGCACAGACTTGTATATGATGGTTGCACTTGAACCTTAATCAACTCAAACCTTTGAACCCACTACTTCTGAGCTAATGAGCATGATTAAAGATCTTCAGAGAATTGTGGGAGATCTAGCCTTTGGGATATTGTCTCTGTTATCGACCACATCACATACCAGGAATTCCATGTCAAAAGGCTCCCCAATCTTGGGACGGGTTGCATTTGAAGAAGGCCAACCCGAAGCCGTTTCAAGTCTAGGTGGCGACATGTCAACAACAACTAGGCCTCGCCTTAACATAGCCACCCAATCTCTTGGCAAAGTTAACGCAAGTCTCAAGAACAAGGCCAAGGAAAGTATCGATCCTTATGAACATCTTTAATGGGCTATTGAGGCTTTGAAGGACAAAGGGTTGAACAAGCTGCATATGCTTGCAGTTGTTGCAAAAACTATGGATGACACTTTTGTCGCTCAGGTTGGGAGCATTTTGAATCCAGGGATAAACCATGAAAAGGGCGGTCGTACCAGAAACATCCCTTTCAGCTCCAATCCTACACCCATAAGAGGTCATCAAACGTAGTCAACACCTGCCAACCCCTCTATCAACCCTAGCAGGACTGGAAACTGCATCTTCAATCCCCTTTACATGACCTTGTCTAAAGCTCTCCAAATCCCCATAGGACAAGGCCATCTCATACCCCTTGACCCTCGGCCTCTCCCTGATCCTCTTCCAGCCAAGTATAATGCTGCCAAGTACTGTGCCTTCCATCAACAAATCGGCCATGACACTAACGATTGTTTTCGTCTTCGCCATGAAGTTTAAGATCAGATTGGCAATAAGGTCATCACTCCACTGGGTCCTACAAAGTTTATCGGCACTAGATCAATGAATTGGAGGATAATGTGACTACGTGATCGGGGATGAACCACCTGCTGATGACGCTCATTTTACTTCAGATGTGGTGGATGACATGAATAGCACTTTGAAAATACTGTTTATTGTACTTTCGGACTTGGGTTTTGAGTCAGTCTTGTTGTGTTGTATTGAGTCAGTCTTGCAGTATCGAGTTAGTTTAATTGTGTTAGAGTTTGATGATTTCGGGCGTGTTAACTCGACCATCACTCTCTTGTTTTGTGTTTTTCTTTTTCACTCTTTCCTTTGCGTCTATTTCTACCATTGAACCAGTTGCGCCAGAATATCTGAATGAAACAACAGTAATTTCCACTTACTTCTCTGTGCCTTGAAATCATTGCATTGACCAAAGCTTTTCAAAATTGTTTTCAAAACTGTGATGAAAACAAAGATGAAGGAATTCCTCGGGATTTGTAAAAATTTGATCAACTGAGAGGAAGAGAGGCCTGCTAAGCCCTTAATGAATGAGATCATGTTTGTTAATATGAGAACTGAGAAGGATCCTGGCTTTATCCAGATTGGTTCTACATTGTCTTTAGAAGAGCATGAGCGACTAGTCGCTTTATTAAAAGAATTTCAAAAATGTTTTATATGGTTCTATGAAGACATGCTTGGAATTGATCTTGAGATTGTACAGCATAGGATCACTCTTAGCCATGAGACTCGACCCTTGATGCAGAATGCTCAAACAATCAACCACAATGTGAGGCTAGCATGGCTGAATTCGAAGCAACCCTTGAACAAGGGGCAATAAGGTCAGATGTCATCAAAGGAAGCTTTCAAAGCTGGATGATAAACATCTCTTGAACTAGGGGCAAAAAAGGTCAGATACACTCGAATATTAAAAAATGGGTCATTTCTCAAGCCAATGGAGAGCGGCAAGAAAGTCAAATCCCAGAATCTGAGTGAAGAAAATTTTTGTTGAAGGACAATCAAGTTCCTATCCATGACACTAGGGGCAAATTCAGACCCATTTGGATGGGCCCTTACATCATCAAGACTACATCATCAGCGAACAACAGCCATTCTCTTGGATTCAGATGGCTTAGAGATCCTACGACCGATCAACATGGACATGTTAAACTTTTCTATCCTTGAGAGGCTCGTTGGGCTGAAAACCCAGAAAGGCGACCTTGGCAAAAGTTAGAGTAAGAGAAAAAGAAAAAGAACAAAAAAAAAAAAAAAAAATGGAAACAAAGAAAAATGAAAAAAGAAAAAGAAAGAGAAACGAAGAAAAGAAAAATGAGAAGGAAAAATAGTGCTCGTAAGGTTGAAAACCTAAAAGGGCGACCTTGGCAAAAGTTAGAGCGCAAAAGGAGAGTGTTAATACCCGGGTGCACCGTAACCCTCGAACTACGTAAGGCCTGATTCCCATCTTTGGAATACATAGGCAAGTTCATCCTGAAGTTCGGCCCCAACCGTTTTCAACCTGCTTGTCTCATCCATGTTGATTGGCTTTCCTTTGTTTAACTCGGCTATCCTATACAAGTCCAATTGGCTCATCTTCATTCAAAATCGGTTGTCCTATTCCGTTGGAAGATTCACCTGCAAGACAATTCAAGTTTAGATCTGAGGTTGTGCATCTCAGGAGTTAATTCCATGTTGATTGAGCAGCGGCCACATGCGAAAACAGTTTTTGAGGATTTTTTAATGAGATTGACTAATTTTCTAAAAAATTATTCCATTTCCAAAATTGGACCATTTCTTGGACCCAAAAAAAGGAAAATTTTTAGTGCTCAAAACCTGATTTGCATGATCTCAAAGCAGAAAGTCAAACAAGTATGTTAATTTAACCCTCATTTTGGTCAAAATTGTTTTAGCAGAAAGCCAAAAACAAAAAAATGCTCAAAATGATGAACTAGGGGCACAGTGGAGTCAGGTTTTCCATCTTTTCCCCATTATCAATACACTTGCCAAAAAGGGCACAACTGAAGCTAGCAGCAAAGGCCAAAACCTCTCTCATCCTTCGAGCAGTGAGATATCGAACCAAGTGCGAAGCACGAACTAGAAATCGAGTTGGATATTTGATTGCCCTCATAAGGTCCACAACTTCCAGCCTATCCATCAACCACACCTGGGAAGGGATAAAAAAATAAGAGAGATTAAAGAATAGAGAGATGTGAACTGAGAAAAAAGGTAAGCAAAGGGCTTTTAAGACAAAATAGAGATTGAGTGCCAAAGTGATGTGAGAATCACAAATAACAAAGGGTGGGAAACAATACTTGGAGAAGCAGTGGGCTCCTCGCAAACTGAGAGGTCTCCTACCAGTGGAAAACATTTGAGTGTTGTGTTTGTTGTTTTTGTTTATCTTGATTCTTGTTTTAAGTCATTGTGAGTGTAAATAGATATGTTAGATTATTTTTACTTTGTTTTTCCTTTGTTGAGTCGTGGTGTACTCTGGTCAGTCGTAGGCTCAATACCCAGTTAAGAATTCATTCTTGGTTTCAATTTCAAAAATAAATCGTTCTGTGCTCAGAGTGTTGTGTCATTCCCAACATGGTGTGCAAAACAAGGTTCCTTTTTTCATAAAACTGCAGGGCCCAACCTCGATTAACCAACAGGGGCAACAGAACAAGGACCTATCTGAAGCTACATAGGTTCCAAACTACAAAAGTAAAAGAGAAAAGAGAGAAAATTGGAGCATCTGAGTTTGTTTAAGCATTTTTTGAGTTTTCATTTCGGATGCACCTTCTCAGGCCTTGTCATTTCTTCGGAGTATGAATATACCTCGAGGCCTCAAGCTCAAGCTCAAGCCTGCTTCAAGCCATCAGGGTTACTAGGAGGTTTGGAGGGCATTCCTTGCATAACAGACTCGATAGGTTCTGAAGTTGATTGTCTAGAAGACTCAGGTAGATCTACTCTATAAGATGGAGCAGTTCTAAAACTGGTTGTTGACATACTTCTAGATAATGGCCTTTATGGTCGTTTGAAAGTAAGGTAAACATTGCCACCTTGTGTCTGTATGACATCATCTAGAGATTGCTGGACAATGGGCCTAGCAAGAACGGCATTATTAATTTGCGATCTATCTAGAAAGGTTATGTTTTGCCATGGTATCATTTTTGGCACAGCAACTTGGCTACTGAATAGATTTGTGTCAATTAAGACTGTGTGTGTCCTAATTCACTTTGCTTCCGGATATAAGGATTTAAAGTTGTTAAAACCTTTAAATAAATTCTGGAAATTACTGCAAAGGGTGGTGATCTTGGAAGATACTCATAACCATGAGATAATACTCTAAGTTCTAAGACTTTAGACAAGTTTGCATCTGTAAGTGCTATACTCAAATTTGGATATATGTTAAAATATACTGGACCATGAGAAAGACTGGTTTCAACAGCTCCCATAAGGGATGCACGCCAATCTAAACATCTGCCATCTCTAAGAGTGCATTGGATACTGGTATTTTGACCAAGTAGAGTCAAAGGTTTGAATGCTATCTGGACGACTCCTATGTGGATATATTCATATTTCTGTAAAAATGGGTACAAGTCCTGTATATGTAAAAGATACATAATCTCATCATCATTCTGTATTGAGGCTGCATGCTCAAATGTTTTGATTATTTTTCTACTTGAAAAGTCAAAGGTTCCTATCTTATATATAGTACCTGGTTTGACTTTAGGGATAGTCCATCTATCTAGGGCTTCCTTGACATCCTGGTAAACTACAAGCTCTCTGACTTCTGATGCAGAAGCTACGGTATTAGCTACTGTATTGGTTACTGTAGGGGCTACTTCCTTTGAAGGTGCAGTACTCATAATGTTGTATGGGGACCATATATGTATAATTTAAAAGTAACATAACATAATATGAATAATAATAAACTTGGCTCTCATACCAATAATGGTACTTGACACAGGGTTCCAGCTAAGCACGTCTGTCAACGATTTATGAGGCAAAATGACCTAACCGCAATCCCTGCTAACGGTCTGACACTCTACGCGACTTGGGTGACGTCCCACTCAACCTAACACTGTTCTACCCATCATTAAGCACAAACCCAAGAATATCACCGTTCATATTATTATGATATGATTTTTAAATTATGCCATACATGGTCTCATGAGTTTATTGTAGAGAGAGGGGAGGCCTAACGGTGGCCGCCCACACAACTATTTGCTCCTGTATTTGTTGTTGAATTCTATGAACTTGTTGATTACAGTATTCTAACTGTTCAATACCCCAGGGGTCAGATGGAAATATAGAAAGAAATTGTAAATACTGATTACGTCTATTGATATGAAAATCTAAAACATTTAATAAAATAACAAGAAAATCAACAGAGGGCATACATAGAAAATACTTACAATCAGAACTTCAAATCTTTATTATATATTTCGTACACACTGGATGGACAAGAGAAGAGAGAAGAGAGAGTACACACTTGCATTTCAAACTTTAAAACTAAAAACTCGTGCCTTCAACCAGGATGAGGTATCCCTTATATAGGAAAATAAAAGATAAAAGGAGATAAGAGGGAGGACAGGTGGCCTGTCCTAGATGGTTGGAGTCGATCGTCCTTATCCTCTTATGATCTCTGCTGACTCAGCCCTTATCTCTTAAATCCTGTAGCAGGACAGTTGTCTAATTGGCCGACAAAGCATCTTTTTTTGGCCGAAAGGAGATATACTGCATTTGTCGTTTTCTGCCGACAATTACTGGAGTGAAGGACAAAGAATTATTCTTCTTTTCCTTTTCCTTTTCCTTTCCTGTCTTTATCCTGGCTCATCTTTTCTGTAATTAAGCCAGTCAACGAATCCCAAAAATCTCCCATGTTTGGCTCATTTTCGGATGGGTCTTGGGATTCAGCTGCTAGGACAGTAAATTCATTTTCATCCAATAATGGATCAAAATGTTCTTCTCCATGGCTACTGGAACCAGACTTCGTGCTGGTATCATCTCTGGACATAGACTGCAGGAATTGTTCTTTCATGAAGTCCATGCTTTTTATAATTAATTCCTGCTTAGATAATCCTTGATATTTTTGTCTTAATTCATTTTGAATTTGAACAAAAGGATTCTGTACAACTGGGGTGGCTGGAAGTAATTTGGGAGAAGCATCCCAGCAAGCCTGTGTATGGGCTTTGATGTTCTGTAAAATTTCCTGTTGTTGTTTAGGGGTATCAAGCCCCTTCGTCCACCATTTAGTAAAGAAAACTCTTTTTAAATAGGGAATTTTATTCTGGAAATCACATTGGAAATCCCGTTTCCATATTCATGGAATTCCAACGCGAATAATAAAATGGACAGTAGATTTGGACATTGAAATATCCTTATATTCTGGAATATGGCTGTAAGCAATTTTCCATTCATTAAATGCTTGGCGAATTGGTTCTGGAAAAGCATCAATTTGGATGCCAAACTTATCCAACCAAATGAGAAACCAGTTGGGGAGATCATTTTTAGGAACGTCGGGAAGTACACGAAGAAACCAAGAATGGCTTCGTAGAGGATTTTGATAATGAAATGCTTGAGAAAAAGCATCAATGTAATCCCTATAACTGTAACGAGATTCTTTGTTACGAATCTCAAGAGATCTAGTAACATGAGGGTGCATAACCTACGCCTGCATAGGCATACTTTTTTGTAGTTGCTTTATTGTAATTGATTGGGCTAGCAGTACGATT